>VZTB01014680.1:90647-177923 GCA_013397245.1 Thryothorus ludovicianus | reverse complement strand
AAATATTCTCTTACTGAACAGCTTCAGAACACAAGACATGCTTAGGGGATTAAGAACCACACTGGGCACAATATTTGGGATAATTGTCAACATAGCCTAAGATGGATGCAAATATGGTCTTTAATTCGGAACAATGACAGGGTCCTCCTGACACTCGCCCAGGAGAATGACCTTGCAGAGATCCACTTCATAATCTAGGGCACCAACCTCCTCTTGGCTCCAACTGTACTAAGGCTGGACATACCTCCAGGACAGGAAGGCTGAGGGCAGATGCTAGAATCCAAGCAGGTATGTGCAAACATTTCTTGCACTGTAAGGGAAGGCAGAGCTAATGAAAGAGGGAGTTTGATTTATCTGATTGGGGCAGGGAACGAGAGGCTTGAACATCCCCCGGGAGCATTTTTAGCCAATAGATAGGCAGTCCAGTGGCCTCACTTCTCCTGCTTTCTGACCTCCCCCCCTACTCCCATCCAAAGACCCAATTCCCACTCACCATTTCATGCTTCTCCAGGAAAAAATCCCTGCGTGCAGAAACAGAAGACTGCCCAATGTCAGGGTTAGTGCTCTGTCTAGGACAAGCTTCTCTTCCTGCTAATATATGCAGGACCTGCAAAGTGGAAGGGATGATGGCATTTCTCTTGGGCTGACTCACACAAACTAGCTGGGTCACAGCACATCCAGGCTCTGGGAAGAGGGCCTTCAGGGCACTGGAGCCTCCGTCTCTTCTCAACCAGCTGCATGGCAAATAAGGCAGCTTCTGGCTTTAAGAGTGCACTTAAAACGAGACACAGAGGGGAATACTGCTTTTGCTTTTAAGGCTACCACCTCATCTGCCAGAGCATTTGCTGGAAATGCCAGGACGAAGTGGAAGGTTTCTTGTGCCTTGATGCTGAGACCAATGAGCCTGCCTGGTCTGAGGCATCATTCTTTGTCTGAAGTAAGTTGTGCCACTGGGTCCAACTTTGCCATGGCACTCTGGTGCAGGAAGCTACATGGAGATGCTTATTCCTTACTTCAACTCCATTGCTGCTTTGCCTTTGGGAACAGCTGGGAGGAAATTCAGATACCATGAGGGTTTGGGTAGCTGTGACACACACCATAGGAACTGTTCTGGGTGGTAGGACATAAATGAATGAGGTGTGTGTTGGGGAAAGAACACAGACATAGTCCTTAGCAAGCAGGGTACACATCAAGCAGTGGACAGAAAGAGGAAGGAAAGCATTTTGGGGGCCACCTTAGCAGTGTTTTGCTGGAATGTGGAGTAAAACTTGGCAGTAAGGAACACCTGCCTCATCCTGCTGTCCTTCACACGAGTTTTATATCTCTGGGTCTTTGGGACGTGCTGCTAAAGGCCATAGCCTGTAGTGTTGCAAATGAGCTAGTCCTTTGAAAAATACTTATGACCTAATTCCCAGACCCCTTGTACTTATCAGGGCAGACCTGCATCTCAACCCCCTAAAATGTGAGCAACACATAGAACAATGTAGCCCTTCTGCTTCACTTTCTAAATGCCTCCCTGATTGCAATAGCCAATACAAACCTAAAGGCCCACAGGAAAGCTCCTTGCTGGTATTAGCAGTAGACACCAACAACAGCTGGCAAAACAAGGAATGTAAGAAATTTCCTCCCATTGAGGAAGTGGAAAATGCATACGTATAACAGAATGTGCAATGCAATCCACAGTCTTTAATGAATGCAGAGATTTGTTCTGGGCACAGGTACATTTGTGATTGTCCCCACACCCTCTTCTTCTCCCCCTCTAAAAATTATTTTAGCTAGTGAAATGTAGAACCACACAAAGGCCAGAATACATATTCACACATCAGAGGGTTTGACATTTTTTCTTAAGAAAATTTCACTCATTTAGAATTATTGACTGTTAAGTCCAGTCAGTACAGCAGAAATATTCTACGTAGATCATTGGTTGGAACGCAGAGTACAACACTGTGAACACACTGTCACAGAAGACACCTGGATGAACACTAACAATTGTAGGAGATCTGTCAAACCACTTTGAAAGCATCTGCATCAACCCAGTCTGGGATGGATGGGAAATTACCAGAATGTGGAACAAAGATGTTGAAGCACATGGGAACCTGCTACAGTCACTTTTCCCTGGAGACATTGCTGCCATTTAAAGGTCATGACACTTGAAGTGCTGCTTGTCACCTGGAACTTTGTTTCTGTTTCACAGGGATTTGATGTTACACTTTTATTTCCAGACCCGAGTCACTGTAATTTTTCTTGAACTGGAGCAAGGAATAGAAAGACAAATGCACACTCCATCTAGCAGAGATCACTTCCCCAGACCTGCATGGTCAAACACCTTGACATCAGAGGTCTTGCATGCAAGAAGGCCACAAAATTTGAAAAAAAAGAAACAAAGCAGAGCTAAAATAAAACAAATCAAAAAACCAAAATCAAAACAGAGATAACATGATTTTATACAGCCTGCAATAAAGCTATAGTTAATTGTGCAGTGTTGTTCACATTACACTTATTAAGGCTTTCACTACTGGTCTTCGACATGCACATTTTATATACATATAATCCTCTGTGTGTGTGTATAAATTATTTACTTTTCTTGTTCTAAGCAAGAAAATATTTTCATGCATTTGCTTCTCCTAGTATTCACAATACTTGGACCATATTCTATCCAAGGATTTCTGGAGAGGGTGGGGTCTATTTATTTTCTATGTGAAAATGCCCTTATCTCCAGGAATGTTGTTTGTGTCAGACAGTGGCACCGGCCCCACACTTCTCCACAGTCATACACAAGAGAGTAGGTGCCACTCTGAAGCCTGACAGCACAATGGTTATGTAAACATAGTAATCCTTGGATTATAAATACTTTATTAAAGCTAGCATACCTCAGCTTCTAGCTCATAATTGCCCATGAGTGCCTTTATGAAACATTCAGAATAAAGTATTTTTGTTCCTCCCATGTCAACTGCTCAGTTACAGTGGTTCCCCCAAAAACACACTTTTCCTTATCTTTTTCTGAAAGAAGCACCAACCTATCTGTTAATTCATCAAGTCTGTGGCTGGGTAGCTTTCATGAGCAAACAAGAACCTGTCTGAGCCTTATGGCTCTAAGCACCCTAATTCAAAGTTCCCATCTCACTTGTACTCTTGCCATGAAGTTAAGAGACTTGGCCATGCACAGTGACAAACAGGGAGGAAGCAGAAACTAGGAGAACTCCTCCACTCCTAGTCCCAATGCCTGCAGTTTGCACAGGTTTGACAGGTTCTCAGAAATCACCAAAGCTGGTCTGTAGTACGGCCTGTGTGCCTCTGCCTCAGGGACTCTCGGACTCCCCCTGCCCCAGCGTTTCCTTCAGTGAGATGTTCTGAAGTCGCAGAGCATTCCCAGGTTGTGGTAGGGAGCCCTGGGGAGAGCAGGAAAAAGGAAGGGCTCACAGGGAAGTGGCAGTAAGCAAAGGAAGCAGCATTAAGAAGGCTGAGAAAGCAGGCATGGGTGGAGTGAGAGGGAGAGATTCCTTACTTAAGACAGGGCCAGGATTGCTGCCACAACCCTCTGAGCTGCCTTGCACGGTGCTGTAACTGGAGCATGCTGACAGCATTCCTGTTACTAAGCTTTGCCACCATCACACAGTCATGCCTTGCATCCCACCACAGCATTTCCTTGTCAGCCACCACCCTTCCCTTAGGCACTGCACCCAAGCACTTCCATTCAACATATCCCATGACAATTACTGCAATCCAAACATTGGGTCCTTCTCATTCCCTGCAATCCAAGTAGCTAGGAGCCCTAAAGAGACTGCCCCAGTCTCCTGCCTTGCTCTCCACTCAACAATAAGCAAGACAGTAACAGAGAGGACAGAGTGGTGCAGGCACAGCCATCTGGCTGTTGCCTTATTGCACAGAGCAGCTGGGGCAGGTAGGGCACAGCAGGTGGCTCACAAAGTCCTTTGAAATCATCCTAGTGGTTGTCTGTCCAAAACACCTGCTCCAGAAAATGCGTTCACACAGCTCATGTGGATGGATGCTTGGGAATTGTCACCTAGGAACAAGATGTACAAGAGACAAAGACTCTTCTCTATTCAAGTGCAGTCTTCATTCAGCCCCACGGCAAGTTAGGCCAAATACAATGTTTATGTCCTGGCAGGTGTGATTAAAAGGTGATTTTTTTGGTTTTGGGTAGGTTAACAAGAAAGGGTCATACTAATAATTGCAGAGGCAAACCTTTGAGACCGGATTTAGTTTTCGTTACAGAAAATATTGTACACTTTTGGCCAAGTGCACAATATTTGGTCAAGAAGTTTTAAAAAACAAAGACAAAGATCACAGTCAAATATCTCAATCTTCAGATAGAGAATATTCATGAGGAGCAGTCAAACTATTTTCTCATGTGCAATGCATCCTGAAATTTGGTACTTATGTATCGGGCATGAAATCCTTTCTTATTGATGGTGTCATCTGTATGGAACCGAATCATAATGGAATCCCCTGCAGAGTAGATTTCTTCCAGAGGCTGCAGAGAAGGAAAGAAGACAGTACACAGTGGTCAAGTATGGAGACTAAATAACTGCCTGCACCATGATACTAGAGTTTAAGCCCACAGTGAAGACAGACTGGCCAGTAAACATGAAGAGCTGAATGCTCAGTACCTTCTGCCCTGATCTGCCTTCCTAAGCATATTCTTTGTTCTGCATGTTTGAAGACTGATGCCAGTCCATTCTACAGTACTAATTCTTCCAGTTTCTTTTTTCACAGGCCACCCTGAATATTCTTGTTCCAGTCTTCAGGTTTACTCTAATCTGTCATTGTCTTTTCAGGAGATGAGACAACACAAACTGGAACCTGTTTGGCAGCTGAGGCTCTACCAGAGTTCAAATAACTCAGGTACTTATCTTACATTACAATTCTGGTTATGTCCCACAGTGCTGTGACCTGCTGCAATCTCCTTGTGCTTCCCTTTCCCAGCTATTCTTCTTTCATCAGTGTGCAGGTAGGTAGATTACTACCCAGCTGCCCTGAGTTTCTTCACCATGCCTTTGTTTAGTTTCCAGACCATTTCCCCAATTTGTGAGAACTTCTCCCACACACCTGCTCCCTGATTGTCTCTCTGTAAATCAGTAAGAAGCATCTCCATTTCATTGCTGAAGGCCTAGAGAAATCAAACAAAGACCCTCTGATTTCAAAAACCACACATCATTACTCATGCTAGAATCACTCCTGGTAATGGGGATGCAGGTGACAATTTAGGAGACAGCATGCCATCCTAAAGGCAGCAAGCATCACATAGCTCTAAGTCCCTCCACTATTCACCCTTGCCATAGCATGGCCACAACATAACTTGGCTTGAGCCAGGAAGCAACAGAGCATGACACTGGCATTTGGAAGCGATTTTCCACATTTACACAACATTTTCATGGCAGGGGTGGAGCACAGCAGCGTAGCAGTCTCATGATGCTGCACATGGCCATGGGCTAAAAAGGACAGTCAGTCAGCAAGAATTTTCAAGCCAACACTGTGCATCAGATAAAATGGCTGTGATCTTCTGTGGAAGGGAAAGAAGTAAAACCCAGTCACAAAGCATTCTCAGTACCAGTTTGTGATAGCTGCCTCTCTCCAACAATCATATGAGGATACTTCCTTGCCACCCTCAGTGACCCCTCTAAAGTCACCACTACCAAGGCTTACCCCTGAGCCACAGAAGCGTCCCAGACGGGGTGCAGTGCTGTCGTAACCATCGTAAATCTCCATGTAGTCATACCCACAGTCAGCCTCCTCCTCTATCTCAAATATCTGGAATATCAGCTCCACCCCATAACCATCTTCAGCTACAATCACCCATTCACAGTTGGCTTGACCTGGGTAGTTGTTGTCCCCAAATTGAGCATGGGAATACAGATCCTTAGCTTGTACCTCAGCCTTTAAGAGTCCACCACACTCTGAAGGGAGAGAAAAGGACATGAAACAGTCTCTCAAAGTCCTCACAACAAAGACTCATCCCACTTTTGAGTCAGTCGTAAGCAGAGAAGACCTCCAGCTTGAAGTGCAACTGGGAAGGTAATTAAACACTGCACCAAACTCTACAATAAACCAGTGAATTCTACCGTCAGCCATGAATCCAAAACTCCACAGAGCTTAGAGGAACTTGTTTTTTTTGGAACAGAACACACATGGAAAGACATGATAAATTTAAACTAGCAGGATTGGCTTCTTGACACATACTCTGGGAAATCGTATTAGAAAGCAATTGCTTTGTTCTGTGCACTTGTCCTGTAGATGAAATTCTGACCCCAAGTATTTTGTCAGCAGAAAGCTGAAGCACATCAGAAAACTGGGCACCAAAACAATCCTTTACTGCCCACACAATGCACAAAAGCAGCCCTGTGCAGAACTTGTGTGCTTTAGCAGAGTTTTCCTGCAGCCAATGAAGAAGACACTTCTTCACTAGTGCCATGTGTACGGCCACTTCGAGCATGTTTCACTTATTTCCAGTGGCAAGGATTTCAAAGAAATGAATGTTAGCACAACACACCCACCTCTGTGCTGCCACAGATGGGAGCATCAAGCTATGTCTGCCCACAGCATAGCTCTGCTTCTACCATAATCAATCTAAAGTGGGCCTGTTCTGAGGGTGGGTCAGTACCTGGGCTAAACTGCATCACCTCCTTTTACAGTGGTTCATGTGGAACAAAAGGGATTGTTGCTCAATCAAATACCTCCAATTTAAACAAAACAGCTGAACAGCAATGTCCAATACCAAGAGGATTCTGAGCTGTTATGGGAGCCGGTATTTCTGGTATGGCACTGGCAGCGGTCTGGGAATTGAATGTACCACTTAAAATTCAGGCTAAGCTTATTTAGGAGAAAGGTGTGTCGGTTTTTCCCTACTGAAAAATGCAGTGAGACTTGATGACATCTTTTGGCACTGGAATATTGGCAGGCAACCAGCTTACCTGTGCTGTGCTTTGCCTGGAAACCTCTCCTTTGCACAGAAGCATCAGAGTAAAACCTGAGGAACATCTTGTTGGTAGAAGCCACTACAGGGTCTGGTTTCTTGCTGCCACAGAAGCGGCCAAGGATAGGTGACTTGCTGTTGGGCCCATCATACATTTCCAAGTGGTCATAGGCACATTCTTGGTGCTGCTCAATCTCAAACTCATTGAAGGTCTAGAGAAAGAATATGAAGAATTAATACAGCTGTAAATCTGAGTATGCAATCTAGCATAGGGTGAAATGCCAAGTGAGAAACAGATCAAGTAGCACATCTGTCCCTCTCTCCACAAACTAAAACAGAATCATGTGCTTTCAGACAAGACTGATCTCAGGGTGGCAAAGATCAGAATTCCATATCAGTGTGCTGCATTGGATTAGCCCTGCTGCATGACAACTTATCAACTGCAAGCCTTATAACACTTCTTTTTCTGGATTGAAGTTCTGCCCAGGACACCAGATGGGCTGCTCTGCAATATTACTTCCACTAGGCATAGAGATTATTTCTCCCAATACATGGGCCATCTGCACAGTTTAGGGCATGTCCTGCCATTTGCATCAGGCCATGTTTTTAAATGGGCCTGACACCTCTCCCTCAGAGGGGCTGGAGGCTGTCTCAGCCACCACCTTATGTAAATATGGTCCCAAAAGAGTGGCTCACAAGGAGAGGTTGGGGTGGGAGGGCATTTATGCCATCTGTTTATGGAGGGCAATACTCTACAATTGTCATCTGCTGGAGTCTCCTCTACCTTGTGCCCCTCTCAGACCTTCTGCCCTTTTGCAAGCTAGGGCAGCCTTCTAGGACACATCTCCAAAAGCCCCAAACAGGACCTGAGGGTGTCAGCCTCCCACTCACACAGTGGTGATGGGAAGTCACTTCAGCTCCTCACAACCCAGCAAGCTTCTTGCCTCACATGCCCACTCTCTGGTTACTCACTACTTTCACTCGGTGGCCAGGTGTTGCAGAGATGTCCCAGGTGCACTCTTTCCGGCTGGGATACTTGTCAGGCCAGTTGGGACTGTTCATCATTCCCTCTGCACCACTCAGCTTGTGCTCACAACCAGCTTGGGAGAGAAAAATCACATTGGGGCAAGTCTCACACGGCAACCCTGTACTGTCCTACATGGTCCTCTCTGCCCACTGAGACCCTCTACAGGGCAGAGACATGGAAGGCTCTAGTTACCAAATGAGACCTTTTAGTATTACTCCACAGTTCTGATAAGTTTGTCCTATACTTTTCTTGACCTAACCTGGCAGATGGTGAAATGGACCATGTCACTCTCTTGGGGCTCACTAACCTAACCTATGTCCTTACACCCTAATTTATTCCCCTGCTCCTTCACCTCATCTGCCCTCTTCCTAGGGCCATGATGTCAACTCCTCCACAGTGTTGACTCTGCTGCTATCTCAGCCTTCCACTGTTTTGTCAATTTGGAGAGCTGTATCAGCTCACAGAGAGGTCAGACAAGGACCAGAGACTATATACAGGAAAGCCAAAGGAGCACATAGCAGGGATAGGAGTGCAGGAAGAAAGATAGTTCTGGCACCAGCAAGTGGTTAGATCAGCCCATCCTTTCCCTTCTGACTCAAACACAGTAATAAATGAAGCAGCAGTGATCAGTCTAATGATGATGACCCACAACTGCTCCTTTTGCAAATCAAATTTCTCATCCCCACCATGTCAATCCCCTGTGGGCATATTGAGAGCAAGACTGGGGAATGGGAATGATTCTATTTCTAGTCAGTTTTTCAGGTAGCTGGGGCTTTTTCAGTACCCTTGCCTGGTATGCTGTACAGACTTCCTTTCAGCATAGAGCAGAAAGTGCCCTGAACCAAAGAGTGTTTGAAGTACCTTGGCTTTCCCAAGGGCAGGAGTGGGGACTTTACCTTCTTTACAGTCATGGCCATTTTCATGCAGCATGAAGCCATTTCTGCACTGGCACATATAGCTCCCAAAGGTGTTGATACATTCGTGCTGGCAACCACCATTGTCTTTGGAGCACTCGTCCTTGTCTGGGAAGGATCAAACCAACAAACACCAAGTTGACAGTGACACAGGCTACAACAGTCACCAGCTGAGAGCCCCATACCCAGGCTGGCAGATAGCAGTGTAAACCTCCAACTCTACTGTTGCATTAGTCCAGTCAGCTGTTTAGCCCAGATCCTATTCTCTTCAACTGCCTCATGTATCACAAATGTGTTCTGTTTTATAATGTAAGTTTATTGGTTAAAGATTCCTGTCTGAAAGAAACCTAGAGCAGCATCTCATTCTTTAAGAGTAGAGTCCAGGAAAAGCATCATACAAATTCACTAGCCAAGATAAAAATCTACTATATATTTTCAAGTTCTTATGTGCTCTGATGAGCCTCCACTTCTAAATAGCTCTGCCCGAGCACAAACAGCCAGGTGATGAAGAAGATCTAAGGTATAAGCTGCTCCCTGAAGCTGAAATATGCCCCAGTGGATCTTGACTCCTGTGTATTCAGGACTATGCATTCCTCAATCTCATTTTCTGAGCATAGGATCTGCTCATGGTTTCCAGTCCAACTTAATTTATGAGAAGTTTATCTCTATTTTTTTTTTGGGATAATGCCTTCCCTAGATCTCATTAACTCCATCTGTCTCCTCACTGCCAAAAGTATTTCTAGATGACTCATACCCACCTCATTCTTCCTCCGGTTAGATTTAATAAGTCAAATCCTTAGCCCTGACTCTACTCTGCACCTGTCCTAATTCATAGTCATTCTGTCTGATCATTCTCCTCAAAAGCATTAATACTGCTAGTACTCTGCTGAAAAGACAGAACAAAATTGAAAAAACTGACAGAAGTTTGAGAACAGAGGATGAAAAACTTCCACTACTACACACTGCTTGATAGGAATGATTGCTATATAGAACACTACTGGAAGTTTTCTACGTCTTCTAGTTTCAGGGGAAAAAGCTTTTCTTCCATACTCTAGGGACAGAAATAACTTCTAGGGTTAGGTTCCACATTGCTTCCTGCTGTAGAAGGACTGGAGACATTGATGGAACTCATGCATCTTGCTGACACCACACTATGAAACTGGACCATACACTGCACTGAGAACCCAAAATGAAGGGGACACAGAGCAGAGCAGCCATGCTTTTAGATTTAACGAACCATGTCAGGCTCTGACAGGATGTTGAAGAAAGTTCACCAAAACCAAGAGGTTCAGTGAGAGGAGACAGCACAGCAAGTGAATGAATACAGTCACATACCAGAGAAGTAATGAACTTTAAAGCCCTTCTTGGAGACCGTGTTGTCTGATTTGAACTCCAGTCTCATGTTGTTGCTGTATGATGTGATTACTTCGGGCTTCTCTGAGCCGCAGAATCTGCCATGTAGCTTGGAATCAGAAGCCAGCTCACTACGAACCTCAACATAGTCATATTTACAGACCTGCCAAGAGAGGAAGAGATTTCTCAGCTCTGTGGCCTTGGAACAGAGCATTTCAGAGGAACTGGACAGAAGCTGCACTGAGAAGGAACAGAAAGAGCCTTGTACTCAAATGCCCTCCTAACTTGCCCAACATCTCCTCTGTCAGTTTTCTCACCCCTTCGCTTGCTGCACTGATCTTAAAACATGGGTGTGTTTTTCAGAATAGCAGAAGTTCCATTGAATTTAGCAAAAGTAATTCTTCCTACCTTATCCAAGAACCTAACAGTGTTGGATGAACTTTAGCAATCTCCTGAATTATGGAAGTGCCACTGCTCCCATTTACAGCAGGGAAACTCAGACCTGAATGCTTTGTTCAAACTCCACTATGCATGGCAGAGAACAGACTCTTTTACTGTTATTTCCTTTATCTTTGAAGAACTCTATTTCATTGTTCACTTCCAACTATTTTCCTGCAAAAGCAGCACTGGGGAGGTGGGAGGCAGGACCCCAGTTAGGGATGGAAATTACCTACAATTATGCAAAACTAGTAGAGAAAAGAAGACCATTGTGCTGGTTTTGGCAACTTTCTTCACTGTGACTTGGTACTGGGCTGTGGTTTGGATTTGTGCTGAGAAAAAAGAGTTGATAATTATCAAGATGTTTTGTTATTAGTGAGAAGGTGTTGCACAGAGTCAAAACCTTTATTTTGCCTCTTGTACTGCTCCACCAGTGAGGAGGTTGGGCGTGCTCAGGGAGCTGGGAGGGGACATGGCCAGGACAGCTGATCCTCACTGACCAAACAGATATTCCACACCACAGGACATCACACCCAGTATATAAAGTGGGGGTGAGTAGAGGGAAGAAGAGGAAAGGGTAGACAATTGGAGTGACATTGTTTGTCCTCCCAAGTAACTACTACATGTGATATGTGATGGAGCCCTGCTCTCCTGGAGATGGCTGAACACCTGCCTGTCCATGGGAAGTAGTGAACTAATTCCTCACTTTTCTCTGCTTGCATGTGTGGCTTTGGCTTTATCTGGTAAACTGTCTTTATCTCAACTCATGAGTTTCTCTCACTTTTATCTTTCTGATTCTCTCCCCCATTCCACTGGGGGAAAGTGAGTGAGCAGTTGTGTGGTGCTTAGCTGCCAGACTGGGTTAAACCATTGCACCCACTTACAAGAGAACAGCTTTAATCCTTCCACTCTACAGAGAAAGCAAATCCAGATTTCATGGAGAACAGTCACTGTTATTGGTGTAATTATATCGAGGGTGGGAAAACAACCAGAAGCTCCACCAGTAAAACAGAGCCTCCTCTTCCTTGTACCCCAAGGATTTATCCAGTTCTGATTTAGCCAGTAGTCCCACCTCTGAGATGCAGGGACTGGTTACGTACATCATTGCCTTCCAGCTCAAACACTTCGAACTGCAGAGAGATCCGGTACTGGGCTGGAGCTACCACCTGCCAGACGCAGTTTTTGTTAGTAGGATATTCCTTGGGCCATCCAGGGCTAGTAATGGTCCCATTGAGCTTGGTGATGAAGCCCCCACAGGCAGCTGGAGAGGCAATAAATGAACACAAGTTTTACTTGGTTCTGTTCAGACACACAGATTGGGCCACAGTGTTAACTAGCAAATGAACCAGATGCTGGTTGGTGGCACATTTAAAATCCCAGCCTCCAGAACAGGCATAAAATGCTGGGGAGTGTGAAGTAAACAGAAACTTCATCTGCTGCAGATCACCAGTCAAACATACCCAGTGAGGCTACGGCCCTGAGAGCCACCATGTAAGATTAATTTCCTTTTTAATCTCTATCCTTGGGTTTACTGTGAATCAGTTGATTTGACATGCACAATGCAGTTTTAAAGGCCAGCTAGGTAAATTCACCTACACTCAGTGCTACAAACCTTACTATTGCAAGTTTATCAGTAATGGAATAATTACAAGATAATGGAATTTTAGGGAAGATACTTCTGTCAACTCTTCAACAGTTTATTATATTTGGACTGCATCTTCTCTAGGGAAAGTTGAAGGCAAAGTCAAGACTTAGCTTTATTATCTCATTTCCTTTAAAAATTTAAGACATTTCAGCTTTATCCTCTTGTGGGAGGGCAGGGTTGTTACCTCAAAGGAGTATACCTCAATTTGCTGCAAAATTCTATTTGACACAGAGCAATTTTTTTCTTTTTCTTTTTTCTTGCTGTTTCTTGAGAATAATGAGATATGGCCACATCTTCAAAATCCACAGGGATAAAAGCTTTCTGTGTCTTGTTCCTAACATCATTTTGCATTAAGAGGAATAACCCAAGGGAGCAGCTTTAATATAAATAGAGTAGCAAGCAAGTGGTTGTGGAGGAAAAAAAAGCAATTTACTCTGATGTATCCTGCTATGGTTTCAAAGACTGTCCTTTCTGGTTTGCCCACAAATTAAGTTTAAAATAGGAGGTTAAGAGTGAAGTTCAGAAAAAAAACCTGCCAAGCTATAGCAACGTAGCGAATGGCTTGTTAAAATTGCAAGAAATTACTTAAAAAAAAAAAAAAAGCTTCCAAAAGCCTTTTGCACACACCTGACCGCCCTCACCAAGTCGACAGCACTCTTACACAAAGAGTTTGACAAAAGCAGAAGTCAGGGCAAGCTGGGTGATGTTGAGACCACCACTGGTAGCATGTAGAGCTCCCTAAATGTTCCTACAGAGTGTTGAGACAAGAACAATGGATGGATTCTCAGCACACCAACAGTTGTATTGTTGGCAGAAGCAACACTTGTTGCATGAGAGTAGCTCTCTGGAAAGCTGACACAACAGCTTCTATTATTATTATATACATGGGGATGTTTTTCCTCCATAAAAAGGAGGAAAATTCTCTTCAGTATGGAAAAGCCTGTTTTGCATGCAGAAAAAACAGAGATAATTTATTATATGAAGTAAATTCCTTTTTGAAAATCAAAAAAATTCAGCATTAAATTTAAATACTTTTGGGCCACTCAGTGCTTAGGTTGTAAAGCCTACTCCCCTTATGTTGTAGGAGATCTGGTCTGAACAGTGATCTCTGGCCATGAAGGACAACCAATTTTAGGGATGTTTAGCAGCATAAATCAGAGTATTTTCAGAGTCTTTTTTAACCAAAACTTGTTTTTCAATGGAAGATGTTAACAAAATAAAAAATCAGTTGGGGGAAAATAAAGCGCAATAACGAGGATGCGGGGCAAAGAAAATCACTTCCAAGAATGTTCAATTCCATTTTTAGCTGTAGTACCTATCCTACAGTCAGATGGCTCAATCTGTAGGTTACTTACCTTCACAGCTCTTTTTATCAGCTGTCAACTCATAGCCAGGCTCACAGGTGCATTTGTAACTGCCCAGTGTGTTCTCACAGTGCTGCTCACACCCACCATTGTCCGGCAGAGAACATTCATCCATCTCTGTCAGGAGAAAACCAGAGCAAGTTGCACTTTCCTGAGCACCCAAACACCCTGATATTCCTCATGCAACCTTTCTGGACAAAAGGAACAGAGCACTGAGTGCTGAGCCAAGACTGTGGAGCAGGCACAGCAGCAAAGCTCACAAGAGCTCCTAACGCCAGACCCATAAAGGACCCTCATTACTGCTGCTAGCCAGCAGTGCTGGCTCTGGACACGAGCAGGAAAACACTGTCTCCTGTAAAGACTTCACTGCCTTTTGTTCTCAGATGCCATTTTTTTGGCTTTGTTTTGTTTGTTTTAAATTCCTCACGCTCTTGAGTAACTTGAGCTACCAGGAACCGACCCATTATGGCACACACAGTAATGGAGCTGAGGGAGGTCATACCCCATGGAACTGGGCACCACAAAGGAGCTGGCAGAACACACAAGTAGTTCTGCCTTTTCACAGGCACATGAAGTCTTGCTACCCCTAGACTTTGAAGTCAGATTCTTCAATCACATCTCAACAACCTGAACTGACATTTTAATATAAAGATAGCCACTGGCTTCTCACCCTGACCCCTGATTCCACATGCATCCCTTAATAGGTTTCATTAACATGGCTCAGGTGGGTTAGCCTCAGCTAGCAGCCAAACTCCTACCCAGCTGTTGGTTCACTCCCTGGTCTGCCATTCCCATGGAATGACAAAGAAAACAGGAATAAGAGCAAGAAAGTTCTGGGTTTAGACAGACAAATTATCCACCAATTAGTGATCTGTTCAAATAGACTCAATTTTGGGGAATTTAACTTAATTAACTGCCAATTAATATAAATATTTGAGTGCTCATTTAGTTATGGGGACACCAAAAGTGAAAACAAATAAGTTAAAACACTAAGAAAAAACATCTTTGAGCTTCTCTTTCCTCACTCAACTTTACTCCAAGTCCCTCTCCTCCTGGCTGTACCCCTACAAATTGCACCCTTAAGAAGGCCACAGGTGTGCAAAGGCAGGAGGGGATGGAGAGTCACAGGCAATACATGATCCTGCTGCTTCTTCTTATTCTTCTCCCCTGGCACAGGTAGATGAATTAACACTTCAACCATATAAAAATAGGCTTCATTGATACAAACAACTTGTTGCCAAAATGAAGATAACTAACAAGAATAATCCTGGAGATACCCCATGAAATCTACCTGACTGGGTGGACATGAGGTAATTGCTCTCCGTATCTTCCTGGAAATGCATCCTGGGTGTGACCAATGGCTTACCCTCTCTAAGCTGATTGCGGCCTTATTTTCTCTGAAAATTCCTTGTTCCCACAAAGCATAGCACTCAATTCTACCCTTAACTCTGATTTTTAGGCTAAGTTATTTTCTTTCAGTGTTGTAAGACATTTAATTGAATGTATTCCTTTCATAATTCATTAAGGCAAAGCTTACCATTACTCAATCAACCATGAGAAGCAGTTTGAAGAGTGCCTACAGAGCCATCTAATTTGCTCCCTTTGCTCATGGAGTGCCTGGTAGTCACAATCCTGTTGGATATGGAGGCAGAGACTGCAGACTTCAGATTCCAGTTTGAAACTCCACATGTAGCCTGCACATGTATCTACACAGCTCTTGCACACAGACATCAGCTCTGCCCACAAGCAAGCTGGCTAGCATTTGTGCAGCTATGACTACTGTGATGCTTGGTTCAAGCAAAAACACTTCACTCCTCAGCTGAATTTATTGGCATTAAAAACGCTCTAACCATCCACTAGCTATGTGGTTTCTGGTTCAAACATGAGAAAGATGAGCAGAAAGATCTAGTCTGCCAGCAAAAATTCCACAGAAAATACCTGTGTCTCCAACTGTAGTAGTGTACAAGTTTACATGCTTTTATATTAATTTAAAAAAAATCAATTTTTTTCTCACTATCTGTATCAGAGAAAGCACTTCAGGTTCAGGAGTATAACTGTCTTCCCCTACAAACTTGTAGGTGAAACTCAAAGTTCAGAGAATGACTTGCTGTGTCTCCATGTAATGCTAATCTCTGAAAGATACTTCTGCCACAGTCAGCCTGCCGTGGTCACTCCTGAAAGGCACCAAAATATCTTTAGGAAGAACTATTCTCTGTGCCTTTATGGAACCCGAGAAATTTAAACAAGGAAGTCCAAGTACTGTGAGAGTTGTCCAGAAACTGAGATCAAATGTCACAGTATTTGCCAGTGATCTTGCAATCACCTTTTGTCACAGACCACTAAGATCTCTCAAATTTACAGGCCAATATAATCTGTGAATTAAACTCTATTTACCTTTTTTTTTTTTTTGCACTTAAGTGCATGGTTTAAGAATTGTGGGTGATAAATTATGACATTTTATGCCTTGAATGGTGAATAAGTGAATTCATAGGATAGATTAGTCTGAGCTAAGGGGATTGAGCCCTGACATGTTTGTTTAAGTCTTAAGTTCATGAAATAAAGTTCAATTCACAGAGTACACTCTCCTGAAAATTTGAGAAACCTAAATGGACCATGACACCCTTAACACAAGAGAAAAGTTAAGACAGAAATAAATAAATAAATAAAAGACTTATGCAATCCAAATATTGGCATTGCAACTATTATTTCCATACAAGTGCCACTGAACCTAAGACAAACATGACTGTCTGCCCCTCAGAAGCTCCACAGGTAATTTCCCAAGCAGTTAGATATTTGGCTCTTGCCTCTATCAATCACCAGGATGCTGGTAAAGGACCAGGGTCCAGCTCTTAAAAAAAGGAAAAAACAATTTTAAAAAATCTTAGTCTTACATCTTCCTGAAGAGAATCTCAGTTTAGGAACACATTTGTCTCCTAAAGGTCTGAGTATTCTTTTACTGGGACTCTACTTGCACTTAGATTTACCCTCTCTCCAGAGGTTTCTTTTGGAATAGAACTTCAGGAGGGAGCTGCTTTTAACACTCCTTGTACAGCATTAGTACTTCTTTGAAAATGTCAGTGTCCTCTGGAATAACATTCCATCCTGATTTATGCTGATACCAGCTCAGCTGAGTTGATTTCTGTCCTAATCAGGGACGAGGTGTTCCTGCCTCGGCATCAACTCCCTCTATACTCTCAAAGCAATTTGTACATAAATTCGATATTTACAAGCAAATTGTACAAACAAATCCTAAGTACAAATAGAATGATAATGTGTGAATTGATGGACAGAATGATTTGTGGGTGGCAGTAGCTTAAGGGATGAATTGTCCCTAGCTTTGACTGTGAGAGGTATTAGATCACATACCTTTAAAGAAATTTGCTGCAAAGCCTGCTTTATTGATGGTTGCATCAGATGCAAACTTCATCCATACTTTGTTTGAACTGGATTTGATGTCTTCTGGCTTCTCGTAGCCACAGAAGCGGCCGAGGAGCGGGCTCTGCTCAGTGAGGCCATCTCGGATCTCCAGGTAGTCGTACGAGCACGCATCGTGCCATTCAACCTGCAACAGGAAAATGTGTGCCTGGGCCTCACCAGTGAGGGCTCTTCCAGCCAGCCTAGTGACACAGGTAGACTTTGGCCACAGAGCAGCTCCCCAAACAACTGGCCACAACGAAGTACTTGCTGTGGCTGCCACTGAGCTCTTCTGCTGTTCAAACTGCATTCATGCCTAGGCACAGCTCAGTTCTGCCACCACTTCGTGGCAACTCTGCAGTGAAACCCAGTCCCTGACTATCTACAAACTGCTTTTGCAAGAGAAGCTGTAAGAAACCAAGCAGAACTACAAACAGAAAGGTTCAAGGAATAGCTGTGGGGATGCAGTGGTGTCAGCCTTCTACAGGACAGGCATGGTGAGTGTACAAAAGCCACAGGAGCCTGTGGGATAGATCAAATTTAGGCACCAACCAAGGTCCTGTCCACTCCTGTCTGTGCCTTAGCATCACTATTCAGAGACTGATCAATGGCATGTAGCTGAGAGCATAAGACATCCTATTGATGCCTCCTAGAGGCTGACCTGGAACAGAGACTAAAGAGAGCAAGAGGATAAGCAGGGATTTACTAAAAGGCCTCAATGGGTACACCTGGCTGCACCAGAGTTCAGCCAGATCACAGCCAAAAGAGTCACAAAATGGACAACCAATCACAAGGTCTCACACTTTTGTAAGTTCTGGTCCATTAGCATATTGGAGTTAATTGTCCAATTATAGCTTCAGGTTATGAAGATCCATCCTCCCCTGTTTTTTCTTCTCACTTCACCCTTGTTTTTGTTCTTGGGCCTGAAAGCTGCATTGGTTGTCCTTAGTACCAAGCTAGAGAAGGAATTGTTTTGTCTACCTACTCTGTGAAGAGAACTTAGTAGTACTTAACATGAAACCCAGAACTCCACACTAAATACAGCATAGAATCTAAAAAATATAAAAGATAAAACTTAAGGCATCACTGTAACCAGCAGAAGAAAATTTTTTGTGAGCTCTTCAAAGTCTATCTGCCATCTGGGGACACAATGCTTCTTTGGGGAATCACATCCTGCAATCTGACAAGTCCCAGTGATACCAACAAGAGTTTTTCACCCAGATTGTGACCATTTACTTCCATTTAGCAAGAGTGAAAATTTAAGGTTAAGATGTTAGAAAGTCCCTATCTAACATCATCAACACTTTTGAGTCCCTTCTAATTCCTTCTGTCTAGAGTAATAGTTTTTGAAAACTCAGTATATTTTAAACTTCAAAAATCAAAATCTCTGAGCAAACTGGTAAGGTGAATGATACTCTGAAGTAGTCAAAAGATTTTTTTATTATTACTATAACTATTATTACTATTATTATTATACTGCTTTCTTCTTAATTTTAAAGGGTTTGTAGAGGCAAAATACTATCTGTATTATAATATGCAATGATATTTCTCACCTCAAATGCTTGGAATGTGATTCCTATGTGAAAACCCTCAGAAACTGTGATCTTCCAGATACACTCTTTGGAAGGTCTGTAGTCATCTGGGTAATTGGGAGATTGGATCTGGCCAGCATCTTTGTGTATTTCTCCACCGCAAATAGCTTCATAAAAAAGAAACAGCAAACCCACGAGATTGCAAGTTTCCCTGTAGGTAAAGCCCACTCCATACACAGCTTTCTCATCAAATCTATTCCAGTATTGCTTGCTATACAAAGGCAACACACAATTCATGGACATTTTTACAAATCTAACATTTTGTCTTATGACTGTGTCTCCTATCTTGCTGTGCTCATGTCCTCAGAAGGTGAGCTCACTGGGACAGAGAATTTTTATAAATTTGTGTTTTTCATACTCCTGCTCACCTTCATATCTGCTTGAAACCTGCTACCAGGACTAAGAACCAAGAAAAGCTGGGAGGACGGGTGTGGGAAGGGAGAGAAGTTGCAAATCTAATCCAGCCACACGATGGCAATATCAACAAGCACAACTTGAGCTGTTCACCACTAGACCATCAGGATAAGTGCCGTGCATGAAAAATTAAGTTTTAGTGCCAAATATAAGAGTAAGTTTAAATACTGTAATAGAAAATTCAATGAAAATATAGTTTAATACAAAACTAGTAAAGATCTTGAAGACAATAGCAGTTCAGTAAAATTGTCTGCAAGACTATGTAAGAAATGAAAGTAAGATCACAGGCTAAAACCTGTTACCCCATGATGCACGGCACACATCTAACAAAGCACATGAATGTTTTGGCTGTGCCTAAAGTCAAGGAAACAAAAAGCACCAGCAGAAAGTACAAGAGAGATGGCACTGCAATGATACCTGTCAGATATCCCCACAAGGCATTGCATTAGCAATTCAGATATGGGTCTCCATATAGAGTCCTGCACATTGCTTGCATTGGGCAACACTGTCTTGGTCTCCCATTGTAAGCTGCTAATGGAACTGAGCTAAAAGCACTGCTTCCTTAGTGCACCTAACTTCTTTCTTACAGAATCAGTGCTAAAGCACCACCAAATGTTGCACCCAAAAATTCAGCTGCAAAGTGCAATTCAGATTGCAATTTGAGTTCATATACTCAGAGCTACAAGTGGTGCTTGGGAAAATCTCTGAAGGATCCTTTAAAGAACTGTCCCCCCCACCTAACAAAAAGAGGACTACAAGAGCAGAGGACTTTCTTTTCTAACAGTCATGAAACTGACAGTCAACAAATAATATTTTCCCTATCCACTGCAGAAGTTCACACTGACGTACAGCTGAGCTTGTATACTTGCAAGAGCCTTAGTGCAAAATGAAAACAACATCTGCTGGTAGAGCCTGAGAAGACAATAATGATGGAAAATTCGGGGCTGTCAGCACTGCTGCAGGGCAAAATCACCAACATGTTCCCATCTTAAATCTCACAAAAGAAAGGGTGCAAAATGACTGAACTAAGAGGACACTACCACTACATAAACTCTCATTTAGGATCAAACAATTCTACCAGCGTGCCCCTGCCTCCTTCCTGCCATCTTTTGAAAACTTTAGGGCCAAGACTTGGAGGAATCAAAATCCAAAAAACCAGTCCTCACCCACAGCTTCCAGAAAAGTTCAGATGCATGACCATGCATATGCACTGTCACTAAAGCAGAAGACAGAGAAGCAAAATTTGAGGGAGGAGTTCAAAAGAAAAAGAGGAGCTAATGACAACAGAGAAAGATTTTGGACAAAAATTGATAGAAAATTACACTTTATGCGATCTCTCCTGGAAATAAAAACTACCTTTATTGCCCCAGAACAGAAGTAATAAAACAGCTGAGTAAGCCACTTTGCAAAGGGCAAAAGAAATCAGAAATTATCAGAACTTGCTTAAGAGGGAAATAGGGATTAAAGAAGATTTTTGGGAAATCTCCTATTTCAGCAAATAAATTACAGAGAGACATGTAGATAATCTCTCTACCTGCTGTTCTGACAAAAGGAGGCTGAGATATCCAATGCTTAAAGCATTACCTTCATCATCCAGAAATAAGAATGAAACTGTGCAACGGGCCATCACCTGTGTCTGTAGTACAAGTTGGTTTGAACCAGTCAAACTCTGTGCTTACTCTCAAGCATAGCCATGGATTTCACAGCCTTATAATGTGAAATTTCTTACAGGAAAAAGCCACTCTTGAAGAGGCAGGAAAATATGAACTTGGAGTTGGATCACTAAATGCACATTCTACCTTCAGTTGCTCTATTTAAAAGTCAAGTGAAGCAAGCTCACATTTACTAAATCTTTAGGGATCATTTACTAATCAACAGGAAATATGGGAAATTGTCAAGGGAAAACAAAGTCACTTTGCAAAGTGACTTTGGAATGAAACCAATGTAATTTTTTTTTTATTCCAATACTACTTAGCAATATGAAGAATGATGCTATACATACTAACTTGATCACTTCTAATTCCAACAAACTACCATAAAGGGGGTCTTACAAACCACATGGTCCAGGCAACAGCTGCTTTTCAGGAGAGATGTTTGAAAAAAAACATCAGGCAAGCTACCTCTGTCTCTGGGGCAACAATTCCTGCAGAAACCAGATATCTCTCCTGTGAAACAGATTTGTTAGCCCCAACTGCTGTGAAATCATCATATGCTTTATTTGTACTTCCCCAACAGTCCCATGTTTGCTTCACTTCCCTCTGTTAGTATCATTACTCATGAGTTTATGCGACACTTGGGCACTGGGCTTCCAGCATTATGCTTGTTCCTGTGGCTGAAGGAGGAGGATGCAATGTCGGGATCAATACAGTCAACGTCAATACTGTTCACAACACTGGTATTTCTGAGAAGAATGCCTGCTGCCCAGAAAACAATGAGGGCTTTTAATATGTTTTAGAATCATTACTGCAAAAAATCCAAGCATATATGGAAAAGGGAAGTTATTGATTTTTAATGACTGTGGTAGAATTGCTCATCCTCTGAAGTGGTTTCATCATCTCAGTGCCATGCAAGTTTCTAAAATACATGACCTGCTAATTTCCAATTTTCTGTAAGTAAAACATACAAAGGAAAAAAAGAACAATCTTTGAGGAAAAAAAACCCAACCAATCAAACAAAAGCACCCCAAGACAATAAGCGATATAAATGATGTATGATCCCAAACAAATCTTTGCCTATTAAAATACTGAAAGAAACTCTTGCTCCACACACTGCTGCTTGCAGGGGCTGGTTAGAGCAAACAGAACCTGGCCTAAGTGTAGAAGCTATTGGTTTGTATTCCCATCTTGTTGTGTCCCCCAAAATGTGATAAACTAATTGGAAAATCTGAAACAAGCCACAAAATCTGCCAGTTCCCATAAAAACAAGAGCATGGCTGTATCCAGCCACACAGTGCAGCAGAACTCCTGCTGATCCCATAAAATCCCTGCATCCTGTTCCCTCTGCTCCATGGGGTGCAGACTTCCAGCTAAGGGCTGTACCTTCATAGACCCCAAAGAAGCCTTTGCCCAGGATGTTACTGCTGCTCCGGAACTCGATCCACAGCCTGCTGTCCGTGGAGATTACTGGCTCAGGAATCTTGTCACCACAAAACCTACCTAGAAGGCAGGAAATAGACAATAAAGATCTCTATAATCTCTGAGGGACAGCACAGCCTAACAGGCACCTGTGACTCTGGGAAGTAAAGAGTCTTTGGTTAAAGAAGCGTGCTTGTGTAAAACACCCTTTCACTCCCATCAATTGTGCTTTTGAATAATTTTCTGTGGTCCCCATTCATTAACTCATATTCTTTTCCATTATTAAGTGAATTAAAGTTCTCTTCAGCTGGGAGCAGAATCCAGTAATTACGGATGAAGCCTCTATGGCCCTTTAAAATCAAAAGGGCTCTTGTCTTGATCACGTAATTGAGGAAATGAGCCACCATAGTGGGGAAGGATCCCCTTGTCCTTCTAGACATGTGACATTAGGGAATGTCCTTCCCACCTGCTAAGCCTTGAAAACTCCTTCAGCACTTTGCACTCAGGAGCAAATACTCCAAGTCAAACCAAAGGCAAGACATGGCCCTGCTGATGAGAAAAAACACTTATTCTCTGTTCAACAAATCCTGGTTACGTTTCTGCAGTCATTGAATTTCTTTCAAAAGAGACAAGGAGCCATTTTGCTCCATTAATTCCCCCAGCTTTGAGCTCTCTGGTATGTACCAGCACTGGGAAACTCCCAAATTTTGCCAGTAGGAATGAATCTTGAAACAGAACAGCTGCAGATGGCATCTACAGCCTGGACAACCTGAACAACTCCAATCTGGTGCTCCTCTATTGAAGCTAGAAGCTCCTCAACAGAAACAGAGCAAGCACCAAGTATGCACTGATAGGCAGGGACCTGCACTTGGCTCAGGAGCTTGCACATAGCAAACATGGTTTTTCACTTCAGCTGACACCAGCAGAGCTATACACTGAATTCAATATGGTCTTGGCATCCTGTCCACCTGAATCCCAGTCGGAACCTGACAGAGGCAAAGAGCAGTTCTTCAGGTTGAATTCAGTCAGGACAGTGGTGACAGGGATCCTGGCCTTCCAAAACCAGGCAAAGACATCTTTGAACAATTTCCACTGGCTAACAACCTGGTTAATGCCTTACCTTCAAGACAGCATCATATTTCCCATTAACTGGCTGGGAATGGCAGTTTCACTGCCAGCTTTTTTTTTCTTGCAGAGTCACTCATCCAAGCATTATCTTGGACCCAGCTTTACTTAGCTTCTATTGTGCCCCAACCTGCCCAGTGCTGTTGGGGCAGTGTGACAGCCCTGCAGCATATCAATAGCATCCCCCATCTCCACTCCCAAAGGGGATGCTAAAAACAGCATCAGCACTGCAAGGCTTCCTCCTCTAGGGTCACTAAGCAACTTCCTCCTGGATTTAGACTTGGAGTTTAACAAGGGTGTCAAGAAGAGGAAACGCAGATGAGGAACAAGAATGAGCAAGCTCCTCAGAGTGTGATAAAGGGCCCATTCATAAAAAGTTATACACCATTTAAAGGCTGGGTTTTCACACACTTCCCTGGGAAAATATGCAGCACACATGTATTTTTTCTCTCCACAAGAAGCCCGTGCTTTCACAATTCACACTAATCCCCCTCCTCACCCCCTGCTGAATTGCCGTCTGTCTGCCTCTTCTGACCTAATTTCATGGGCTCAGCCCCATGCGGGAACCATGGCCACTCATGCAGCGTCTCCTTCCAGATGGAAGCACTCCCAAGTCCACCTGCACTAGGGGGACGGGGAGGTGCTTGGCTTCTGAAGTACCTTTAAATTACCCAGCAGAAAAAAAAATAATGAGGGAGGAACTAAGTTGCAGCTGCTGGAGCAATGTTACCTGATGCACATGCAGTATATGCTGCCAACCCCAAAACAGTAAAACCAGCTGCCAACTGCCCTGAAAGGTAGGCCCACTGCAACCTGGGAAGCAGCATGGCTTCAGCCTTAGCACCTCCCCTGGTACCAGGGCTAGCATGTCCAGTGGGGCCACAGAGAGCACCCAAACCTCCCTAAAACCCTCTGACCCAATGCTGAGTAGCCCAGTCCTGTGCTCTTACACAGATGAAACCAACTTGATTGCTTCTTTCCTTTTAGGCAGAAGGGCCTGATTGCAGTGCTGCATTTTTCATCTTTGGGACATCAAGCTTAGGGGATGAGGACAGGATCAGAGGCAGTGGCAAAGTAGGTGGGACTTTTGAATCACTCAAGGTGACAGAAGACTTACAGTTATGATAGCAGGAGATAGAGAAACAGGGAGGATACAGAGGAGCTGCACTTCCTAGAGATCTCTGGGAGCAGAATCAGAGCGGAGTTCTTGCACAATTTGACATAGCGTGGCCTTGCAAGTTCCCTGCTAGGACTACAGAGGCTCAAAGTCAGAGTACTGTGTATTTGTAAACACAAATTCATGAGAAATAATGGCAGGATCTTGGGTCAGAAGCCATGCAGCTGCTTCATTCTGACTGCCTGACAGTTCTCCCCTGGACTTAGGAAAGAGCAATAACAAAACTCCAGAGACTACATTTTTAGTCCCAGCCAGGGCCCTGGCTCACTTCCCTCCCTGCCTCATTTATCAAGCTGGAAAAGGAAGGAATAAAGCCTTTGTGACCACAGGGCTTGGAACATGGATCACTGGGAGTGAATACAGCACACCGACATCTCTGGATGGAGACGCTAAAGGGATGGCCAGGGCACTGGCTAGACCTAGGATCCTTCCAAGTAAAGGAGAGTTTGTTTCTGTTTGTTTTCCCCACCCACTCTCCCAAGAATCAAGAAGAACACACTAAGTGCAATTAAAATGAAATAGCTACTCACCCAATAAAGGAGCCTTCCTCCAGTAGCCATCACGCACCTCCACATAATCATACCAGCAAAGGCGACTTTTAAATAAGTCCATCGATGTGAAATTTAGCATAATCTGAAAGGAGAGAGTGCACATTTCTCTTTGGGGAAGGAGTTACTTTAAAGAGAAGACCTTACAGATTGTTTCATTTTCACTACAGTGCTGCCTAAGTGAGTATGCAGGCAAAGATAGTTGGGCTGTTTGTAGGATTTGTACACCACCATTTCTCAAAAAAGAAAGGCTTCTCAAGGTATTTTAACGAAACCATGACAGGATATGACAGCAGAGAGAATCCTTTACTATTAGTTCTGTAATTCAAATTCAATACTTCTCAGTTGCTAAAATGTTACTTTTAAAAAAGCCCAGTATGGATTTTAAAAATTAAAGTCTTTGGTTTTGAGTAATGTGAAAATCATAGAGAAATACATTGTCACAACCACACATTTCATGTATATACCTGCATGTTAACAATACTTGTAAGAAATATCTAATTTTGCTAATTAGGTTCCACATTCTGACCATCAGACTCACACCATCACTGTGATGCAACTGCATTCAGTGGCTTTACCAAACAGAGCTTGGCATTAAAATTATTTTGGCCTCCTTCCTCTCTGAGATGGATCACTGGTCTCGGTCTGGGAAGTCAGCTATGGAGGTCACCATTGGTGTGTACTTGCAATTTTTTTCTGGCAAGATTTGACCCATATAATTAATTTACATCCATAATCTGAATACAGTCACAGAAATGTCTTTATTAAAATGGATCTTCTCTCTCAAAGTCCTGGTTGGGGGTGCAGAGTGTAGTCTGTAATGATGTCACTCTTTTTTCATATTTTTGCAGTATTTTGACTTTGGACAGCAAAAGGAGAGTCATCTGTTTCTATGCAGATGAATGCTATAAGCCCAATATCTGTTCTCAACTAACAGCCCAGTGCAACAATTTGCACCAATCACTGCATTGGATTGAACAGGTAAATTGAGGCATTTATTCTGAAATCAATTCTTTCTTGCTTTTTTTAACATTAGTGGTTCAGCATTTAGATGCTGGGTCCTTCCCGACACAACTCTGAAGAGGATGAGAAGCAAAGGGAGCTTTTATAGTAAGACTGACAACACAAAACTCTCAGTGCCACAGCTGTCAAACCTGGCTGGCTCTTGGCCCTCTTGCCCCAGCGATGCTCTGCCTGCAGCTGATGGCAGGAGCTCAGCATGGAAGGGACTGGGCTTGCAGGTGACAGAACCAGGTCCTGGAGCCAGGCAGCCACTGCAAAACAAACGAGCTCTGCGCTTCTTTGTCCGAGTCTGAGTCCTAAGCAGGGTGACCCTCAGCACAGTCACACTGCCAAGGAGCTCCCAAGCTGGGCTGCTCATTCTTGCAGCCTGGTATGGCGTGACAGGCCTGAAGGGCTGGTGTTGCTGGATTAAGGAAAGATTTCATGTCTACAGGAAGATCAATAAAACAAAAGGAGCTGGGAGGAAAGCGGACAGGGTGGGTGATTGATGTGCAGCGGGGCTTGGCTTTTCAAGGCAGGAAGTGGGAGTTCCCTGACAGGGACATTATGCCTGCATGACAGGGGCAGGCCACCGATGTCACTCACGGCTCCTCAGCTCCCTTCAGGACCCTGGATTGGAGTACATTTTATCTAACTCATCTGACTGGCTTTGGAATGTGTGCTTGCCAAAGCTAACAGGTGGCAGGAAATGTCCACGCAGGGTTCAGTCTCAAACTGAGAGGGAGGATCAGAGATAGTCACAGCCCAGATACGTGAGGGGCTCTGCTCCAACATCACCACTTCTCAAAATCATGTATTCCTGACTCCATCTTTCTCCTGAGGGATGCTCAGGAGCCTTTCCAGGCATGCCAATGCTCAAGAGCCAATGCCAGGCATGCAGAGATCTTCTGGCAGGTTCTAACACTGTCATCACAGGCAAAACCTCACATGAGGGCAGTGCAGAGTACACCTTGTGCTGCTGTGGCACCTACCTTCTCCCCTGGGGTCACCGAGATCCTCCAGACACAGTGGGAATAGGAGGGGTAGCCATTTGGAAAGCCAGGGGCTGAGAAATTACCTGTTGAGTCTTGCAAGGTCTCTCCACAAGCTGCAGGAGAGGGGAAAAACACCTATCAAAAAGGAGTGACTCTGAAAGACATCAGGGTCTACCAAACTGTCTCCTCATGGCTGTTGTGTGCAGGCTGGTGGCTGGCACTCCAACAGTGCTCATTCATGACACTGGCTGAGGCCCTGCCAAAGGGGTGACATGAAATTTGTCAGAATTTCTAGGATAGAAGGTGATCAGTGCAAGGACACAAACAAAACAGCTACTAAAGAAGCACCCTTCTTCTTTCATCTTCCTTCCACGCACCAGCACTTTCAGGTTTCAGCTGAAGAGTATCTCATTCATTAATTAAATGCACAGTATGAACCCCACCCCACCTCACAACCCCAATCTGCTGCCAGCAAATCTGTTTTCTGTTCATTACGAGCCGCTCAATGAAGTTCTCCTTAGTTACCATTGTAAATTGCTTTTTTGGGCTTAAAACACCCTAACAAAAGCAGGGCAAGTCCCATCACCCTCATACTTCAGCAGCCCAGCACCTCCCTGGCCACTACACTGCACAGGACAAAACATGAGCACAGCAGCCCATTGCTCTTCAACTTCCTGTTTTGTGGCCTGCTGCAGTTGCTGAAATGTAGATCCCAGAGCGACTTTTGGGAAGCAAGAATATGCACATGCATATGATCCTTTAGGGAACTGCAGCTTCCAACATCTGGAAAAGCTGTGACTACTGTAGTTCTGCTCTCAGAGCCAGGATGACTGAGCTGGAACAAGGAGTGACCATCCATGTCTGCAGAGCAGCTGACTGGTGGGGTGGGAGGACCACAAACACCAAAGCTCCCACTTCCTTGATAGTGCCCACTAGACACATTCAAATGCCCACTGCAAGGGGCAGGGACCTTGGCTTGCCTGCTTCCCAGTTGTTTTTCCAATTTCATAACCAACTGATATTATGAAGCTCCCCTGGACCTGCAACTCTGTTTCCTCAGAGACTGCAAGGCAGCCCCCAAAAATCCCTGATTGAGCAGCAGTGCTTTGAAAGATCCAGCAAGGCCTTCCCTTTCTCATGGAAATGCCAGGGGTTGTGCCTCTGCTTGACACTATCACATAGTAATTTTATAGCCATGATTACATTTAGATGGGTGGGTAGGCAGTTGGAGGTGAAAAGAGACTGCTTCCATTGAAAAAGTTTAGTATGTTCAAGAAGGGAAGGAGTCACCTAGGCCAGAATTTCTTAATTTCCTTAAGGAAGTCTGATCCACAGTTTGACAGATCAGACTAGACAAACAATGTGGGGACACAGAAAGGAGTTTTTTAATAATTCTTTTTAATACAGAGGGAATTCCAATTCGTAGCTCACCAGGATAAATGTTCTTTTTCTCTGCTCAAAAATCTATTTAAATAAAAACGAAATGATAAAGGGAGCTCTGAATCATGGGAAACATACAGAACATGACCATAGTGACATGAAATATTGCCCTCGGCTGAACCTTAGTGAAGGTTTCAAACAGCTCAGATTTAATTCTCCCAAAGTGCAATTACACAGCTACTGGAAAGACTGTAATTATGGAACAGGTACCATTGTGTCCAAAGACTACTTTGTGGAAATATGAAAGGAGACCTGTCTAACCCTCTGACCCTTGCAGAGGGGTCTCCCCAGGCACTGTGACAGGCTGGCCTTCCAGCATGAGAAAAGCCACTGCTGGAAGTGCAGGGGGAAGCAAATACATCTTTGTGGGGAGAGCACAACCTCTTGCAGGGCACCCTAAAAAACAACATTGCTGCACTCTACTTAGTAGCAAAGAAGACAAGAGGTCCAATAAAGCAACTGTTCAGTACTTCTGGGATCCAAGAAACTGAGCAGGCAGAAAGAAACAGAGGTGGGAAGCAAAGCAGTAAGGTGAATGCTTCAGAACTTATTTGTAAATGAAGTAGTTGAGTGACAGGCACTTACACCTCATCAGATGGTTACTGGTATACTGTATCTTTTTGAAAATGCCCTGAGAACTAGGAAATTATATAATGGCAGAACCATTCTCAATTTACAGTTTAACCATTCCTGCACAATTAGTACAGCTACACCAGCCTTTTTCCTTTAGCACAGCACAAGACAGCGGGATGTGCTGTTTCAAACCTTTGTGACTGTAGTCATCAAATCCTCAACTGTGCAGCCCTAGCAAATCTAGCATTAACTACTATGTAGCAGACTGCATCTTGCCTTCTAGAAATTCTTTCAGCAAATTTCATTTGCTTTCAGCTGGCTTGGCACTAACTTAAACCCAGCAGGTATAAGCTTTGAGGAATTAAGAGCAATTTAAAACAGCGGGGTTTTTAGAATGGACAAGCTATGCAAGCCCTAACTGCAGCAGGCACAGTCTCCAGTCTAATGAGCTGGAGAGCCTTGTTTCTTACAACAGACACAGCAGTTGTTCTGGCTGATTCCAGTGCATGCTTGTAACTCATCCTCCACCATACTTGCTCTTTTTTTTGGGAGGTATTCGCAGATGGAGACTCTCTAAAAGGGAAGCCATCTGCCACTCAACTTCTGAATTATGTTGCTGCACTTTACCCTAAAATCCTCAGCTTGACTGCTGAACAAATTGTCTTCATCCTAAAGTCTCATTCAGACCCTGCTTGAACACACAGATGAAGTCCTTTGGTTTTGAATTCCTTTACTTTGTATTTTGCAGAGGAAGAAAATTTTCAAGCTACAGATTCAAATGGCAGGTGAGATGTTAATGTCATTAAATATACTGCACCTCTTCTCCTGTGCACCCTGTGTATAAATTTTGATGCAAAGGAAAAAAAAACCAAACAAAACAGAGCAATAGATATTTGAAAAAAAATGTTTAGTAGGCTTAAATCTCTAATTATTTTGCTGCCTAATATGTTCTGAACTGCAATAACCTCTGCTAAAGCTTTGTGGAAAGAAAAAAAAAAAGTAGGAAAAGCTCTACTTCGCAAATGGAAAACTTGAGACTCACAGAAGAGTCCTCATCTTAAAGAAAGTTGCTTTGTAGCTTTTAGTTAGTACCTCAGGCCAAAGTGGCTTTTCAGCTTGCCTTGAGGAATTTAAATCTGTAATTGATTCTTCCAGCTATGGGAATGAAAAGCCTGGTTGGATTAAGTCTGACTCAATCAAAAAATATAGTGCAAAACAAATTAACCCCTAAACTAATCCATGAGATAATTTTGCAAGAACAACATTTTATTCAACCAAAATCAATTCAGAGATAATGATGGAGTGTAAAAAGAAAAATGTAATGATGAGGTAAAAAGAAAAAAAAAAAAAAACAACAAAAAATAAAGGTTAATTAGAACTAACAGACCTAAAAGTTATACCACCCATTATAAGCTAAAAGCAATAATCTTCAAACATATAGACCCTGAAGCCCCCAGAATTCATTCTAGGCCCTTAAGGACTCTTGCTTTCTGACCTGTAGTTGGATACAGAAGAACAGTGGATTTGCACACCAGCTATCCATCACTTTCCAGGGCCTCAGTCTACCAGACATCTTTTCACCAGTTTGCCAACTCCCAGTCCCCATCCTGCCTGTAGTCTTGTACATTGGTTTAATTTTCTACAAATAGAGCCTACGCTGGTCCAATGCAAAGCTCTAAACCCAACAGGAACACTGGCAAAGTAGTGACAGGAGACACATTTTAGGCAAGTTCATTTCTCCCCCACGGCTCCATCCTAAAGAATTTGATAGTCTGTGTTTCCCAAGTCTCTTTCCTCAAAGGAGTCATTAAGGTGCTCTTGAGCTCCAGTGCCTCCCACATAAACCATGTGTCTATGATAAAGCAGGATCCATGTCCCCAGGCCACATTTACCTGGGCACTTGTACAGCTTCCTGGCCTGGGCGATGTCTCCCTGGCTCAGGCGAACGCGCTGGCCGATCGTCGGCCGGACCCCGTTATCGTCACGGCGGGGAAGGATGGTGTCCAGGAAAACTCCTCTACAGGGAAGAGCAGAGAGACACAGAGCAGTGAACTGGGGAGGGTGACACAGTGAGAGAGTACAGCTGGCAGGCCTCCCACACCCCACGCCCCTGACTCTATATCCCATACTAACAAGCAAGAGTGGTTCAGCTTCTAATAGCTGCTAACTATCTCAACTCAGCCTTCTCACTATAGCAGACAGCTTCCAAATGTGCAAGCAAGTCTGCCAAGCCAGAAAATTCCTCTTGGATATCTCAAATTTGCTGCTGCCTCTCTTTGAGGTAGCACGTTCCTTGCCATAAATCAGAAAAAGCAGTGAAATATTCTTGCAGACGGTCCTTGGCACATCTGGCTCAGCATGGGCACAGATCTGGCATTTAAGCCAAAGGAGCACAGGGAAGGGGAGTCTTCCCAGTAGCAGATGGGGTTGGAGTGGGGCTGCCACAGACAAGAGGAAAAGATCATGTGCTCTACCTTTGTTCCGTATGAGTTTCCAAGCTAGTAATTCCCCTTGTCTCTGCCTCTTTTTCACTTGCTACTATTTCTTCCATGTGCTTTACACTCGGGAACTCTTTACTGCACTTCTGATCTCAGGCCAGTGAGGGATTTAAGCTCAGGCCTCACTTCTATCAAAATGCATCCATGAAGCCAAGCAAGAGCTTGCACGCAAAATGAGACCCCAAGGGAGCTTTAGGACTGCAGGGAAGGAGGGAGGGAATCAGAAACCTGAACTCCAGGTTGGCAAAATCCAAGTTCTTGCAGCCAGGCTGCCCAGTCCACAGGAACTGCATTTCATTGCACCCCTGAATGCCAAACAAGTTTGGGGATGCCAAGGCTAACACAGAGCTTAGCCTTCAGCATCAGCTCAGTGAGGCAGACTGCTCTTTCTGAGGGACAGGATAGAACTGCCCAGAGTCCAATGGGAAATCAGGGCAGAAGCAATAATTTTAGTGCTGCCTAGTCAAGAGGTGGGGAGGGCAAGGGGGAAATTGTTTTGTAAATATTCAAACTGAAGAAAGAAATAAAGGGAAAGGAATTTAATCTTTTTTGAAAACTGGAATCAGCTGTTGCATGGGAGATGTTGGCATTTTTTCAGCAGTAGAAAAATTCCTGATCAGCACCAAAACCAACACTTACAAGATCTGAGGTGAGTCCCTCAAATTTTGATTTATAAATTCAGTTTGTTATTCTATATGCCAGCTGCATGCTTTGGGCTGGATTTATTTAAATTTATATATTGAATGTATTGAAAATATAGCTCCAATTCCAGGAACACCACAAGCACAGAAGCAGGTCAGTTTGCTCAAAGTAAATTTTCAAGCCTCCTTAGGAGTTCATAGAAGAACTCAGCATTGGCAGGGACATACTTCTGTGGCCTCTGAAATGCTTTCTGCAGATCTCAAGGCTCAACAAGGAAAGAATGACAGAGCTTAATAGAAAAACCACCACTTGCATATGCAAACTTTAGATTCTTCTTCCCATTCCAGGCCTCACAACTGTGCACTCACAGCCTTCAGCTTTCTGCACACAGTGTACACCTCAGGCACTGCTCACACAACACAAACAACCCATAACTTCAAACTATCCCTGTTACCTGCCAAACACATTTACTTCCAGAAGGCTTTTCTTTTCCTCCAATTGATTTTTTTTTTCCTTTCACACGCATTGCTGAACATGACTCCCAACTAACAGAGCAGTTTCTCTTATTTTACCATCAAAAGAACAAAGGGCACGAAGAGTCTGTCTGACCCAAACCACACAAGTCTCAGAAGTCCCATGCTGTCCACCCAAACTTCATCTGCTTAAAAATACTTGAGTGTAAAGTTGCACATTTGGTGTGTGTCTCTAAAAGTGCAAATACTTTGATTCAAAAGTTAATAAACAACAAACAGACATCATTAAACAGAGCAGCTCAGGAAGTCTAACACTTGTAACCATTCTTGAGTAAAATACCTAAACTCTCCTCCCAGAGGTAGGAGAATCCTGGATGCCCCATTCTCTTGCTGTCCAGGCACAGGCAGAACATGCATTCATAGGCCAAGCACAACACCCCACCACTCCTACCAGCTAACAACAACAGAGTTTGAGAAGAGACTAACACAAGTCATTAGCACCCTGAATGTGCCAGGCCAATGCTATGCAATTACCAACTGATCTCTAAAAATGCTAAACATTCGTGTCCCAGTCGACAGGGTAACAAATACAGGTGCCTAAACAGCACTCAAGGAGGCAGATATTCAAGGCAGGTTAAGGACCCAGCCGCACAAAGCTACCTTTTGTCCCAACTCTGTTTTTGTATCTCCATGTGCAGAAGAGAGACAATGTAACCCTTCATGCAGCAAAACCTGTGAAGGATCTGTGTATGTCTTGTGCAGGATTAGGACAGTGCATTGCAAATACAAGATGTCGTCCCTGGACATGGAGGCAGTGCTACCTACACCTTAATTTGAACACGAGCTTTGCAGAGGTCATGTTTTGTAACTCCAGACTGTGCCATCACATCTACAAGCCACTTACTGAATTAAGGTAACTAGCTACTTGCTTAGGGCTTTGTGGAGGTTTAAACTTTTTCCTTGCTAAGTTGCCATTTATGGGTCTTGACAGCTGTAAAAGAAATTGTTTCATGATATGGCAACATTCAGTTTCGATTGCTGCCCTATCTGTAAGGAATACATCAGGAAATAAAAGCCTGCAGCCACACTGCAAAACAAGCCAATTTCTGACAAAGATGAGAACAGAAATTCCAATGGCAAAAAATAGTTCCTGCTGTCATTATAGCTTCTTGTGCCATACTCCTATTCCTATTAGCCACAGATAAAAATGAGAGGCATATTTTGATATGAAATGGAAAGGAGTGACTACACCAATCCTCAAAATTATCACTGGAAACAATTTCTACTGCTAGGACTTACCAAATCTCAGAAAAGTTGTACTTTTCTGTCCTAGGTAAAAAGTTTAGAATAAAAAAGAGCCCAGAATTTACAGCAACATTTGATTATGGCAAGCACCATGTGATTTACCATCATCAATACTGACTGAAGTTAAAATAAGTAAGAATTGCTTACAGGTAAGAATTGCTACAAGAGAGTAACTCACAGACAGACATGACTGTGTCCTTCCCCTGCTCACTCACACATCCCATCTCCACTGGTCAGGTGCTCACACCATCTTATGCTGCCTTTCTGGTGTCTGCCAATGTATTAACACACTCAGGGCAGCTCTTCCCTTGCAGGGCCAAGCTGGAACTCTCTTCCTTTCCTAGCCACTGATCCTAATGAAACTTGCTGGAACTTAATAGCTTCATATTGAGACAAAGGTATTAAGCTGCAGCAGGTGGAACTTGTCTTGACAGCTGCAGAAGTTGTTGCTGTCAGTCAGTTTGGGTTGCAATCGGACAGCACTGGCAAACCTCAGCGAGGTGGGAAGGACAGGGGCACGCATCCAGTCTCTCTGGCTGGTCAATGCATTGCTCCCTTAGGAGGGCAGATGTCAAGACAGGTCTTGGCAAAGTAAAAGCCTATTCCCAGCACTGCTTATTTGTGGTGAGAGCACAATCAGCCCACAGAGGCACTTAGGGCTCAGTCCAATTACTGCACAAAGACTGCAACTGGGGTAAGGGTGGGTCACAAGAGACTAAGGGCTTAAAGAAAACAGACTTAAAAATCCTATTGAGCACCAATTCAAATCTAGCAGGACTCACCATTTTTAATCCATTTTGGCCCAGCAGTGCTCTGAAGGACCCTAGTTTTCAAGAGACACAGACTCAAAGGCATCCACAATATAAATGGTGGTAATAACTTAATCCTGCTTTTGTGCAAGACAATTCTAACCATTTAGAGTTTAGCAAACGCTGGAAGGGTCCAGCAGATGCCTCAAGTGAAGAAAAATTGTTTGCTTTGGATGTCTGATGCAAAGAAATCTCCAAAGTCTGCAAAACACCCTTGTCCAGACACTATCTCCTCCTGCCACAACAAGCAACATTTCATCATGTTTGACAATTTTCCACCGGTTGGTGTGAAGTTGTGAGAACAAAAGCACAAAACAACCCACTTGGCCCTTCAACTGGGGAGTAAGAACATTTTAAAAACACCAAAGACACCTTTAATTTTTGCAACAAAAATTTTCCAGAAGTGAGTGTGAATACTTCCACTGTACCTTCCAACTTCTTTACTCACAGTATGTAGCGACAGAAAGCTCTTGGGAAAGAGCAATAGTAGGATTTATGGAAGAAAACTAATAATACAGCAAAATTAATCTGGTCATCCAGTAACTCATTCCAAATACAGGACATAACTACGTTTGTATCACCTCTCTATCAGTAAAGCAGTCTGATCAGAAAATGGGCTCCATCTGGAGGTATGAGATGGGAGTCAAGAACAAATAGCTTATGCAGAAACTGGCACTTAGCTGGGGCAGGACTGATAACACCTCCATGAAAAAACCAAGTCACAAAGAACCACATAGCTGCAGAGGCCATGATAGAAAGCTCATGCATAAATGGTTATAAAACCACCCAAGTAATTAAAGACCAAGATCTAGAGTTAAACTCTCCCTTGGCACAAACACTAGAGACCCTGATGGCTGTACTGTGACTCCAAAGCATAAGCTGGACAATCAAGAGATTGAAAGTTTGTTATAGTATTAGCCAACTTGTACATGGGCAGATATGCACACAGATGCACATGTGCTGCCTGGGAAGGCTGAAAAGAATGTTAGCAAGATTTTGGGAACTCCCTGAGATTACCTGTATTATTACTGAGTAAATACAGTGGAAAGGGGAAAATAAGAGTCCACCACACTAAACCCACCTTGCTTTCTCAAATGTTTTTCGAGCCTTGCAATGCAGTAATAGATTAGAGGTCTCCCTCTAGGCTTCATACATCCCACAGAGTCAACCACAACTACCACAAAGAGTCCTAAGGACATGTAACCTTGAATTATCACCTGGAGAACGTGTTCCTAGCATAGTGCATGATGCTGTCAAAGTCATACGTCTCTCCAAGTGAGTTCACTTCCCCAGCTTCCATCTTTAAAAAGTTGTACTCCTGACCTGTGATGACAAACAAAAAGGAAAAGGAACAAGCCACTCTTAGAGAAAAAAAATAAAAAAAAAAAGACTTGTACCTGTGGGAGCCCAGAATGAAATGAATATGCTCCTATGTTTCAACAATTCCAGCTGGAGATCCAAAATGTTTATTCATATAGCTATTTTGACCCTTATTCTAGACAGGGACAACAATATTTCTTCTTCTCCATCCCAACCCTCAGACTACCAGCATTTTCCACAAGTGTAGCAAGAAAGGTTTCTACGCAGCCAAAAGCCAGGTGGAATAACCTGAAATGTGATTTTACCTTGCTGTATGTTCTCTCTGATGATAGTGACATGCTGGTCTCTGTCAGGCCGTGTGTGCTCATGCCAGAAACCCACCACATGACCCAGCTCATGAGCCACAATACCAAACTTGTCACAGTTCTTGCCAATGGATATAGCCTGAGGGCCCCCTCCTCGGCGACCCACGTAGGAGCAACACCTGGAAAAGAAAACCCACAAACCCATGCAGCACATCAGTGACTTGAGGAACTCAAAACACAGGAACAGAGGATGGCATCTGGCAGGGTTCAGGACAGGCTAGCAGTTGCATACACTATATGTACTTACATGTAATTACAAAGAAAACATAAAGAAAAAAGCACGTATCTATAAACACACACATGTGCACTTAAGTGTTATCCCAGGAAAAAAGAATCCATAAAGGCTTAGCACCTTCTGAGCAAATACTAAACTATCCTAGCAATCCTCACTGAATGTGACCAACTGCATCTCCAATTGGCAGATTCTCCAATGTAGCCACTGGTCTATTCTGGGCTAGACTTACAAAGTCACTGAAAGTGCTGTTCCTAACAGAGAGCTGCAGGGAATGTGTACATCACCTACCCACATGTTCTATATGTGAACACAATGAAACTCTCTTCATCAGTTCTCTCCACAAAGGTCACGCAAGTGTGCTTCTCCCAGTGCCTCATTGCTTGCTTGAAGATAGCTCTTTGGGTTCCTGGAAAAGAAATCAAGAGGAGCAAACAGTAAAGGCCTGGATTTTAGGAAAATCTCTAATGGACTTCATCTGGATATGGGAACAGTCAACCTTTCAAACAGTCAATCTTATGCCTGTAGACATCTCTTGGATTCTGGGGCCCAATTCCAGCTATAGCATTACCTTCCTCTATCATCTTTTCTCTCCTTGTGTCTGATGAATGTACTGCTCTAATTAAACAAGTTGCAAACTTTACAGATTAAGTACATCAATATTTGTGAATATAAAACATGTCACCTCTCTAAGTACAAGCCATTCTGGCAGAGCTGCCAGGTGTTCTGATCTGAACACCAGTTACTAAGAGATGTGGCAAATCTGCTCTCATGACATGAAGTAATGACCACACACATCTTTCAAGACCCAGGAATCTCATGAGTGTTACAGATGCTCCTCAAAACTAAGGCAAAGCTGTTGTTATGATCCCAGAGTACTCCTGCTCCTGCTCTTCCAACAGCAGGAAAAACCTGGGGTGAGCACAGCTCACAGTGCTGGCCCCTAAAGAAAAGTGACTCAGTCACTCAAGTATTTCTTGGACTCTGAGAGGACCATCTCACTGCACACCTCAGCTTCAGGCTTCCACAGTGCTCAATTCCTTGTGCAATGCCCACCCTACCTCAGGAGACAGATCCACAAGGACCTGAATCATTTGTGGGAGAACTCTGCTCCAGAGCTCTCCCACACAGTTTGAGACACAAACCCCACAGCAAACAGAAAGCAGTGTTTTCACTACTGACCAGTGAAATTTCCTCCGATCACGTAGGGGATGACCCCCCCTGGCCAGATCCTCTCAGCCCTGGATGTGGTTGCCCTGCGCACTCTGGCAGAGGAGTGTGTATCCACCCCGGGCTCATCTTTATATTCCTCCCTCTTCAGGCTCCCTGCAAGCGTTGTGTTCTGCCTGCCGTCTGCAAGACAGAGTGGCAACACACTTTAAATCCTCTTTAGTTCCAGGTGCAGCCCTCAGGTAATACCCTGGAGCTTCAGAAAAAGATAAAAAGAAAAAGCAAGGTGTTAAACCAAACCAGAAGTCATAGCCAGATTTGCCAGTGATTTTTTTGGGACTTTGAGACTGCTAATCTATAGAAAACTGACCCTTCTTGTTTTGGAGCCTCCATATGCACTATGCCAAAGCTGTTCTCCAATTAGGATGTAAAAGCACATTCTTCCCTGTCTCTAGCCACTCACTCTCTGCAACAGCAACTTCACAGATGGGGACACAAGAGGAACAGGAGGTGGGAATCAAACAATCTTAGATGTCACTGTATATTCTCAATTTGCCCTACCTATCCACTCATCTGCAGAGAATGGTTTGTTCTATTAGAAATAGCTTCACAGCCACAACTACTCATTTGAGCTGGCCTTAGAAGAAGGCAACAGACTCCTAACTTTGAAATTTGTACTCAAGGCTGAAAAGTATTACTTTGGTTTCACATACCAGGTCTTGGGTGGTTTGGAATTCTATAAACATCGGACAGTCTCTGTTGGAGGAGGATGCTCAGGATGGAAAAACAAAAACACAAACCTCCATCCATGCTGAATCTTTTCATTTTAATGAAAAGGAGCAAAAATATAAAAGGGAAAGCAGAGCATATCTCATTTCTTATTACAAAGGGTAGAGGAGCCCTGGCTGTGTGGTGTTCAGTGCTGGCCTTAAAATCTGCAAGAGGATTCATACAGGTTTCTAGGCAGACCCTGTACCTTGCCTTGCATCTGTGTTGCTGCAGCTCTGCTCAGATACTGGTTATGCCTACATGAGTTGCACTTTTAATGTCGTGTGAGTCTGACACATTTACTCAAAAAATCCTTTGCTCAAAGCTTCCTGGTTGTTCATCCCCTAATTGAGGTGCCATGGGCTACTCAAACCCTGAGCTTTACGAACCTCTGTGCACAGACACCACTTGTTAGATGAGCTCCCTTTGTTGCACAGCAAACTCATCAGCTGGACTAGGGCAGAGGAATAACAGACCACAGGGGTTGCGATGCCTTCAGAGAGTGCTGGCCTAAAGGGTCACACCAAGGTGAGCATCCTTGTCACCTTGAGGAGCAGCACTGCTGATGGTGGCTCACCTGTGGAGCACTGTGAAGCCTAAGAGGATAGCAATTTGTATGCAAATCAGCAAGACAGGCCACAGCTTTGCTTTCCAAGTCAGGGACATGGGCTGTCAGGTTATTAAAAAGAATAAGTCCTGCTAAGGCCTTTCTCTAGTGACCAGGGGTGCTGCTGAGAGCCTCTTCCACTATTCATCCCTCCAGCTGAAGCACCAGTAAGCAAATCACTACTGTCAAGGCTGAGGGGATCAATACAATGGGAAGGAAATTCAGGCAGTGTAGAGGAATGACAAGAATTAACTTGAAACCCTCCTTCCTGCTTCACCAGGTCAAGCCCTTCCTGCTGAAGACCTTGCTCTGAGCTGCAGGACAAAAACGAGAATTTGCCTTTTGTTCCTCCTACTCCTAAGCACCTTCCTGGCATTTCAGAAGCTGCCCCATCCCCAAGCCAGCTGCTGGATCTTGGAAGGCAGATGCTCTGAGACTGGGGGTTCTCCCAACAAAGGAAGAACTACCCCCCTGCATACACCTGGTACTGCTGGTAACAGGCACCAGCACAGGCACTGGCATTGAAAGGGCCACAGCTAGAAGAACAGAGAGGGTCTCAAGATAGAAGCAGTCTTGTCTTCTATTCACAAACTGCTTCTGGGCCTGCCCAAAATCTCTAGATTTGCATATGGACAGCTCCTGATAGTAAACCCAAGTGAGGAGGTGTCTGCCCTGTGCTCTCCTGTGCCTGGTGCAGCAGTAGCTCTGCACAGGGGACCCTGAATTCACACCTGTGTGCCACCTTCCATTCCTTGCCAGCAGCAAACACTCTTGGGCAAATTCTCCTCACCAGTCCTGCAACAGCTCTTGACTGTTCCTAACTCCTGCTATCGTTTTCTGCCTTTAACAACTGAAATTTGCTAAATTCTCCTCCCAGGAGAGGCCTGACACATTCTTCTAGCAGGGGCTGCTTGTGGGTGGGGGTGAGCAGCTGCCTTTATATCACTTCAGTTATTTTTTCCCCTTTCACTCACTCATTAAACTGCCTTTATCTCAACCAATGGGTTTTCTCACTCTTGCTTTTCCTGCTTTCTCACCTCTCCTGCTGGAGGAGGGGGATAGTGGCTTGGCTTCTGGCTGGGGTCAACCCACCACATTATACATGGCAAACCCACCCTTCCAGAGAGTTCATCAAAAGCAAAAAATGCAGGGTTGATCTCCCAGGCATGGAGGCACACACACGTACAAAACAGTATAAAAATATGTTTTTACAGGGGTTAAAAGAAGTAAATAAAAGATACCCAAAGGTCTGGGTGGGGTACTACATTACCCTTTTTAATTGCTTTGTCATTATGGTCTGTTGAAGTGGCATTTTCACTTGACACCTCTTCTTCCAGGCCTCCTGCAAAGGAAAAAAAGAGCAGACTCATCTCTGGTGAGCTGACTGGCAGAGCTGTGATGTAGAAAGGACAGCAGCTATCAGTAATGCCAGTTGGGGGCCTGCTGGCCACAGAAGTTGTCTGCTTTCTCTGTTCAGGGAGCATGGACTAAACCCTTGATAAAGCTAGGCACAGTTCCTGGATTTGTTCCTTGCCTACGGTGACACCTTGTAACTCATTACCATACCATGCCTAAGTTTCTCCATATGCTGAATAGGCAGAAAGCCTCTTCTAGGGAAGGCTAATTTCATGACGATTTAATGAGAGCAGGAGCTGAATGAGCTGATCTCTGTAGAGGTATTGCAATAGCAAGTTTCTGTAGCCTTGGTGGCAAGATAAAGCATGAAGAGCATGGTAAACCACCACATGCAGAAAAGAATACACTGTTGGTCACACAGCACTGCTGGATGCAGTGCAGACACTTCCAGGATGGATGTCTCAAGACAGCTGGACATCTCCCAGTCACTGAAGCAGTCTTGCTTTGCCAGCTGGAAAACTCTCCTTTGCTCTGGAGCTGGCTTCTACTAAATCCTTCTCCAGTCCATCCAATAGGGCAAGGACAGGGCATAAGGTATTTCTCTGGCACCTCAGAGAAGGACTGAGAGGATGGCAACAAACCTCCAACATCAAACTACTATAACTGATATGAGTATTGGGAGAATTATGACAAAAGATAGTTACAAAACAATTCAGAAGAAAATAAAGTACCCAGATTCTCAGCTGGCTATAGGTTAAACTTTCCTGGCCCGAGAGACACAGTAAATCAGGGGTTTGTCTCCCAAAGGAAGTACCATAGTTTAACAGAGCTTGGCTGGACAAAAGCCACTGGATGTGTGAACAGAAACAAGCCTGATTCAACAAGATGGATTGCTCTGAACTCTATCACTCTTTTCCAGCTTCAATGTCCCATCCTAAGATTTCCCTTTGTTTTCTTTCATGCCCGGTCCTCACCACTTCCTTAAGCCCAAGCTCAACAAAAGTTCCTCTTCTCAGTTTTACATCCCCAAGACTTCTCCCACCCCCAACCCTGCAAAGTATGCTATTCTTCACACAATATCTCATTCCATTTAAAGGAAATCCCAACTAGCCATTCATCACCAGAATTATTAAGGCATGCAGTCTTTGCTGAGGCAAAAGATAATTTTGTATTTCTAAATAAATGCAGCTTGCTTCCAGTCACAAACAGATTGCTTCTTAATTGAACTTAGGAGGTGAATTATATGGTGAATTAGGGAAAAAGAACAACTCTGTATTTAGTGAATTGTTCTCCTAAGAGGGAGCTGCATGGGATTGAATTGCAAATGATGGCACCAAACCCTAGAGCCGGGCCCCTCTGCTGTGCCCGAGCTGCTGACCTCTGCCGTGCCGCGGTGCCGTTCGAGCACACGGCTTTTCCAAGCTGGGAGCACATTCTTTCCCAGAGATCAGTGCAGGCCTTGGTTTCTTATGCAAAGAAGAGGTTTGAATAAACTGCTGTGACTAATGAAATCTACAACATCTTTGCATATTTTGTCTTATTGTAGCCCATGAAAAGGGAGAGCACTACACAAAAGCTAGATATGGGGGTGCACATATACCAGATATATTCAAAGTCTAATCTCACTCATACAGACAGGGAGCACCCACAGCCTTGTGTTCTACAAAGGTGTTTGGAATCAAACATGACAATTTTAGAAGATCCTTTTGTGATTCACTTGAGTTTTTAGACATTTCCTATCATCATGATACCTGAAGATATCCCAAAAATTAAAGTGACTTGACAGACATTTAGTCCTCTTCTGATTCTTTCCAAGAGATGGCTAAGGTAGGATCCCAGAAGAACTGACATGACATTAACATTAACCTAAGGAAGCCAAGAAATGCACCTTGTAAGGAAGCTGCTGCACAGGCTGCAGGTAATGTGTAGGTCCTGTTGTTCCCTTAACACATTCCTGAAGCTGTACCTCTCTGTAGGACTACTCTGTCACATCCAAAAGCAGAATATACTCCAGTGTTACTGCTCCAGAGCATGCCCATGTATGTACTGAAGCCCACTATCATTGGAAACACTGAAGAGGAGAAGGGAGATTTTTCAGTTTGACATTGTGCTCTGTGGAAAACCAATAAAAGCAGGTTTGGTATTCCACAAAGACATGACATTCACTTTAATGGATATCCAGCAGCTAACAAGCCCTCCAAGATCACTTTCATTCTCAGTACTTTCCACCTGCTGCTGTGCTAGACCAGCACTCATCTTTCCTCAGCCTGAGTTTTGTCTGCTTCTCCCACAACCTATTAAAGACACAGAATTTGTTAGGTCATGTCTCCATGCAGGGAGCTGTACTAGATCTCCTAAACCCTCTTAACCTCCACATTTTTGTAACTCAATTCTTCCTAATAATTGTCCTACTTAACAGCTGCAACCCCAGCAGAACACCGCTTGAATCTCTAGCTAGGTAACTTAGTTTCTGTGCATGACCTGGCAGACACAAAAGAGATTCCCTACCCAGACTGGGGAATATTTCATCTTCTACCCACAGTGCAACTGCACCTACTTGTACAATAACTTGTTTTTCTGTTTCTCGCAGACCAGCACTGCCAAGAGAGCTTGGCTAACTGAAGGAAATGTCCAGTAGCTTGAAAGCACCACAAATCTGAGATAAATCCACCATGTCTGCAGGCATGACTGAAGAACAGGTGTATACATTGTTTTCAGGAACTAGAAGCAGCCTGAGGTGGTAAATAAGGGTCCAGCGAAGGAGAAAGCAGCAGGCTGGGGCATTGTTGGGAGGAAAGCAGTTTCTCTCACTCTCCCTGGAGAGGAAAATGAAAATCCAATTTTGTTAAATGAAGTTCAAGTTGTTCAGCTGAAACCAAAATAAAGGACAAGATATTAAGAGAGAGAGAGTGCACAAAGCATGCCACCAAAACGATACTGTTTGCAGTTCCTTTGCATCACTAACACAGGCAAAAGATGTGCAACCTGAAGGAAGAGTGGGAAGCAGACTCCATTCAGTACCCTTACTTCCAACAAGAGAGGGTGGGACTTGGAGAAGTAGTAATATACAGACCTGAAAATGTGTCTTCGACAAGATGAAATTTAGGATTGAAGGTATTTATTGCTGTGCATGTTCTGGTTTAGTTTTTTTGTTTAAGCTCAGGTAGTCTCAATCGCTAAAGAGGGGACAATCAGGTCTCTGGCCAACTAAAGCATCTGTGCTTCCACTTGTTTGTGGACCATGAAGTGGTTCTTGAAAAAAGAAAAGAAAAGCCAGGCAAAGCAGTGCAGCAGCCTGCTGGTGAATCAGAAAGCATGTAGCTGGCCCAGAAATACCTACTACCACCCTCCTGTTGGGTCCATTTAAGACCTCAAAGCTGCTTGAGGGGCAGCTGACTTCCAAAACATTTTAACACCACCCATCTTTGAGGTTTCATCGAAAAATGCTACTCTGAGGCAAGATGAGATACCCAACCAAAAGCAAAGGAGAAACATCAGTCTATCCTGAGTCAAGCTTCATTTTCAAATTATGTCTATCTATAATGTTGGTCTAAAATCCAACTAGTGACAATAGGAATTGTAGATGTCTGAAAAATTGTAGTCTGAAAACACAGAATACTCTTACACAAGAAATTGGGTGGGATGAAGTTTGCAACACCTCCCTTTTTTCCAAACTGTAGAAGCTCCCATTAAAATCAAAACCTCTTTCAGAACAAGTCCAAGCCAGGATAATTTTTCCTCTCCAGACCAATGAAGAATCTCTTCATGTTCATGGAGCTTTCCTTTCCCTTTCCTGGTTGCTGTCCACACAGGGAAAGGGCTCCACAGCTGAACATTGAAGGTAGCTACCACCCATATGCTTCATTACCTCTGCTGAGGACAAAGGAGTCCACAGTGAGCACTGAGGACTTTGACAGATTTTCTAGTTTTTCTGATTTAGCAGAGAGTAACTTAGCTGTGCACATAATTATTTGCTCTCAGGAGAATCAAACTGCAGAAAGACTTTTTCTAATGTACTTTACTGTGGAGAAAAGAGCTGGGTCACAACTCAATGATAAAAAAAATATTTTTGAAAAATAATTAACAATTTCACCTCCCCTGCCTATGCCTTAGAACATTCTGCTTTTACAGTCTCACTCAATATATAGGCTATTCACATGCCACGGTTTAGAGACTGGATTTCAAACAGGGACTGCAATGAAGCACCAACAAAACCAAGTAGTGCAGTTAACATTAAACATTAATCACTGTTCAGAGTTTCAGTTCTGTCATATTATGACCATCAGAGGAGCTCCTGGAAAAACAGGGTAAGTCAAACAATGTTAAATGCAGTTCTTAACTTCATTAACCAGTGGTCAAGAATTGTTTAGGATAGGAAAAAACCTATTTCACGGGGTTTTCTAAGCACAGAAAAAGTGATGATTTTATTAAAACAATTTCTGCTGGGAAAATACCTTCAGAATGCAGAACAGATGTTTCCCAGAGCTGGTGGAGAGTCTATAGCAAAAACCTTTCATAAGCCCCTGTACCCTGGAGATCTGAGCAAATGATTTGAGATATATCCTTCAGCATTTCCTGTCACTGGAATAGCTGAAGTTCCCTCAACTTACTAAAAGAAGAATAAATTAAAGAAAGGAAGAATTCTGAACCCCAAATTCCCTGCAGGAATCTGTTTTTCATATTCAGAGTAAGCTGACTAGCTGCAATAACTCAGGAGAGTCCCAGAGTGCAGAGGCTTGACAGGCAGATGTGTCATCTCCACATCAGCTGGGAATGCTTGTGCAGGGAAGGAGGACACTGGCCTCACAGGGAAGTTCACGAGAGGAGGAAGGTGAGTACAGCTAAGCAAATCCAGGGCTGCCACAGACATGAGCTGCAAAGCACTTAATGGACCAGGATCTTCTGCTGGCCAGCTGTATTTGGAGTGGTATGGCCAGCAAAGCAGAAATGCAGGCAGCACCATTTTCCAACACCTTGTATTTTCCCTGGATACTCCCCAGTCTTCTGGAAGTGGCAACATCACTTTTATACTGTGATGCATCTTGTTTTTAAAGAAGGCATTGCAAGAAAGGGAACAATCTGAACCAACCTCTCCACCAACCTTAAAACTGAGACTTAATGCTTAAAGAGATCAACATTATCTTGGATAAAAGGAAGGACTGAGAAGACTGAAAGGTGTCCTTTTTTTTGGGCTGTAACAATCACTTCTGCTCCCCAGCATAAAAAGACAGATAAATGAGAGGTAAAAGAAAGAAAAAAGGTACCTACAACCTGTGTCATCTCACTGGTTTCTCCCAGTGAAAAAGAGCAAGTACAGTGCTTTTACTGAGGCAAGTGAAAATGAAAAGCTAAAGTCAATACATGAGTACTCTGGCCATGTGCATGTCTCTGTTGTTTTGCCAGGTCACCACACATGGTGTAAGATTTCTCCCCTCCCAGCATATAAACTGAGTAATGCATAGTACCAACTACCCCCAGCCCCTTGCACTTGATTTCTTGTCATCCTGATGGACCATGATCTATTCCTAAGAGGTGTCTGCCTCACTATTACATTCCTCTCAATCTACAAAAATCACCTTCCCTCCCTGTCTGTCTTTTGGAAGGAAAGAGAAACAAGTGAACTTGCAGGCAATAGAGAAACTGCAAGAGCTGGCTTGGGTTCACCCATTGCTCTCCTAGTAGACATTACCAACCTCACAGCTCCCCTTGGCTGACATTCCTTTCCTTCTGGCCTGCTGAGTCTAATTTCTTCAGCCTCAGTGCACCCCAGGCTGCTCCGGACAGGGCCCTGCACTATTCCCTGTGCTGCTCTGCAGCAGCTCCCTGCCCTGCTCCAGCTGTGGCTTCCAGGAAGAGCCTGGGGCTCTCAGCAACCCAGCCAGGCCACATCTTCCCTTCAGCTTTCCTAACCCTCTTGTTTTCCCCTTACCTTCTTTATACTGGATAAAAATTAACTCAAAATGAAAACACTTACATGGGAAGCTAAGTTATGTTGGGATGGAATTAAAACTCCTTTCATGGAGAATGTTTTGTGCCTCTAGAGAGACCTTTCTTCCACTTCACTTTCTGCCTAGACATTCACTCACAGTTCTGGAGAGTTCTCTGAGAGTTTTTGGTACCTTCTTATGCCCTGGGAGCCTGAACCATGTTTAACAGGCAGTTGAGGAGTCTAAGTAGACATAGCTGAAGCACCTCATCTGTTTGGTTACCTACCAACTCCACCACAGCTCATTTAAAAAGCACCTGAAACCAACTGCCAAACCAGGGAAACTGAGGCTGGAACCAGCACTGAGGCCGAACAAAGGACACTTTAAACACTGTGGGAGCACAAACCAAATGTAGCCGATGTTAGGTAACCTCAGACCAGCTCCTTTCCCAAGGTGCTCCCTGACTCCTTGGTGAAACAGGTGCCCAAATCATTTGCTGTCATTGAAAGAGCCATGGGGGAGCTGAGGACTAAGGACAGACGCACTTTCCTCACTGAGCGAGCTCCCCAAGAGGTGATGGAGGAGCTGTCCTGCCCTCCCCAGGGACAGCTGCAGTTTGCAGGGGATGTCAGGTCTCAAACTCACACTCACTCTCAAACTCACCACAAAATGACTCCAGGATTCAGCAAGAGCAACAACTGAAGAAAAGGAGTGGCTAATCCCCTCCCTAACACAGCCTGATGCATCTACACTCTCTTTTCCTCTCTAGGAAGTGGAACTGCAAGATAATCTGAATATTTCCTTTTGCTTCTGATCTTTGCCCTGTAGAAACTTGTTACCCATTCCCCGGGGCTGTCCAAGTCACCATCTGGCCTCAGAACTACAACAGCAAACACAGTCCAGTGTTCCAGCCTAAAACTAATTTGCTTTCTTTCCCCACTTGACAGCTGAATAAATACTTTGTCCTTACCATTTGAAAAGGGGAGCTGTAGCAAAGGGGTTTTGTGCACTGCAGCTACAAGCATCAGCCTTGTCTCTAAATTAAGCCTGAACAAGTGGCTCAAAGTGAACATATTTATTCCACAAATGTAACCCCTTTCTGTTAGAAACCACGAACAGTTTACAACTTCTAATTTATTTGTTGTTTGCTATTGTCCAACAAGCCATTTTGGCAACTGATTGTTCCCTGGACCTTCCAGACGTTTTTCTGACCACTATAAACAACTTCTATTTTATGGACACGGCAGCATTCCTGCTTGAAAATAGAGAGCCTGAGGGTCAAGACAACCCAGCCAGTCTTTCAGAGTGACCATCCTGCAGTGGCTGCTTATTAGACCCTACTCCTTTATGGAGTGTTTCTGCTTCCAAACTCATTTGCCTAAAACACTCAGAAATGACAAGGCAGCTTACACAATTGAGGCAAGTACAATTTTTCATTTGAGCAAATGTTCAAGAAACTTAGGCATTTGCCCAACTCTGAAGCACAAATGCATGATTTAGTAAATTCCACAGTTATTGGCTAAGCACTGTCAAATTTTACAATTAGGGTAATGGATTTAACTTTCAATGTAATTTCCATATGGATAAACTGATCTCCTCAAGTACATTTGCCCATGTGTTCCCTTCATCACAGTTAATTAATATAAAGCTATTTAATAACCTCCACTTAAACACAAAAGACCATTCAGACTCTTCTGGCATCAGCAAAAGAAACAGCCTCCAAATGTGATATACCAGCTGTAGACAAGAGTAAAAGAAAATTTAATTAAGAGCGATCAAGAGCACGACAGTTGCAAATAGAAATCAGATGCTATAAATGCTCCTACATGGTGATTACCCCAGCTCCTGAAAGGGTTAATAGTGCCAGCCAATACCAACTTCCAGGTGCTTTAGATGTGCCTGGAGACCTTTGAGGATGGGGAAAGTAGTGGGCCTGGGAGCCAAAACCTGGCAAAGTCAAGCAGAGAGCAGCAGGGATTCAGCATCATCTGTGCAGGAGCACTGCAGCAGCTATGCCCAAAGCTGCAGCTATGCCCAAAGCTGATGGTGGCACCATGCTGAATAGGGAGAAAATACAGAAACAGGCTGTTTGGAAGCAGCTTCAACCATGGCATCAATGGATAGTTTCTGCACATGTTTGCAGGTGCTTAAATAATGTTAATTGCTCATTAACAAAATCCATGCTATTTAATTTCTGAAGTGCAGCATTTGACAAGAGTGATACTGAGTTACTTGCCTTCCTGGATGATTTCTGAAAGAAGCATATGAATGGTGACTCACAAGATAAGCACAACTAAAGTTTTCACTAAGAATGAGTAAGTGGCAGAGTTTCAAATAGCTGGGGATTTTTGTTACAATGGAGGAAGCTTTATTGCTTGGATGGATTCATTTGAGCAATATTGCAGAGCTCATAAAACCACTAAAAAAAAACTGTGTAAAGCTGAACACTGACTGCACAGCAGAAATCAAACCACTTATTTTGACAGGTGGAAGGCCACCATCCAGAAAACTTGATTTCAGGGAACAGTGCATTTACAAAACAAACTTTGTGGTGCATGTGACCGGCTGCCACTGGGAACTTAGACAAGAGGAAAAAGAACATCTTAGTCCACAGGAAATGTGGAGCAAGTAACAGGGCTGTGTCATTCAGGTTGTGCTCTGCTCATTCAGATGTACTCAGCACCTACTGCTTGGGACTGTCTTTACCCTGCCCTGCAGAACCCTTAGCACAAGCAAAGGGGAAAAAGGAGATAGATTTCATTTCTTTGTTTGTCACAAGTCTGGAACACTACAGCCAAGTGTGTAAGGGCATACTGCAAGCCCACTAGTCCCACGTGGTGTCAAAGCAACGTGCCATACTGGAAAGACCCTAGCTGAAAGAAAATTAGAGTCTGCATATCTGTTGGTGGGACAGGTGGAATAAAGATCCAGAACCTCTTGCTGCTACTCAGGCAGATCACAAGCAGCACTCACAGCACAGGAAGGCACTGGACAGCCCCTGAGAACAGGCAGATGTGGCCAACAATCCAACTTCAGCTGTGCTGTCCTCACTCAGGGTTTCCTCTCCAGCCTTACAAGGGAGATCTGTCTCCTTTGCACATATACACGCTCCATGCTCCGGCATCTTGACTTGATCACCTTCTCTCCTCTCCTCTCCTCCCATCAAGCACCAGACTGGCAGATTCCAGTTCTGCGACTTAGAAAAAGTGCATCTCTAAGATGAGAAAAATCCCTCTCAATGAATTCCAGAAAACCCATAAAGAAAAGCATTTGGAGTGAAAATATCAAACCTAAAGATAGGCATTTTCTATGAAAGAGTCTTAACTACAGGGGGAATTAGGAGGATCACCAGCTAAGGGTATGGGATTTCTATACAGTTATCTTTATGCTGGAGAAAATCAGGAAAGCAGGTTGCAATAGGACTGTAAGACTCTGGGCTGGGAGAAAAAAGGCACAGTATCTGCTTTTGTGCAGAGAGATCACTGGCTTATTGCACAGAAGTGTAGATTTCAGACGGGATAACTCAGAAAAGCAGAGCAAACAAGAACACTCTCAGCCCTAGAGGATGTACTCATTTCTTCCAAAGGGAGCTCCTGCTTTGCCTTAGCAAACTACAGAGTTGTGGGAAATTCATTTCATGGCTGTCTGCTCTGGTAAAACTTCTGTTTGAATTGACTCAGAAGTAAACAGAAGTAAACATTTGGGCTAGTCAAAGGAAAATCATTTGGCACAGCTAACCAAACCTCAGCATCAGACCAGACTCTAGGCACCTACCTTTCCACTCTTGAGGCTCCTCTTCCTGTTAAGAATGTGCCTGGATTACAAAGAGACATCCCCAGAGTGCATGTCATGTGTTGTGGAAAACTGAAAGGAGGTATGCAGACAGCTGGACAGAGGCCTCAGACAGGTCTGCTGGAACAAAGATGCTCCTCTACTCACAGAGGAGGAAGCAACCTTCACTTAATATTTCCCAGTTAGAGAGTTCACAGATGTGGGTTATGTTACAGCACTTACATAGTTACTTGCATTGCTCCTGGGCAATCATGACCAATACAGCTCAGGTTAAGTTAGCACAACCCATAGACTTGCTCTAAGCCTAAATAAATTAAAGGCTGGGCTCCAAGCAGCCCTAAATTCTATGACTCTGCGATTCTGTGAAATCCAGCAATGCTGAAGTCCATTCCTTCTACCCTGAACCAAGTGACATTACAGTAGAGCACCAAATATGAGTTACAAGGGGAAAACCAGCAGAGTTTGGCAAGCATGTGTCAAGTCAGCTGAATTTAACTAGTCTTGCTTTCAAATCCATAAATCAGATCTTCCCTAGAATCTCAGTTAGTCGCAGTCTAAATCCCTGGGTTTTGCAGTCTTCTAGAAATATATTTTGCACTAAGTTAAATTTCACTAGAAACACATGAGTAGCATTCAAGAGGACTCTGATGTAACATGCAGCACTACTACTGGCCACAGCCCCTACACTGAGGAAACTCTCACAAAGTGAAACAGCAGAAACCCTGCTTGTGGCTGCCACCAGTACCTTAAGTATTCCACCAGAGAAGTCTTGCTCTCCTCCCTGAAGTTAAGCAGCACAACTCTCAGCAGGAGAGCTGCACTCCAGTGACCTGTCCAGCAAGAAAATCCAGCTTACATGGGAACCAATGCCTTTCCTTGAGAATGCAAAGGGAGACAGTGACCATGAGCATCTTAAAGAAGAAAAAGCAAAGCATTCTGTTGCAGATAGGCCTTTGTGCAGATGTGGTAAGGCAGCAGAGGAGCTGCCTGTATTTTCAGAACACACTCAAGAGCAGCAGAGCTGCTGTTAATGAACCAAGCCCCTGCTCTTAAGACAAGGTTAAATGGAGAACTCCTGTCTCCCTCATTTGCCAGAGAATTACTTGCATGAATTTGCTGTCAGAGCCTCCAGTCACTGAGAGCAACCTCTGTCTCCCTTAATGTCAGTAGAGAGCCTGGGTTCAAGTATATCCCTCTCCCAGTTGCATAGTTATCTGAAGGTAGAAAATTACTCTAGCTAGAAAAAGTGCTATTTGAATCTCTTCTGCCAGATACTTGTGGCAGTGTGAAAAGCTCATCAAGGTCTTCAAGTCATGAGCCTCAAAACCTCTCAGGATGAGAGGTAAAGAAAACTTGTTTTGACTGTTCTTGAAAAGCATTCTTGGCGACAGTGGGATAAGGAGTCAGCTTCTTAGCAGCAAGCCCAGCACAGCATGGCATCAGTGAGGGCAGCCAGACTCCCTTGGCTTCTGATCTGCTGCTGCCAAACCCTGAAGAGACAAACTTGCCCTTCTTACCCACAGAGGTGTCTTTCAGGACTATGTCTCTATGATACAAAAATCAGGTAAAGGGGTAATGTATCAGAAAATTCTTCATAATCCCTAAAATGACCATAAAAGCTTAAATCAAGCCAGTTAGTATTAAACAGCCACATACATCTAAGAGCAGGACCCTACAAGCAAGAAATAAGGTCTTCTTCTTCTGTGGCTAATGCTTCAGTAGATAATCACCTTGCACCAGTGGACTCATTTGGTTCCAAAAGAGAGGTGACACTGCAATTTCCCAGCCAGACTGAATTCTCTTTTTTTCCCATTGCAGCAGATGAATCCTCAATGCTTTCAGTCAAATTTCTCCTAAACTAAATTATACTGCAAGAGCAAATAATTTCACTAGTGTTAAAAAAAATTAAATATGAGAAACTTTTGAAAACTGCAAGCTTTTTGAAAAATCCTTCATTAAAGTGATTAAGAGTTGGTGATGCATGGGCTTGCTGAGATAGCCCTCACTGACAGATCTCCAGGTAACAGATCCATTTCATTATGTTCTGAACCATTACTGTCTCTCCACAGGTCCAAATCCTAAGGGTATCCATTTCAACACCACTGCATGAGAACACCAGATTTTCACAGTAAACATGACATCTAAACTGGATCCCACAGAAACAGGGATAGGGAGGCAGCTAAGACCTTCATTTTAACAATATGCCTCATTGTTTGTCCCTTCTTCTAGCTGCAAAACATTTTTAAGGAAGAGGAGAAATTCCTTGTTTGGCAGATTTTATATGTATTTGTTAGATGTGGTACAGATGGTGATAGCAGGATGAGCAGATGACATGGAAGACATAGTCTGGTCTGCAAAATTTCTTGCAACATAAAGCAACAAACAAAAAGAACACAAGCAATTCTCTGAGTTTAGGACTTAGGTTCAAAGGAGAACAGCCGATAAAGGAAAAGAAATCGTGGTTTAGAAAATTAGAAAAATCTTAACTCAAAGAAAGGTTAAATGTTCAACTTTAAACAGCCCTTTTGCCAGATCACTGATTAGAATAAAACTAAGTTTCAGGTAAAACAGAGTTGAGGTTGAGAGACCTGTGGAAAGGAGCCCAAACATCATGTAATGATCACAATCTAAAACTGGGTTGGAGGACAGCACTTTGAAAAAAGCCTTCAGGGAAATCATAAAAGGGTTTTTACAAGAAATTAACTAGTTGGTAGCTCTGAGCCCTCTTGGTAGAGCACACCTGGCATTCACTCACAGTTAATCTGCACTGCATGCAAACACCCTCTACTAACTCACACAGCTCAGAGCTGTAACCAAGTCAGCACAGACCAACACACAGACTTGTAACACCTCCTTGGATTAAATGGGCTCCACTCAGCCACAGACCACCACCATGCCTGCCTGTCCCTCAACAGGGCCTGAAGAAAACTCCGCTTGTATAAATGCATCAGGGAAGGATGTTTGCACACAAGATGCTATTGAAAACCTACTGCAGTTTTCAGATGCTTGACCTGTACTCTTCCTGACATATTTTTAGGAGGAAAGCTCCTTTGGAGAAGATGAGACTGCTCACATGAATTAGGACTATCAGGTCATACACTGCACTCCAGAAGGCTTTAAGTACACAAGTGATGCAATTCCCTGTGTAATGTCAATTCCCAATGTGACCACTAACAGAAAAGATTCTGGGTATACTGGACAGAGAAATGCAGACAAAGCCAAAGGGGAATATCATTGCTGGAGCACTGAAGTAAGGTACCAAAGACACAGCCAACCCTACAGTCACATGAGCAGTTTTTTAGGGGATTGTCAGAGAGCTTTGAGCCAGAATTCCTCTGAGGGAAGGACCACGATCCTGCTCTGTGACTTTACCAAGGAGACAATGCTATTTGGTCTATTCCTTTCAGATACTAGGAATAAAATACTAGCTCCAATATTTGCTGAGAAAACTCTTGGAAACACTGAACTTCAAGGCACTCCACTCTCAAGCAGGATTACAAATCTTTAGTTTCTGAAAAATGACCACAGCATTTCTGCAAGCAGGAAATTAATGGAGAAAACAAGCCTGAACCATGCCCATGCTGTGAAATTAAGCTGAGGACAGAGATCCGTGGCAGAATCCAAACAGTTCTGATTCCCTGACCCTTTCTCTCAAGGACCCAGAGAAGTACCCAGATATTTTCTAGACAACAACTGGGAGAGGGTGAAGAAGGGGAAAACTTGAAATGTCCGACAGTCTCTGTCTTTCCTAGCCAAGGCAAAGCTTTCCCTCAAGCAGTACAATGTCATTGGATCCAGAGGACCATGTGTCCCATCACCCCTAAATACATGGGAACCTCAATCATCCTGCTGAGCCTGACAGCTGCAGATGCTCCACACAAGCTATTAGGGTGCACACCTATGAACAGCCCAGCAGCATCAAATGGCACAATTTTCCCTTCTCCTCCCAGCTGAACAGCATTTTCTGGGAACAAGAGAACAACACTGGGCACGAAAAATGGCTGGCCTAATAACATGTTCAGAATTGCAGCTCCCAGATATGAAGAGCCTGTGTGTCTGTATGTATGTATCAAGTACTTCCTCCACTATACAACTAATCCGATTAACAGCTTTAGGAAACTCTGAAATGTTATAATTCAAGGGGTTCCATTCATAAAGGGTGTTAGGCTGTTTCTGTACAGAGGTTGCATTCTTCCCACTGGAAATAAAGCAGGGAGTAGGATTTTCTCCCAGAGAAGAATGGAGCCCAATCCTCACCATGCTAAAGTAGGCCACCCTCTTATAATTCACATGTGTGTCAAACAAGCCTCACAAGAGAAAAATCAACCCCTCTTGTCCCTGCAGAGAGCCCCTCACAGGGCAGGTGACCACAGAGATCCCTCTGTGTGTGCTCTGCAGAAAGCATCACAGTCACTAGGGCTGCCCATTTATCAGCTGCACTCCCAGGGTTACAAATGAAACCTGCTAGAGATGAGGACAAGGGAAAGTGAGCGAAGTAACATCTCCTTTCACCCAAGGCAAAGCATTGTATGATGCATCAGTAAAAAGCACGAGGAAGACACTGGTCCAACCACACCACACAAGCCATGGCTGTAAGAAACCAGTGCCAGCATTACATGATACAGATGTGAGTTATAAAATCCAGTTCATTTTCCAGATGGCATGGGTTTGGTACCAGTGCCAAGTGAAAGAAATGTGCTAGACATGACAACTAAAAAAGTTACCAGAGAAAACTGACACATTCAAACATCATTTGACTTTGCTTTCCCAGTAGTGTCCTCATCTAACTTCAGGAATCAACAAAGGGATATGAAAGAGATTAATGCTGCCTGTCCCACTCAGTCCTCATTTTCTGATGCATCTTCTGCTCTGATAACCTACCACCTAAGAATGTGTGACAGCCAAAAGCACAATATGAATGGGCTAAGTAACACAGCAATGCAGGACAATGGCATTTCCAGGGAGCTACTCATAATCTGAAGAACTGGACAGCACTTCTCTACCCAGAATTTTGGGTACAATTAAACATGCCTGTGGTGGATGTGTCATATTTTACACTCATCCCAACAGGAAGCTGGACCACTCATCCCCAGAAACAGACCTCCATGGTATTTAGATGCTCTGAAGCCAAAGCTAGGCAGTTACAAGGAAAGAGAATCAGCCACCAGTGCTTTCGAATTATATGAGTTGAGTTGCACAGGGGTCAGGTGTGACAATTTCAGTGATTTTTGCTTCTACCCACCCTGTCACCCTACTTGTTAACATAGAGGCAGAATGGCAAAGAAAAGCAGAACTTTGTTCTGACCTTCTTTGTCTCCAGTCCCTCTGGTACCTCTCAAAGCTCAGACTTCCAGCAATTTCTCTCTTGCAGCATAAAGTGAACTAGAGGGAAAAATACTGTGGGGAGCCCTCTGAACCAGCTGCAGAGTGTTTCAGAGACTGTTAGAGCTGGAGTCCAGTCAGAACTTCTGAGTCAAACACCTTTGGTCTGGCACAAGACCAAGCATACATTAGAGTTGCACAGGGGGACAAAATGAGCACACACTTTACACAAAATCAACACAATTGTTCACCTATTTGGATTAGAATATCACTTCTAGGGCAGTCTGTATGCATGACTGCAGTGGGTTTTACTAGGTAGACAGCTGAAAATGTGTTATTCCATTAAGATTATACAGTGAAACAAAAAGGAGCACAATAAGAGTCAGAACTCATGACAAACCGAGTTGCCCAACTTCAAACACATTTCCTTCCAAATCAGCAAAAAGGTACTTCCTCATAGAAAGAGACTGGTGCTATAAATCTGAAAATATCCCTCAGACAAGACAGGATTTGGCTACATCAAATTGTGACTTGTTTTCTACTTAACAAAATTCAGAGTTGGATCCCACCCTCAGTGCCATGACTAAGCTCTGCACTCACCACCCTGGCTGTGGGAACAGCATCAAGAGGGAAATGGAAATCCCCCTTCCTTAAGGACAAAACCAGGTGAAAGAAGGCATCACCACCCAAGGGCTGCCCTTACCTGAAGTGTGTCTTGTGTTGCCATCCGAGTGCTTTGTTAAGTCAGCAGTTCTGTCTATTTGAAACAACTTCAGATCATCTTCATCTAAAGCGATATCTCCCCAAAAGGCAGCTGGAGAGAAACAAAGTGCAATTAGTTTCATTTTTATTTTGGAAATAAGGTACAGTTCCCATCTGGCTTGTATCACACCTAAAAGGCAATGACTTCATGGACCAGAAAAAGGTCAAAGGCTGCTGCAGTTCTAAAAGTACAAACAGTGGACATCAGTGGAGGCCAAAGGACAGCACTCACATTAAGTCACAGCACAGATCCACCAAAATGAGATGATAACCTGGGATTCCTTGTGCCACTCATTCATATAGGTGTGACTCTCAATGAGGTGGCGTTCACTCCTCATTAAAGCCTGCACGACCTTTTTCCTGTGAAGGAACGAGGTAAATCACAGCTCAGATCCTTACTGAGATGTTGCACTGCACCATCCCCAGGTGAACACTGTGTGAGGCTGGAGGACAGCAGTGAAGCACTCAAGCTCAGCAGTGCATAGCTAAAGGCTACAGGCTTCAGGACCTCACACATCCAGACACACTGCATTGGTGCCAGTCCAACCTGAGAGCCAGCCTACCATTTCCACTCCACTAGAGAAATACCAGTTATTTGTCCCCTTGTGGATCGCTTCCATAGATTTAAGCGTGCAGAGTTTTCAATTTTGTAAAAATCTTCAAGTTACAGTCAGAAGTCAGCAAAGTAAGGTAAACAAACGGATCACTTGACATTCACAGCGCAGAGAAACAGACTAGAAATCATTTGAGTGGAAAAATTCATACCCCTAGAGTATCCTGGCTGAGTTGATGCTGCACAGTGTATAGGTACCACTTTGAGAATTTGAACAAAATAAACTCAGGCGATGAGGCAGTTCAGAGATAAACAGATTACAAAGAGAGCTCTTAAAACTCATACAAGAAGTCTGTATAGGCTGATGAAAATTAAGAAAAAACAGAGCAAATTAATTAATGACACAGTTGAAGAGAGCTCGGTCAGACAGACAAGGAACAATGCTAAGGCACGGTCTGCAACAATGACCAGATTTGATGAAATTTCTTTTACTTCTCTTGTTATGTCAACATTTACATTACTTGAGGGGAAAAAACATCCCATTGCTACACCAGGAACGTAACTGATCAAAGCATGTTAGGCCTGAGAAACCAATGTGCTTTACCAATCATCTCACTCTTACTGCCAAGACCAAATGCCTGAATATCAGAAACTTGCAATTTGATTGCAATCAGATCTGTGGCAACTGAATTAAGAGAATTTAACTCGGAGTTTTCTCTGACACAACATGGTACTGGTTCTGATGCAGCACTTGATTCCTGTATTCTGCATCTCAGCACCTCAGTCAGTACAACAGTATTTGCCAATGTCACTGGTCTGGGATGTGGGCATGGAAAGAAATCTTTGCTTGCTACTGCCTGCTAGCAGCAGAGCCCTGGCATGAGCAGAGGGTGACTCTACTGCTGCTCCCCTTCCCTGGGACAAAGGTGTCTCCCTGTTTACCTGGCTATGGGAGCCTCGAGAGGTTGGTTCCAGCTTTTTGACCGAGTCTTAAAATTGCTACCAGAACCCAGTTCCAGAAGAGGACATAGTTAATGCAGACAAATCTATACACAGATTAACCTCATTAATAATTAGGGTAGACCCTTCATTTGCTACACAAACACAGAACTCAGTCTCTCCCCAACTTCTGGGCAATCCAGGCCATCACTCAGAACAGAGAAAAACACCAAACGCTGGCAGATCCTCACTAGGTAACAAGTCTACCAGTACAGCCAATCATCCCAAGCTGACTGGGATGAAAGCAGAAGTGGAAGAAAGCAGTGACATAAGTTCCCACAACTGCAATTTGAGAAGACACTTTAGCCATCCACAGAAATTACTAGCCCAGAACAATGTGGCAGTCAAGAGGCAGAGATGCAAATGGCATCCCACGCCATCCAATTACCTCCCCAGCCACATTTGCAGAGTCCTTAATGTACTGGCCACCTGCCACCAGCATTCCCCACCCTCTTGTCAAAGCCACTGTCCCAACTAATTGCCACCACCCTGGGCTCTCAGTGGCTCTTTTCTACTAGTACCACACAGTCTGTAGCTCAGGCTAAGGTAGCCCATGCCAAACACAGCTTTCAGGCAAGCCTGCAGCACAGATTGACACCAACAGAATTGTTACGTTTTCCTTCCCAATGGAAGGCAGCAGTTTTCTCCCAGTTCTAGCAAAGGGATCTCTTTCTGTTACAAAGCCATACATCATCCTGAAAGATAGTCCACTACAAAAGCAGAATTTCCCTAGCATTTATTTCCAGCTCTCTGCAGTCCCAGTGTGCTCCAGGGGAACCATGATTTATCACAGTCCCCAACCAGCTGAACAATTTTCCTTGCTGGAAGTCCCGGCTGTGAATGCTACACTGCAGCTTCTCCTGTGCTGTCAAAGGCCCCTTCCTAAAGACATGCAGGTCTGGAAGCCTGCCTCCACCCAGAGGGAGCCATCCCACAGGAAAGTCCAAGTACTTTATTTTAAAGGGTCACAAGTTCAGAGACTGCTGGCAAATGAAGCATCTCAAACCATCCCTTCTGGTTTCTTTTACTAAGTTCTCCTTTTTAATTTAANGAAAAAAAAACAAACAAAAAATATAAATCTCCAAACAGCAGGCTAACAGGCTTGGAAACCAGAGTTTCTCTTGGCAGAGTTCTGTAGTGTATACCCAGGTGCAAACTCTTAACACACAGTGCAACAGCATGCCAGCTTTTCTTTGAGAAAATGCATTAATCACTCTGGATAGTAAGAACAGAGCAGCTCTTATTGAGCTTGATGGAGCCAATATGAGAGACTTTACTTCTCTGCTGGACCGGTAACCTGAATGCTGAGCCTCACCACCCCCCAGCAGACACAACCAGACAGCATTTGTGTGCTGGGCAAAGGGGATGGATGACTGTGTTTAACAAACAAATTCAGCACCAAAATGGAAAAAGTAACCTGGCAAGCTGTCTGAATTCTCAGCACATTCCTCCCACATGAAAACAGTCCACACACAGTGGCATCTGAATTGTGTGCTGAGCACAGAGGTGCCATGACATCAGGAAGGCATGGCAGGTGGCACTGGGAAGGAGAACATTTCCTCCTGGGCACAGGACAGGCTCAACAGCTTTTCCAGGTGCTTCCCCCACAACCAGAGTCCAAAACAATCAATGCCTTCACAGTCCTCATTTTCCACAGTAACATTTTGGGGAGTCCCCAGCAATATGACAGCACAAAGTATCTTCTTTCCAAAAACTTCACCGCTCTTCCCTGCAAATCACCACCTCCAACTTGCTTTTTCCCTTCTAATGCTGCCCTTCTCCGATTCCCTGCTTGCATTTTCCTCCTTCCCCTGGTTCTGAGTAGTAGAATGCTATTTCAGGGGAGAAAAATAATTTTGCTGTCTCTCATGAGAATTCAATTCAGAAGTGTTCACAACTGTCTAAAACTTTCATTTTCCATGAAAAGTGTATTTCACTCAGGTTTTTTAAGAAGATTCTCGTACTTTCTGGAGTTTTTTCTCTCCTTCAAAGACACGTAAGGAAAAGAATAAATCACCAAAAGAAGCTTATGGTATTCAGACAGAAAACTAAATAATACTGTTCCCAAAAATACATCTCAACCCAAAATGCACTTTTGCAATTTGTTAAAACCAGGTTTATCTGCAGCAATTTAAGACAAATTCCTGGGGATGGATATCCTTCACTCTCACCACAGTCAGCTACAAGCTTCTACAAGAGCATGAGCCACTTGAGCTGCCAGAAGAAAAATATAACTCTGTACTTGAAAAACACCACCCAGTGTCTGTGTTTGAACTGATTTTCAGCCACCAGGCTGGAGCAAACCTTTGATCCATTTGCCTGCCACAAACTCTTGCCAGGAAGCCCCTATTCCAGCATCAGTACAGGCCACAGATTTACCCTGATGACAGGGATCAGCAAAGCAGTCACCCTCTGCATGCTGCGGAAGATCACTGCAATTTTCCCTCTAGCACTGATCAGAACCAGCTGTGACAGAGATTGACAGAAGGAGAGACTTTGGAAACATGTATACCCTGCTTGCCAGGAAAGCACCCTCCATCCCACTCCACTCAAATACAGGCTTACCACCTGAAGATTTTATTAAAGAATGACAGGTTTTAAGTGCTGAATGGGATCTGAACCTAGACTGAAGATTGTCTTCCAATTTGAGTCAAAGGAGCCCTCTTTCTGTGGGGTCACACTAAGATCTGTATGTCACCAGCGTAAGGATCTTCTCTGCATCTGCTAGCTGGCACAGCTCACACTGACAGATTTCCTTCCAGTCCTTCTAGCAGAGTTCTATCACAGTTTTGCTGCTCTTTTCGAGCAGGTATCCCACAGCAATACAGGAATGGGAAGGTTAAACAAAGAGCAATGTGAAGCCAAGTAGGTGCCTCAGATTTGTTTCACCAATACTCACAACTCAAACTCAATTTCCATCAGCATTCCCAACCCCTGTGTGTAGGTAATAGCTGGGTTCCCAAGCAGAGGTACCTAATGACTTGTGTCAGTACAAAATATACAAGGAAGAAGTGCTTGCACAATTAACCTTGACACCTCCAAATCTGTGAGCAACACAGGCAGGTGATTGATACAGCCTGCCTGACACAGACTCAGCTGTGCCACATCCTGTTTGTGCCTCACAGTGCTAACCTAGCATGAGCTCTGAACCCACTCACGAGATCAATCACACATGCATTGCTAAGGCACAATCTCTATCCCCACCCACATCTCTGCTGTCCATGATGTACATTATGGAAAGGTCCTAGGGCACCAATTAGCTCCTTTTGTTCTAGAGCTGACTGTACCACATCCAAACAGTACAAGAGAAAAGCAATGTCCCTCCCACCTGAGCAACAGGAGCACCTGGCAAAGGGTGCTGGGCATATGTGGACAGGGTGACACATCCCACTTCCTGGCAAACAGCAATACAACTCCTCAAGCACTGGCAAAAACATGCCAAGCTATTTTTGAGGATTTGCAGAATGATTCCCAACCTGACAGGTCTGAGTGGTGGGAGATTTAATTTTCAGGGCTGGCCGTGCTCTTGTTAGGGCTAACACTTTGCAGTCTAGCAGTAAGGAAATAAATCAACAGATCAAAGCACGGTTCCTGGCACCTCTATATTTCTTTCCTTGCAGGAAGACAGGTCTGTTGCTGAACCTCCTGCTGGCACAGGAACCAGCAGAACAATATTCTGAACTATGCTAAGATTTACACCTTAGAGAAAAAACTCAGTACATTCCTCAGGGCAAAGTAACAGCTGTGAAAGAGGGAAAAGTAAAGCCTCAAAATAAGGAAGAAATCAGCGAAAGAAGAGAGAGAAAAAAATCCCAGAAAATAGGGCAAGATCACGAGCATCAAACACTCAAGACAAAGGAAGATGGAAAACAAGCAACTAGTAAACAAAAAGCATCAAAACTACCACATTCAGCCATTGTGTTTTTAACCAGATCAGTTTGTTTCTCAGCAGGAATGATGAGAAGTTTCCCACTGGCCAGCTTTGGGGATAAGCTGCCATGGAGGCTCTGGTGGTAACTGGCTCCACTCAGCAAGGGTGTTTGGAGTCAGAGCTGGTGCCTGGCATCAGTGGGGTATCCTGGAAACAGAGCCTTGGTGATTCTACCTTCAGTGGGAAGTTGCCCTGTCCAGCGAGCACATTTTGTTTCAGAAATTACTCTCAGATTGTGTAGCAATGTCTGTGAACATGGTTTGCTTCTAAACGGCAACCAATATTTCAAAAACATCAAAATCTCCTGGGAATGAGAGTCCAAATCCCTATGCAGATTTCTGCAGAAACCTAAACTGCCTAAATTACCATGTGTAGTGCTCCCAAAGCATCCTCTCTCGAGAAGTGATCTGCAGGAGACCCAATAAGGCCAGAAATCCTGATTCATGTTCAGTGGACTTCCTATACTGGAAGGTGACAATGCAGGAACAAAGAAATACTTTGGGCTTGAGTTTGTTCAAAACTGCAATCATACATGTGAGCCTACACCATGCCCAGCTTTGCTGTCCCTGGACTGAACACCATGTTAATTTAACCATGAACTGAGCAACAGAGTTTGCCAGAATCAGGTTAGGAGAAAAGAATTTTCATTTTAAAATTCACAGCTCTCCTGCTGCTGGTTACTTGCTCACTCAAGGTCTTCATCTTTTCCACTTCAGCACGACTGTCACGCCAAACCAATAATCCACGAAGGTATTCCAGGTAAAATGAGCAGTGCAGGAGGGCATATGTGAACACAGAGAGCTGGAAAGCCATGCCACAGGCAGCAGGAAATCCATGTCACAGGCAGCAAAGCAGCTCCCTCTATGGGCTCTGAAATGGTTGAACGCCTGCACCTTGCTCAGAGAGCTCTGCCCGGGATTGGTGACTGCTGCCCAGTACTGCAGAGCACCTCACAGGGCTATGGAAGCTGCTCCCCTGTAATGTGGGGAGTAAAACCCAAGCAACTGGCTTAACCCTTCATGTTTCCATACAAAGTAAAGCGATGGAAGCTTCATAACACCCCGTTTTCTGCTCTAGATGATGACGCAAGTTCCATGGCAATGCTGACATGAGATAGGGATCTGGCTGTGCATCTCTGAATTTTTCTCCCTGAAAGCTGTACACAATCTGCAGAGTGCCTGTTGGCCACATTTTTTGTGTAGACAGGAAACAGACTTTAGGGAGAAGCTATCATGGACACACAAACACATGCAGTTTGAGCTCTGACCCCCACCACAGACAGACAAACATCCTCAAAGCCACCCCAAAAGCAGGTAAATTCACTTGGAGACCTCACTCCCTTTAAAGTCAAGTCAAGCTCAGCAACTCACTTGGCTTTCCTGACCAGGCAATTCTGACCCCCTCCTGCTACCTGATGGACACAGGTATCCTTCCAGCATTCTGTCCATTCTACCATGGCCACGATTCTCCAACAGCTTTTGCCACACCTTGCTCAGAGTTATTTTGGTTAAACGAAGGCAGCAGACAGAGGTAAGAGACACAAGAACCAGCTCTCAACCTTACTAGAAGTGAGAACCAGGAAACATAAAAGGATTTTGTGGTCTGACCCTAAATGATAAGACCCATAAATAGCACAGTGGCACTACTTGACAGAGGAAGCCCCTTCTCCAAGTGCCTATGAAGTGACCTTTGTTAGCTCAACCTGCAAGGCTGCAATGCTGTCTTGAAAATCCAGCATTGCTTTGGCTGCCCTTTAAGAGCAGGAGATGGCAAGGTTCTGGGTAATGAAATCCAAGAATGCTTTTGTCTATTAATTATGAAGAAAGCTGAACTACACAAGCCCCATCTCACCCCCTTCATCATTTTTGTTGCTCAATATAACTTTAATTAATCTTTCCTTTGGCAATTTGAAGGAAGGGTGAGCACGCTGCAAACACCCACTGAGTATTAAATTGATTTTCTGTTTTATAGTCCTCTTTCCTTCCCCATTGGCCAAGCTGTGATTTGTGCCCCTTCCCTTGGAGGCATTTTTTCCATGCTAATATAATCCAAAGCCCCAAGCAACAATAGCATCCAGAAAAGTAACACTTTGCACAGTCCACTGCTTCAGTGCAGCCTCTGCCAGCACAGAGAAGATTCTCTCTTGCCCCCTTTTCCTCCACACCACAAAAATTCAAAGCAATCACCTCATTTCCATATCTTCATCATTTCTGCCTAAAAAAACCTGACAATTTTCTTGTCCTGAGTAACTAAAACATCAGGTCCCTGTAGTTTCCTGCCTGCCATTTGCAGCAGTGCATCTCAATTACCAAAACACTGGGAAAGCCTGTTCTGCTGGGAAGCACAACCCCCTAGCTGAGGAACAGGGCTGCTTTGGTACTGCAGCTACCTGGACCTAAAACCAGAAGGTAGGAAAAAAAGCTCAGCTGAGGTCCCTCATAACTTGACCTACTCCCAGCAAGAGACAGCATCCCACCTTGGGCTTGTGGGGCTGAAAGGAGGATCTTTAGCAGCAAGCACACCCCAGAACAAGGAAAACCAAGTGCAGCCCAGCTGTGCAGCAATGAACAAACTCTTTTCATGGGACCTTCTCCTTTGCCTTGTAGGGACCCCAGGCCCTGACTGTCACCAGTCAGCCATTTAAGGATGAGAGTAGTTAGGGATCACCTTCTTACCCCAGCATCACCTCAAGACAGGCATGGAGACTGGCTGCCAGCAGTTTCTGTCTCAGGAATTCAGGCTCTTGCTTATCACTACTGGTTTTGGTACCATGAGTTAGGAGACCTTGACCTAAAATATTGCATGTCCCTTAGCAGCTGTCCCACAAGACTTTCTGAGCCTTACGGTCACCAGTTCCAATCTTCTGGGAGGAGACATCCAGGTCAGACCTTTTCCTCAGATAATTCCCATGCCATGGGACTTGTCCTGGATTTATTCTTCAAAACTAAGATGAGAAACATAACCTTAGAGATGACAGAAGAAAATTTAAGACTAAAACTCTTCTAATTTCATTTGGAATGGTTCAGTGGCTAAGCACTGTTCCCCCCCACTGAGCACATTTCATTTCCAATTGCAATTGGGGATGTTTTTCCTTCAGGTGGCCAGACACACACAGGTGTCAAAACCTCACTGTTCTCACCCCAAGCACTGCAACAGAGGAATGGGTGACCCCAAATAGGCAGAAAATTCCCTGCCACCTGCCCACCCACAGAAGAAATTGGCTCATGGCAAAAATGAACAGAAGTGGAACCAGGAACTGAGCTGCATCCTCAAAAAGAGAAGGTGGCAAACAGGCCTGATTGGAACAAACTTTAAGGCAGGCTGACAATTTAAAGCCACATGGTCCTGGATGAAAGGAGGCAGTTCATGACAGATCACATCTATTCAAGGGCCAGACAAGGAAAGCAAACATAGGCTCATTTTGCTCATTGTTCTTTATCCACCAACACCAGGAGAGGAGTGTTTCAGCACCGTTTGAAGAGAAAAAAAGAAACGGACAGCAGGCAGGAAAGAAATAGGAGCTATTTATGGAGGATAGCTAATTTGAGCTGTTTACAGACTTTCCCTCTGAAAGCTCAGGGATGGGAGGGTGGGCAGGGAGGTGGTTTCAGCCATTAAAAATACAACGTGAGAATCCATTAATTTTCCATAGAAACAATGTCGTCACAGAAGCGAGACAAATCCGATCAGTCATGCAAATGTGCTGATGTTAAATTCTCAGGCCTGGGTGGGGAATTTGGGTTGCCAAAAACACCACAATGAAGAGATCAGAATGAGATTAGAAGCCAGAGTGGCTGCAGCACTGACAGCATGGTGGGGGCATGGGATGTAACCAAAGGCACTCCAGATTACAGCAGAGTTGGTGCATTAAACCAGGCACTGCTGTCCCAGCAAAAAAGACAAGAAAAAGTCATCCTTGCATGAGATCTCAGGAACTCAGCAAATGTCACATTCCTGCTCTGCAAACCAGAAAGGACCACAGCTCACTGCAGGGAATGAAGGTTTCCACAACCCACAGGACTGGGGTCCCCATAATCTGCAAAGTCACAGTATCGACAAAATGCAAGAGGTGACAGCAGAGGAAATGGGTGACCTTAACACAGCAAAGCACCAGGCAACTCCACTTTTGGAGAGAACTGTCCCAAGCTGGCATTAGCACTGTCCCAGGCACATGCTGAGCTGTGATGAAGTCTTAAACATAGCATTTATGTTGTGTTAATAAGGGGCAAAAAAAAAAAAAAAAAGTTTATTTCCCCTCCAATAAAACAAACAAACAAAAACTCCCTTAAACGAACAACCAAAGATAAAACAAAAAGAGACCAGCAGACTTTACCTGCTTTCTTCACTCTTCTCTGTAAAAAGCAAACTTTACAAACACTCCCTGGAAGGAGATCCTACACATGAAAAATTACAGTGGCACTCTCAGCAGGAGGAATGGAAATCACTCACCGTGGCAGGGAACACAGTCCTTCCTTGCTGTCCAGCTACCATCATGGACTGGTCTCACTACAAATATTTAGAGGTTAAAAATAACCTTGCAAAATTAAGTGTTCCACCTCCTATAATACACAAAACATTTCTAGAGTAACACCTGGGACCAGGATGCTTCCCAGAGACTCTCACCACAGGCAAAAACAGTCCAAAGAAACATATGAATAAGAACAAACGAGGTCAAAACACATCACAAGAGGTGTTCCACTCAGGTTCATCCATCAAAGTATCAGTATTTGTCATCACAAACAGCTGTGTGTTCACCTGTTAATTTTGAAAATGCATTGGTTTTACATTTGAAGCCTTTGGTGGTACAGCCATGGGAAATCCCTCCACACAAGGGCTGTTCGTGCTCACCAGGTGGCTGCTGGTGTCCACAAGCCTGGGGAAGGGCTCAGCCCACCAGGGTCTGAGAAGGGGCACTCAGATCACACAACGCACCTCAGGGAAGCTCCCTGTACCACCAGCTTGCCCAGATACAGACATTTACCAAATAATTCACCTTGGTCACTGAAACTTGCCCTCTGGTGTCCTAAGATTCAAAGAGGTGGCTTCATCAGATGGGGACAATCCTGCAGGAGACAGTGGGGCCCCAGATGGGAACTGTGCTGGTAGCTCAGTGCAACACAGCCCACAGCACAGGCTGCTGAAAGGACTCTTCATTCAGAGAGACACTTGGTTCTAGAACCCCTAAAATACCACATGACCCTCTGGTCATTTCCTGTCTGTTTTAAACTCCTACAAGAAACCTGAAAAAAACCGGTGACTGTCTCATCATTTATACAGAGTGAACAGAATCTCTTGCGTCCCCTTCTGTGGCTCCTAAGGGTCACCAGCAGCCTGTTCAAATGCCTCTCTGGAATTGCACCTGTAGCAGAGGATGGAGCCAGCCTGCTCCAGCAGGCACTCTTCCAGTCTGCTTTGCAATGGCGAGCGCTACAAATCTGGCAGCAGCACACCTCTCTATAAACACTGCACTGTGCAGACATCCCTGTGCAGCACACAAATCCACAGTGCTGCCCTCACAGGAGAGGTCTGCATCCTGCCACAGCTTTCCTTCAGATGGTTCTTTCTGATGTCCCAAAACGTTCATAGCTTCCTCTCCCTCTTCTGAGTATCACTGCCATAACGCTCTGTTCTTGTATTTTGGTGTTACTGCTCCACATCAGCTATGCTCAGTCACTCATATATCTACAGTAACAATCACTGATTTCTCAAGTGACTCCCACCTTGGTCTATCCCATCACAGTTGGCATGCACTAAGTCAAAGCTCTCAGTATCCAAGGGCATTTTTTTTGTCACAACCATACACACCACAGTGACCATCCAGGACTGTGTAGCAACACAGCCCTCCCAGCGTACAGAGCTCCACATGGCTTCAGAGGCTGCTGTAGCTCCAGTTACAGAGGCATCAGTTTTGTGTGCAATTTCTCACCATACAAAATTACTAAGATTGCTCAGAAAGGTGTAGGATTATACTCTGATCAGACCTCGGAGTTTTAAACTAGGTTGTTGACAGATCACCATACAAGTGAAAGATGCTAGAAAGGAAGTCACACACCTTATCTTCTTTTGACACAACTGCTCCTGCAGCAGCCGTGAGCAGCCACGAAAGCAGTGAAAGATTAAGTGCCATTACCTCCATTCATATTATTTATGCAATAGGTACTCATGAGAAGTTGGTCTTTATTGATTCATTCTTTAACATGCTAGTTCTGTTTCACTTCAAGCCCTTAACTACATCTGGGTGAGGACATGTTCTCACTTCCCAAGCGAGCCAGCTGCACCCTTCACTCGCTCAAACATCAGTGATAAAAGCCTGCTCAAGAACATGCATCTGTTTCACGCATGGCTCATATGGCTAATTTAAACAGTTTCCATATGTTGCCAAAGAGCTGTGACCAAACGCCACTTGCAAATAAATGAGAAGATTGTCTGGCTTCCACAGAGAAAGTTTCATTTTGGAGCAACAGCTCCTTTGTTCCCAGGTCTGCCCGGGCTTCCCCAGCCCCTTCCAGAGTCAGATGTTGCTGACCAGTCCAAATGCTGCCTCTTCCTGGAATCATGCTACTGCAGCAACACACTTTACAGATCAGGGCAGGTAGACTTTGGAAAAGACCTGTGATGAACACCTCAACATGTGGCAATCATAGAAACATAGAGGGGTTTGGGGTGGAAAGAACCTTTAAAAGTCTAGTTCTAATCACCTTCAATGAACAGGGACACTTTCAACTAGATCTGGTAGCTCAGAGCCCCATCCAACCTGACCTTGAGTACTTTCAGGGATGGGGCAGCTGCCACCTCTCTGGGCAATCTGTTCCAGTGTTACATTAACCTCTATCAGGGTAACCACCTCATGCTCCTTGTTCCAGAAAAAGTTACTAACTCATAGAGCAGCCATGTTTTTTTTCAGTCCTTATCCAGACATTTCCATTGGGCACCAGGCTGTAATTGCTGGAAGTGCTCGAAGCATAAATTAATTGCTATTAAGCTATAATTCCATGTTTCCACATGTTGCTGTGACACCAGAAGTTATCATTTCACTTCCAAAGTACACACAGTGGCTTTCTTCTCTATTCCAGCCTGCCAAGAGGTCACTTGCCATATTACAGCTACACCACATCCAAACTTATGGTCTGCAGATGTGTAGATGGGAGGATTGTCAGTAAGGCCTTCCCCCAGGGCTACTGCTCTCCAAGAGGTACATCCAGTCAGGGAAGCATACAGTAAACATCTTTATTCGGAAATGGATGGGAAGCTATTAGAAGGATTTAAAAATTCGAAGGGGATTTAAAAATTCGAAAGTAAACAGATGCCACCTTGTCAACAATAGCATGTTGTAATTGCACCCCAGGGAAGTGCAGTGCAGAGCCTGTGCCTACTGGAACTGGCCTTGCACAGTAAAATCCACATCATCTCTTCAGACAGAACTTGCTGGAGCAGGCACCAAACAGGTGCCTCAAAGAGCCATCCAAAGATACGTTTCTCAGCCTGTCCTGAAGAAGTGATTACTTTATGGTTACAGAATCCAGGATAGAGCTGGATGTCCCAGCTCTCCACCTCAGCTTCACTGTTAGACAGATCACCCATTCCTGACCAGCACCAAGGTGCTGGAGCTCCCCTCCCTTTCTTGAGGATGGAGGGTGGCTACTCCTTGACACCCCACCAGGCACAAAGGGCAGTCGGACCAAGTGGAATATGAGAACATCCAGCTCCACACTGCCTTGCACAGGGGGCAATTGCTCAAGGTAAGGGGATCCACACTCACCAAAGCTATCCCACTCCTACATCTAGTGGCCACCTTGCAGCATCTCCTCCCTCTTTGGGCAAGTTTTTGGGGATCACAGACACACTTAACAGAAAATATCCCTCAAATTTGATATTGGGTGAAGTACATGAAAAATTACTCATGCAATTGATTCACATGGTTTCTGTCATTCAGAAATTCCTGTGCATAAAGAGGAGACGTGGGATTTGCACATAACCGACTCAGACAGCTGCAGATTTCCATAGGCACTAAATGTCTGCAGGCAGAAGCCACTCCTCATGTAATCCCATTAAACAGCTGGAATGAATGAAAATGCTGTGTAATTCAGCATTCTAACAGCAGCCACCCCTGCTTCCTCCACCATTAGTGCAGGGTCCTCTCCAGTTCAGCCTCTTCCCATGGGTCCAAATTACAGGAGTTATTTCATGCCCTAAACTTTGCAGGGAGCCTGGAGCACATGCGAGCCTACAGTAATGCAAGACTGGTGTCAGAAAGCACTCAGAACATATCCAGGCTCTCCTTCACAGTCTTCTTTGCTTTTGGGGATATCACTGCAGAACACAGAAGTCTTCTCATGAACAGAAATCAGTACACTGGAGATTGGGAATAGACTTAAAATCAACACACAACCGTCTCCAAAGGCAAGATGGTCAAACTCATACAAAATATAATTTCTTGTAGATTGCAGGTCCAGACAGGAATCAAAGGCTCTGGCATCAGGAGGATCTCAGGTGGAAGCTATTTGCCATGTAAAGGCCTTTCATGGAATTTAGCATGGTATCACACTACAGCAGATGTGAAGGGCCAGCACAGAAATACAGTGTTCAGCAATTTGAAGGAGGCATCATTAATCCTCCACTTTCCAGAGAAGGTCAGAGCTGAGCTCTGCTCCCTCAGGCCTCCAGCAGAAGATGACATTCAACAGGGCTTATGCTTCATGCATATGCCATCATACCATCTGCCTTTCACACCACCATTAACTGCTAACTCATCCTGAGTGCTTTCCAGTCATATTTGATTGTCAATACATGAAATCTCCTACAACTTCATGGAAGCCATTGAGTCTCTCAGGGAAGGTTAACTACAGCCATGACTCTCCAGACAAGCAAGCAGGATGAGACAAGCACATGCACAACAGAAATGCCATCAACTGCAGATGGTATGCAGCTTGCAGAATTGTTCACATACCCTCCCAGAGGCAGCTGACTTTATCTCCTTATGCCCCATCTTCCTTTCCAATCTCTTGTTCCTATGGCCTTTCCAGTGCTTCCACAAGCATTCAGAGGACTGGAAAGTAAAACACCTTTTGTTTCTGAGTAAAAACCAGATCAGACCCTCACTGTGCTCAATTCCTACAGCTCACTGATACTGGGAGAAGGAGGATGAGAGAGAAGACTATCTTCCTCTACAGCAGCTCAGCTTCAAATTGGAATAAAGTGGCCATGACTGCAGCATCAGTGGACATAGCTGGCTCAGAGAGCAGTTGTTGGACCCTTAGGCAGTGGGTAGACTTCTGCCTCAGTATGCCCACCCCTCACTTTCCAGCTTTGTCCTGAATACAAAGCATCAGTCAGAGATACTCATCTCAGGCCTTCACAAGCATTCATAAGCTTACATCGTAAATATTCAACTATATAAACACATAAATATAAATCATAAGCATTTCTGCTGGCCATCTCCCTCTGAAACACCTCAGCTGCACCCTGTGCATTAGCCTAGTCTTTGTCAAAGCTCTGCTCCCCACTTTGTGACAGCAAGTACTTGGCACTTCTGCAGGTGATCCATATGCTCCTATGCCAAACACCCAGTAAAGCACAGGGCTAGCAAGGATCTTTTTAGCCCTTGTTCTGTGCATACCTCCCTGGCTCTGCAAGAGAGGAGAAGGCTCTCTGTCCCAGTCAGTTCCCACTGCTGGATCTGCTCCTGGAGCGGCGTCACGCCATCGCACCATTAGCAACAACCACAACAGGTAAGCAGGGCGGGACTGCAGGTACAAAAGCAAATTTCAGTTTTGATATTTCTCAGCTTTAATGAAGTATCATTATATAGCCAAGTTCTTCCCCTGACAAGCTGTATGTGTCCTCTGGATAGCAAGGTCTTGTGTCAGGAGTGCGTGTGTCTTTGAAGTGGGAGATTGCAGTTTGAAAAAAGCAGGGAGCAAAGGCAAGGGGGACTAGGGCTGCTGTGAGGCAGTTGCCAGGTTTTAGCAGTGCCAGTACGGTCTCCCTGCTAGCCGTGCTTTGATTTTTGGATCAGGCTCTAAAAACACTTCCCAGCCACAGGCAGAGCAGTCAGGGAAAATTCCAACCCCCAAAAACCCTGCAAAATAGAATCTAATTCCTGTCCCACAGCTTTAAGTCAGGCCTTATCATGAGCAACCTTGAGCATCAGCAGCAGGCAGGGTCATTAGCCCTGCTGGAAGAAAAAAGAAGGCACCAAAATAGAAAGTGGCTAATTTACAGCAGGACACTTGCCCTGGGTTAGAAAGAAGAGGTGGTGCTCAGCTGTTTGTTCCAGTGGCTTCTGGTTTTCAATCCCTCTTACTACCCCAGAAGGTGCCATGGGCAGGGGATGAGCTCAGCAGGAGACCCTGAGGAAGCAGTAACAAACCCCTTTGCCTGCCAGAAATAGCACAAAGGATGAGGATGGAGATTTGCCCCTGGCACACCCTTCCAGAGCCAGCTCTGGATCAATGGAAAACAAAATGCAGACACTTTCCAGAAGGGCTGCCCCCATCAAAAAACATTTCCATCTCTTCAGCTATTGTAACAACCCAGCTGCAGCAGATTTGCTCCCCCTTCTGTCAGTCATCCTTCTGCCACCACAAGAACACCCACCCAATGCTAGTGTTCCCCTGCAAGGTGCACACCTTGACCAAGATTAAAAACCACCACAAAGCAGCATGGCCTAACAAGGAGGTTTTCAAGCTGTGCTCTTCTTATTCCCCTCCAGATTCTGCACAAACCTGCAATACTGTGGGGAGCAAACCTTCATGTACGTAGGAGCAAGAGAGGACAGAGCTCACTCACCATCAGACACTGAAGAGCTGAAAGCAGGCAAATTCACTGGTAAGAAAGGGTATTGCCAGGGTCTAGCAGTCTGAGGATGTTGAGGAAAGTAATATTCAAAGTAGCTCAGAAGACATAATTCAGTTTCCAATGTACCACAGTCCTCAAACAAAGCAACTAACGTGCTGGTTAGGCAGGATAAGCTCACAGTGTTCTTTAACATCAAAAGTGTCCCTACTGCAGGATGTGGCGTAAGTGTCACACAGGAACTGGCTGTCATTGGATGGGGAACCATTATTCCCATGGCTGGTGATGGCTTCACATGCCTGGCTTTGTTTCCTTACCTGGTCTGACTGCACAGGAAAGGTTACAGGCGTGGGACAATGGGTGAGAGAGCAAGGGAAAGGGGAAACACAGTGTATTTCTCTGGACTTGTTGCTAACACACTCTTTTACACCCACACACCCAATGCTGAAAACTCACTGTGACTCATGTGAAACCATGTGGCCACTAGGAACACTGGGAGAAGAAAAGCCATGGAATTTCACAGGTCTGAAACAATAAATAAACCCCAAAATATTGCCCTGAAGAAGGAAATCAATGCACTACACTAAATACATATGCATCTGCCATCAGCAGGGAATACTGAGTAGGAGCTACCCAAAGGTCTTGCACTGCCACTCCTTGCTTTCCAGGTGCCAACAGAATGAGGACAGGTTGGGAACTTCCACAAGCTAAGAAGTGCCCCTATCCATTGCTCTTTAAAACTGCTCTTCCTGGGTCACCCCTAGCCCCTGGACAGGATCTCAAATCAGGTGAAATCCAATTATAAGCTCTTATGATCTGCTTCAGCGTGCTGCAGAGAAGCACTATGCAGTTCCCACAAGGTGTAGAGCATGGCTGCCTGCTACTGCTCTCAAAGTTTCCCCTCCTTCTCCACAGTGTGATATCAGACTTCTTAAAGAAAGGAATTTTCCTTCAACAGCAACAGATGAGCATGTTCTGCTATTAAAAACAGCTGAGCTCCTCTGAATCTCCCCAAGACAAGAGCCAACAGTGGGAAGCTTTGGTGTAAAAGGAAACAAGAATGGAAACAGGCAGTGAACACTAACTAAACCTCTGAGACATCAGATGCTCTGATTCCTTTACAGGTGAGTAAGAAAAGAGCATAGGGATGCTGCAGTTATGCTCTGGCACTTCTAATTCCAGTAGGCTGTGGATGCTAAAAACTAACACAGGTTCAAAAAGAAAGCAGATAGAGGACAAAGCTATCCAATATCATTAAAGACAATGAACCATCTCTGGTCAGGGAATTGTGGAGTCTATGGCAGTCAGGGAGACTTTTTGGACATATCATTGTGTCTTACCCTACTTTTCTACCTCTCCATTGGCATTTACTGCTGCCCCAATGAAAACAGATTAGAGTTTGTTTTGAGGCAGATCAGTCATTCTTAAGTATTAACAGTACATTTCTAAGGGATCATTTAAGCTTTAGCAAAGCTCCAAATATAAAAGAACAGATTAATAAAAGGCCTTTAGAAAGTATTTTCCAAGTGCTTATCCATGCCTTTTGGCTCCCAACAAGCTTCAAAATTCTGGTCTGAATTGTATTGGTGAAAAAAAGATAATTTTTATAGAGGGTCTTCAACAAAATGGCAGGATGTAATCATCTCTCTGGGACAATACTTCTCTTAGAGAGAAGTCACAGTAAAACATGCAGTATGTTGGACACTGAAGGACACAGTAAGTTTTGTAAGCAGGAAAGAATACTGTGGTTAGCTGGGAAACTACTGAGGATGCAGAGCCACAGACCAGTCTCCATGGCTGGAAAACCCCAATTCCCACCACTTACAGTTTTATTCTAGCCCAGCTCAGAGAGCACTAAGAGGCTGAATAATTTCTGCTAGCCCCAGAGCACTACAAATGGTTTCAAGAGTGGAAAGATGTTTGAGGCAAAGACCTTGCTTCGAGGGTCCAACTTTCAGGCAGCAAGAAAGGCAAAGGGAAAAATGCAAGGCTGAAATCAGCTCAGACACATTCAGCTGGGCCAAAGCCTCCAGCAGTGGGATTTATCCAGAGCTTAAAGCGTTTCTCTGGAACTCTTTGTCACAGGAGTGTAGGTACAAACAAACGGTAGCTGGGACAAAAGGAGGCAACACACATTTTATTAGTAAAAAGTTAATCGGCTTAAAGTGTGCAACTAAATAAGCAAAGCTTACATTAAAGTGACCCACCAAGAAAAGATGCCATGGAAATAAAGTTATAGGAAATACAATATCGTCTCTATGTTCTTTTGTAATCCATCACGATAAATATTCATGATTCTGGTTAATGGGGTATGCAGCTCTCAGCCACCACAATAGTTTTTTGTTTATTCTCAAGACCATGAACTTTGGAACCATGAACCTGAATTTCAGGACTCTGTATTCATGCATGTTAGCAAAATTCAGGGCAAGGCAGGGGGATGGAGACAAGGCCAGGACCTTGGCTTGTGACAACGTAACAGAGTTTACTGTGTTTTTTGACAATGAGTAACAAGAGCCCCAGGATGCACAGAACTTCTGGTGTATCTGTCAGCCTCTCTGCCTCCACATCAGCAAAAGGAGGAGAGAAGAGGCACAACCTTGCCCCTCACTTCCAGTCCATTCAGGACATGGCTCATTCCAGAGTCTCCCTCTCCAAAGACAATCCTCAGACCGGCCCTTGAGGAAGCAGCAGCCACTGGCATCACACAGCAGCACCACAGAGCAGAGCAGAGGTCCACTCCTCACACAGGAAAGAAGACCTGCACGCCCCTGAACACAATCCTTTGAGACTTCACATCAACTGAAAGGACACATCTGAAAACAGTCCTGAAGGAAGAGGTCCCCAAGCTCCAGTCCTGCATGGCCCAGACAGAACACACCATTCCAAAGTGTGTTTAAAGAGCTCCAAGCCTCCTTAGGCAGGCCCACATCCAGTTGTTCCTTTGATGGTGCCACTCTCTGCTGACAGCAACATTACCAGCCTTCCCTGTTTTGCTGTGAGATCTTCCAGCCTCTCTACTCCAACTTGCAATAATGTATACAGATTACAGTGCCCCTTTCAAGGTATGTTAAGACCCTTTGGGGTTAATGAAGGACACGTAAAACTTTTTAAAAAAAAAAACAAAGAAAAAAATCACAACCACCACAGATTTAAAGTTCAAAGCATAGAAAGCAATAAGAGGAAAAACAACTTTAAATGTTTGAACAAAGGCATTTTAAGACATTTTAGTTTGTTGGAGGTTTTTCCTCACAACTGCTTACAATTAACAGCAAAGACTATGACCCAAGTGAGGTCTTGAGCAGTTTCCTAGTGTAATCAACTCAAAGTATACACCCTCTTTCCCAATAAAACCTTCCAACTACCTTTTTCTTCTTTCCCCACATAATATAGTGAACCATGGAGCAAGGCTTCCAGCAGCCTGGCACCAGAGAGTCAGGCCGTGTTCCACTGAGAGCTGGGGGCACAGCTCTCCACTCTGCACCACTATGGATCAGTCTGCTCGGTCTGCAAACACAACTCAGCCCCCTCCACTCACCCCTCGGGTTTAATTGTGTGTTTTAGGGAAAGCACAGCCTAAGATCCGTAAATAAATAGGATCTATTCTTCGTGCACCTTTCTTTAGGACAATCTCGATGACAATCCTTGCCACACAGAGCTCTGTTCCTGTAATAACACAAAACTCTCAGAGAAACAATAATACTCCCTTAGATTTTAAGACTCTGATGCTTCAATTGCAATAGTTCAACAAAGGGCCAGCATAAAACATTTATACATAAAGAAGAGGAATTTAGGAAGAACCATGGAAGTTGAAAAACTAACACAAACCAAGAAAGTGTACTTTTGGAAAGAAAACTATTTCTTCAGCTTCTGAAATATTTCTCTTGAATCACAGAAAGGCTCCGTCTAAAAATCAAGTACATCAGAAAACAACACCATCTTCTTAAAACCAAGGTGTCTTGACTGCATGTATTTAGCATTGTAATATCTGTAATATTTTATGTTTGCAATACCTGCAAGAGCACAGAGATGGCTGCCCTGAGGGAGAAATACACAAATGTGCACAGTAGGAGGCGAACTGGTTAGGGAATAAACACTATCACTGTGTGGAATTTTGCACTGAATGACACCCTTCTGAAAAAGGGGACACCCCCAAGCCCTCCCACTCAGATCCAAGGAGATGCCTCTTCCCTGCACACTTGCCACAACCAATCTCTGTAACAACAAGTCTCTGGGACAAGTCCAGACCTGGAAGCTCCTTCCATTTCACCAAAAAAGCACCATGATCCAGCCACTGCCATGACCCAGGAGGACAGAAAGAGCAGGCACAGTGATGGTTTGAGGTCTCCAATTCACGCATGCTTGCAAACCCCACGGCAAATGAGTCACACCTCTGCCAAGAGATGAGAGATTGTACAACGGGCAAAAAGAAAAAAAGATGCTCTTTTCAACATCAAAACAAAAGCGGGCAGCCAGGAGATTTTACTCCTCATGTCAACATCCTATCACCTACCAGCAGTTTGCCTTGACAACAAAGCTTTCCAAGAAAAGGCAGGGACGTGGGCACTTGAGCGATGGCCTTAAGAGATCCCAGCTCTTTGCCCAGGAAACAGCAAAAAAACCCACCCAAACCAGCATATCACGTATCACCTTCCTACTGAAGCATGACAAAGAGGAGAATATATGGCAAAAGAGGCCAACAAGGGGAAAAACAGAAATCAATAGGATCTAACAGAGCGTGACGGAAAATCACTTCCCTCATAAAAAGAGGTTACTTACCAGGTTAATGAATCTTTTCTGTTCTGTACTTAGACACCCAGGAAATGGAAGGGGTCACAGGAGCAGTGTGGGTGGGAATGAAATCCCTAGAACATGCTTTCAAGAACAATCAAAGGTTAGAGATTAAATCCAGACAGCAGTCAACTGCACAGCACATCAGCAGCTTGGTGCAGGCCGCAGCTGCAGCTCAGAGCGCCACCGAGCAAAACACTCTTCCACCATCAACAGCACAGCAAACAAACAGACTCCTCTTCCAGGGCAAAACTAGCCTGACAGGCCACCCCTGCCCTCTCAAAGGGTCAGCCCCAAGAGCCAGAGCATCCCTGCCTGCTTGGGTCAGCAGTACCAGCACGGTCAAAAAAAATGGTCTGGGGTCTCTGCTGTAACTGTAATAGAACCATGAAAAACAGACTGCACCAGAAATCACTCTGTGCAAATCACACAGACAGCTCTTGGCCTCATGGCCAAAACTTCTCAAAACTCACTTTTATATAAAGCTCTGTTACTTACTTTTGTTGGAAATGCACAGGCAAAAAACAAAAACATAAACAACAAAGAAGCATCTGAGCAATGGCAGGGTACAAGATCTGGTGATAACAGAAGGCTGAATTAGGCCTCTGGAATTTCAAACACATCTGAAGCCAGATGCATTCTGGAGCCCTACTGGCAGGCCCCACAAATAAAACACTGCTGCTTTATCACTCCCCTGCCCACATCTAGTTTGAGCTACTGACAAGAGACCCGAGGAATAGATCTACTTAGGTCTGAGGTACTCAGTGACGGAAGTGCAGGTGCAAGAGTTCCTCTTTTTTCAAGGTCACTGAACTTGTAGGTCACTATACTGGGTTCCCCTACTGCCTGCAAGATTTATTTACCAATTGATGTTTCTCAGTCTGAGCCATCTTGACTCCAGTACAACTCAAACACCTTTGCCATGCAGCTGTACAAGCTTCTCCTGCAGCAGCTGCCTTGTTTACTACCCACTACCCAATTCCTGCAACAGAGATATGGATAAAAACATCAGAAATCCCCTTTCTTACTCATATTTTATGCAGATTCAGGTTAGATTTGTTGCACAGGATAGCTGTTCAAGTCAGAGTTCTATGTCACATCATCTACCTTCCTGCCTAAGGAACTACACCAAAAGCTCCAAGGCAGACCTAACACTGGCATTTCTGTGAATTTTGACTTTGCAAGTGAGTTTAAGGATTGTTATATCTGAGGAATTTCAAAGCAAAACCAATGCCTTACTGAACCAATACCTTCATCACACACATCCTGCCAACACACACAGCAACCTGGACAGTCCTTCACAGCAGATGTCTGTCCCTGGAGTTGGGACAAGCCCTTCTGTCAGGTACAGCCACTGTTAGAGGAAAGAAGGGCACAGTTTGTAATTACATCTGTCTCCTTCAAAGTCTGCTCTTTGAAATGAACAACCCTCAGCATGTCCCACCTGAAATTCAGCATGCAAAATGCCAAACAAACCAGCCAGTTTTGCCAAAGTTCAGAGCAAATGAAAGTGCTGCTGATCAGGCAATGCTCTTTGCAGACAATGCTAAGTTCAGAATCACACTGATGGAGGAGCATGAGACTGGCAACACCCACGGTGACATAAAAAGTGGAGAAATGTAATTCTCAGCACCCAGTACTGTATCAATCAGCCTCTTCTAACAAGGAGGCAGAGGGACCCAACTGTACTCCCAACAGCAACTCTCAGGAAGAGATGAAGCACTCAGCAGACCTAAATTTCTGTCTCATAGCATTGTGGTATGGTTTGGTCTGTAAATAGCATCAGAGTTTGTGGATGGAAAAATTAAACAGATGCTTTTCACTCTATTGCTGACATTTACATGAACAAAAAATTACTTCAGAGGTCTAAAGTTGAGCTGGTTCATGGACCAGTAGCAGCTGTGGGTCTCTGACTATTTGCACCATACCACTCAAATCAGAGGCTTGAGAAACCAGGATTTACCAGTTGCTGGGATTTTGTGGGGGCTTCCTTCCCAACATGCAGTTATTGATTTCGCACCATTGCCAGCTAGACTGACACAAACTGGCCACAAAGGGACAATCAGTCATTGAGGGGTCTTTAATAAAGGGCTTCCTTGCACATTTAAGCAGTTTCTATTGACAGGAAACCTTCCTGTTCAGGAAGCACTAGAATGAGAACATCAAAGTACACTTGGAGATCAGTTTCTGGAAACTCAGCTGCAACAAAAGAGGATAAAAAAACCCATAAACCAAACAAACCCAGAAGTCCTAGTAGCTGAATCAAAACAACAGCCAGTTTCTGCTTAGTCATCTATCTCTTCTGAGTACTGAAATCACATTTCAGCACTAGTTGAAAGTGGTTTTGTCGCAGCTTAATATCTGAAATACTTGTGATCCCAGACAACAGAGTCATTCAGTGTCAGAGGTGCATCCTTTCTGCCAAGCCTGCCCTTCTCCAAATCAGCACACAGACTGCCCTGACAGGTCAGTGTCCCCCCAGTCCCATTGTCACCTCCTCAGCACAGACAGCTCTGCGCTCTGAGTCACAGAAGCCAGCCCTGCATTCCCCTCCTGTTTCTCCAAAGGAAGGGGAGCTGGGTGGAGCAGCCCATTTATCAGAGTTGCACAGAACTGGCTGATCAAGTGCACAGCAGGTGGATTCACAACAGAGCTGCTCTCGGGCAAGCAAGGACAGAGGAGCCTCCTGACCTCTGGGGGCTGCTGCCAGCACAGGAGAGGGGATGTCAGGAAAAGCCTGGGGGAAGAAGGCATCACTGAACACCTGAGAAGGATCTGAGCAACCCTCCGGGCAGGGTTTAGAGAGGGCTTCAGCAAAAGGGAGACACGGGAACATCTGAAATTAATCTTTAGGACACACAGAGGGAAGAAGGCAGAGAGCACAAAGGTCTCTGCAGCAAAAGCCAGGTGAAAAAAGAAGGAAATTAAAGTACCAGGGAAAGCAGAATGTAGCAGTATATCAGACACAGGGCACTGTCAGTTTGCCAGGGACTGATGTGTGGGCCTCAACAGGCTGCAGTGGGTATCTACAGCCACACAGCTCTTCCCCAGACTGGGCCAGAGGCCACTCACCTGGGAGACACCCACAGGAACAGTTTTAGCAGCAAGGAGATGGTTACCAGTACATGCAGCAACTTCTTGTGTTAACCATTAGCAAGGCACACTACACAGGACAGAGCAGGAAGAGAATAAAATATCCAAGCACAACTGCAAAGGTATAATGTAATTACACAAATGAAAAGTGCCTCCAACCAAAATCCTCAGCTTTGTGGACTTCTAAAGACTCTGTGACTCACTAATCTTATGCTACAAAACAGATGAAGAACAAGCAGCATTCCTTGAGCCCACCTATGCAGGCTATGGTCAAGGACACCTGTGAACTGCACTCAGACTAGGATGTTCAATAAAAGCTCTGGAGAAGTATCCATGACAAATGCAAGCGCCTCTTCCCCTACCAGGCTTTTTTTATGGGGGGAAAAAATGTCTTCTGTCCTAAATCTGCCCATCTTCTGTCCTGTCCATTGCTAAATCCCAAGGTGCAGGTAAAGCACAGAGGGTGACATCTCCTACAGGCCAAGCAGATCCAACACACCCCAAGAAGTGTCAAAGATCAGGCATGATTGAGTCAGATCCCAAGAAGCCAGGTAAACACTGCAGTGATCAAAAGGTTTTGATCTCCAATTCCCCAGGCCATTGACTTCTCTACTAAGGAATCTCAGGTGCAATAAAAGGGTTGGTGGTTATTATTTCTTTAAGCCAGAGCCATTAGCTTGTGCTCAGCTAGGATTATAATCAAAGTCACCTTAAACCTTCCCTTTGGGGAGGAAACTTCTGCTGCAGCTCTACCTCACTGGAAAACATCTCCCCAATGGCAAACAGCTGCATTACTGAAGAGTGACTCCAGTAGTTTTCACCCACCTGTTTTCCGTTCTGTAACTGCTGTCATCTCCCCAAAGCAGGTAAATTAAAGACTGAGCAGTCTGGTCTCTCATTTTTTCCCAGACCACCCAAAAAGAGTCAATTTCCTCCCCGAGTATTTAACCCTTCCTGCAATGTACCACGGAAAAAATGCAAAGGGAATGACTGCCAGTGAAAGCTCTCTCCTTCCTCTATAAAAGTTTCCATCAGCACAGCACTAAGGATTCCACAGACTGGGTCGTGTCCCAGATTCTTCTCTCAAAGCACTCCTATAAGCATTGGTGGCAAAGGAAGGAAGCTTCCTTTTCTGGAAGGCCATATACCTTCTCAAATCAGGAGACCAGGAGTCAGCTCCCAGCACTAGAGAGTGCCCCTGGGTAAGCCTATGGCTCCCACTCTCTTCTACAACCCAGATCCCACTCCAAAGGACTGATACCTTCACCACACCTGCACTGCCACTTTCCACACAAGCCCAGAGGCTTCAATGCTATGTAGAAAATCTGTAAGATGGAAATTAAATTTCTTCACAGGATGATGTGATTCCCAAGCAAAGGGCAGCTTGGCACACACTCTGCCAGTGCTCCCACCATTGCCAAACTAAATACGACCACTTGCAAGATTGCAGGAAAGCTCTTGTCAAGTAATGAGTGGGCTGGATCCATAGCACAGCCTGCAAAAAGCTTTCTGGTTGCCCTGCTAACATGATGGATCCATGCCTCCAACCAGGAAAATAGCATCTGCATCCCACTCAAAATCCAAGCAACATTCAAATGACCCAGACTTTACAGATGCTGTCTCCTCTTTTTTATTTGATTACGCCCTCGAGGCTTTCAGTTCCTAATAGCAAATTCCTCAGCTCTGCCCACAGAAATGTCTGCACCTGACTTCAGATGTTTGCAACACAGCCCGAACGAAATGAGCAGTCTCTAGAACAAAAAGCACTGTGCATTTACAGAGGAAGAGCTGTGAGGAACAGAACAATGAAACACAATTTACAGCTCACAGGATAGCAGTGGGTGTGAGAACTCTAAATACATGGGACATTTAGAAGTTAGTGGATGAAATCAGCAGGTGGAGCAGGAACAAGGATGCACAGCAGTATTTTGTGACGGACAAGCAGCATCCACACTTGAAGGAGCCTTGGCTTGCAGGAAAAGATGATCTATCATTGCCAAACTGCTTCTCTAGTAACTTTTCTAGTGATAAAGAAACAGGAGTTATGGAATTGCTGCTTAGTTGATGCCCTTTCACACCTCTTGCCTCAGCTCTTCCCCTTTGGAGCTCCTATCCTGAGGACTCCACAAAATCCATGGGGAATAATTCACTTTCTGGGTGCTATCTTCCTGCCAGAGCCCAGCTGTTCTGCAGCCTCCCCAGGCTCTGCCCACTCCGAGCACTGCAAGCAATGGCCCAGAGCAAAAGCCACAGAGAGATCAAAGTCTCATGGAAAGAAGCTGAGCTGGAGTGCAAGGCTCATTTGTACCTACAGCAACTCCTCCCTGGTCCAGCTCTCCTTAGCAAATTCTCCTGAAGGACTCTTGAGACACTGGGAGGCAGCAGGAGCCCCAGGCCCTTTGGGCTGTGCCTCAGGAGCACAGGGCTGGGCAGGCAGCTCTGCCAATCCCCAATACCTGCACAGAGAAACTCTGTGTCTGGCCTGGGAGTCTAGACACGCAGATTGGCCCATGTCCAGACTTGGTCAGCCTGAGTTAGGACATGTCACACCAGGATGAACAGCCCAGAAAAGAGAGAAACAGGACTCCAACACAGAATACCCTCAATGCACCCCTCCCTGGAAGATGAACTATTGCACCTTCAGCTCACAAAAGGCAGGAAATGCCACACTATGACCCAGGAATCAAGACGGTAAAACCAAACTGCAGCTTTTTCTCCCCACCATGTGGCACATGGAAAAGATCCTCATGGCAGGTTTGAGATGGAAGGAAGGAATTATCAAGCCTGTGCACATCCAGAGGACAAATTATTCGGTGCCCAGCTCTCCCTCCTATTTATACCTCCCACCTCGCCTTGTTGACATAAGTTCGATGATATTAACCCCAGAGGTCACTTTGAACCTCAGAGATTCTGCTCTTCACCTCAAAGTTTGTACAAGCTTACACCCAAATAACTACCAGAACAAATTACAGTCTAATTAATTCCTTTGGTTCCAGTTAGTCTGAGGAGTCTCAGAAGGACATGCTTGTTTTGTTCAGAAAGCACCCATAGCTCCTCATGCTGCCTGCCTGCCACACAGCCTCACTCAGACCTGCACACTGGCCTGGGTGTCCTCAGCTGGATCCTCTGAGCAGCAGGTGTGCCAAAGCACATGTGAAGCTTATGACACTTTCCCATTTATTACAGAGCAGATCTGGGCAGGAACCTTTGTACTATTCCCTTTGAAAAGCTCCAGTGACCTGCCACAACACTCAGCAAAATCCACCCCACAGAGCCAGCACTGCCACCTTCCCTGGCAACTCAACCTGACAGTGCAGTGCTGCCTCAGCTGCCTCTTGACCAGCCATTCAGAAAGCTCTTCGTTTCTTTCTGCCTTACAAAAAGGCAGGAAAGCAGCCACATTAAGAAAAGAAAATCCTGGATGGGTGGAGTTAGGAGCTTGAGCAGCAGTGGAGCTGTGGCCCATCATCTAAACCCTGGTTACTGGGCATGTGTGGCTGCATGCTTTAGGAGGTTACTGCCCTGTGCTGTCCCTCCTGCCTTGCTGCAGGAGATTATTACATCCTCCACTAATGCAAGAGAGAGGAGCATGTGCCAGGCTTTCCACTCCCAGTCTAGCAGAACAACCATCAACAGTCTGCACTCAACCTTAGGGCATGAGCTTCAGGGGGAGGAACTGCCAAGCTTTCACATTGTAACCTGACAGATTTAAATCCATCACAGCTTCTGGGCCACAGCCATTAGCCCACAGGAAATTATAAAAAATAAAAGAAGATAATAAAAAGAAATAAGTAAAGCACTATAGTTTTAACAGCTTTAGAAATCATGTAAGAGGATCAGCAGCTTGTCTTCACAATGGGCTAAGAGCCTGCATACAATCTGCAGCCTCAGGACCATGCACAGGAGCCTGTGCCTACAGTGGTGATGGAAGCATCACCACAAGTCTCACAGTGCCAGCTCTGTTACACAGACCACCTGTTTCCCCTTGCAAAACATACCAGACACCTGAGCATTTCACAGCAGGTCTGCAGCCACTGCCCTCTCCAGTCATGCTTCTTGACACATCCCGACACTGTCCCACGAGTGGAGGAACTCAGGCCTGAGGAAGTTAAGAAGACTCGTCACTGGTACAGTTCATCAGGAACAGAGTGATAGACTTCCCATACAGGCATTAGACCACAGCCCAGACAGGCAACTCTGTTAATGGCATCTCCACCTTGTTTCACCAATACAAATAGATCACTTATTAATCTGAGCTCAGCTAACCCTTAGAGACGGTGTCTGCAGCAGAGAACACCTGCCTAGCTCCACTAGGTGCTGATGGTCTAGGACAGGAAGAGGAAGAAGGCTGTGAATGCAAGGCAGGGTCTAACACAGGTCCTCACGGTACAAGTCTCGTTTGGTTTGTCTTGGGGCTAACTTTAAAAATGGGAACCCCTTGAGTACACTGAGAGAGGTACACACCACGCAAGGAGTGTCCTGTTCTCTAAGTGCTCTGCACTTTAGATGAACACAGCCACATGAAGAGAAACTTGATCAGAGAGCCTGGAAATACAGCCAGTCAGGACACACTGAAAGAATCTGAGTCTCTTTTTTTCTACAGAAAACAAGATTGAAACTTGAGAAAGCCGGTAATGGTGCTCACCAGTGCAGGAGGCTGCAGCAAAGCAGAAGCACTGTACTGTCCTCCACACGTGCACAGGCTGCTGAGAAAGGCAAACTCAAACTGCAGTACTGGAGCCTCAGGCCAGGAAGCCAGGGCAGTGCTGGGCTAGACCCCACCACGGGCAGCTGTGTACCAGCACCACCCAAAACACCAGCCTGCTCCTGGAAGGAAAAGGAACCACCTGTGTGACCTCCACAGGTCTTGTTCACTCCTCCCTTTCCATTGGAAAGAAGGCATTGGAAAAAGATAAAAGGGTGAGAAGTCAGAAAACAAAGATAATTTCTGTGATTGATCCTGCCTAAATTGAATTAACAGGAATAACACACACAAAGTTTTCCTGTCTACCACAAGAAGAGATGCTGATGTAAATGAAGTGAGGCTGTCCTTGGCAGTCCAGGGTCTTTTCTGCGTGCATGCAGAACTGAGAGGCAGAGAACTTAGGAAATTAGGGGACTGCAGGAGGAAAAAAAAAAAATTAAAGGTCCTGCAATGAAAGCAGGCAAATGGAAGGCTGGGCAAAATTTTTTTTTCCCTTTTTCTGTCACAAGTTCCCTGTCCAATGTAGAGATGTCAAATGAAGTAAATGTTCTCTGTGTGGTCCTTAAAGGAAGATTCCTCATCCTCCATGTACTCGATTGGACAGCAGCACCCAGCAGTCACAAGGGCGAGTGAAACTGCACAGATGATGGTATAATTTTGAGGAGAAAGCAAGGGTAATACATTTTCAGATGGGAAGGCTGAAACACTGTACCTGTAGCTCTCCAAGTCTAACCACAGACTTGGAAAGCTACATAAACCATAGCTGTGTCACTAACTAGTTTCACTAGAAAGAGAGATCAATTCACTACCATTTAGAAGCTGATACAAATACAGTAAAGCATGTTTGGGCTGGATCCCATATTCATTACAAATAATAACCTCCACACACACCAAACTATATATCAAATGACAGGTGACTTGCTGATCAAGGGAATCTTTTGTGCAAAAAAATATTCTCTGGGGAGGACTGAGCTGAATTTTGGAAGGAAACCCACCACACTCAGCCTACATGCAAAGCCAGCTAAACTTGCTGTACCAGGCAGAGAAGCTCTGAAAGACAGTACATCGACAGAGCTTGTCTATGTGAGCAGATAGGGCTGCAAGTACGGCAAAAGCAGGCAGGAGAGAGCTGATAACACGAGAAGCTATCACCAAGGGACACTGAGTAACAGCAAGGAGCACATTCAGGGGGCAAAGCCCCAACTCAAGACACCAAAAACACCCCACACGAAGAAACACCTTTTTTCAATTCCTACAGTAACAGGAAAGTAAGAAACAGGACTTCACACAAAATTATCTGTAAATCTAACACAACTAACAAGGTATCAGTTGCCAACTTTTCAGAAGAGAAGAAATTCACAAGACTACAACATTCCCCAACAGCTGGAACCAAAACAAGTTACACTCATATCAAGAGTACCTCCTAGTTTTCCAAAGAGAAACTCTGGGTCCATACTCTCTTTAAATTAAGGGAATACAACATTAGGGAAGACAGCAGCTCTTTTAGAACTCAAATAGATAAAAAGCAACGAGCTCAGAACCAGCAGAGTGCAATCTAACAAGGGAACGAAAAACTCCGAGAAAGGGACGGAGGGAGAAGCCGGAGGCTTCCTGGGGAGGATGTGGTAACTTGCACACAGGCAGCTGCGGCGTACCTGGATGCGGGGCTGTGTGCGAGGCGGGTCGCGCCCGCTCCCTGCGGCCGGGGTGCCCGGGGAGCCCCGCCGAGCGCCGCCGCTCCGGGGCACGCAGCGCAACTTCGGGCCGCCAGAGCTCGAGGAAAGCTCGAATAGCTGCCAAAAGGCTACGAAAATACACAGAAAAAGCCAAAATGCTCGAGGGCTGGGGGGGGAGAACCCCCAACCCTAAAATGCAAAGCAGGGCCGGGCATTTCCCTGGCTTTGCAGAGGGGAATCTGGCGCGGCAGGGAGCGGGACAGGTGGGGAGCGCTGTGGGAGCGTGCGGCGATTCACAAAAAAAGCCGGGCACAGCCTCCCAGCCGGGGCTACAGCCCCCGGCAGCGCGGGCAGCGGGGC
>VZTB01014680.1:39810-90010 GCA_013397245.1 Thryothorus ludovicianus | reverse complement strand
CGGGGCCGCGGGGGGCGCCGCCGCTGCCAATCACGGCGCCGCCAGCCAATCAGCGCCGCGCGCGCGCCTCGGCCCCGCCCCGCCCGCGGGAGCCCCGGCGGCGCTGAGAGCGCGCGTCGGACCCTGGAAATTATTCACATTAACACCGGTGACTGCCGCCGGCGCTTGGTGTTATTGTCCCTCTGTCGGTACTTCGGGGCCGGCCAAAGGGAATTAGCTGATCTGCCGCCGGCAGGATCAACGCTTCACACAGCAGCCTTAAAACCCGTGTGTAAGTGGAGTTTTTGGACCGTGGATGGAGAACGATGGGGAAAAAAAAAAATCACTCCAAACTAAAGAATGGGAGAAATTAAAAAAGATGGGACTAAACATCAAGATGTCCATTTATCCCTCTCACCTGCTTTTCACGGTAGTTTTCAGGGTCAGCTATGGTGTTTTACTGGAAATTTGGGCTTTGGGATAATGCATATACAGCAAAGCCTGGGAAGATGCATCACATGCAAGATGCTCAATTGCATCAAAATTTACGCCTTGGTATCTGATCTTGTGGCTGTCTGAGCCTGTACAATATCTTGGACATCTCTAACAGCAGAGCATGGGGTAATGCTCTGGAAAGCATCATACTTTTAGGGCTGCTGGCTTGGGATAGAGGTGGATCACACAGGCACGATGACTCTGCTGTTTGCATAGTGACAGGGAAAGGGCAGATGCCCAAAACCAAACCATCTTTTTAGGTGCTAAATCGTCTAGCAAATGATCTCACAAAGGCCAGCCACGTGCTTCCATATGAATTCAATGCTGCCTAGCTCAGCCTCTGGTCTGACAAGATGTTGGACGGTGGCTGGAGCAATACTAACAGGCTGGTCACCTGTGCTCATGCTGCTCGCAGACACGGCATTAGGCAGAGAGGGTGCAGCTGCCATCCCAGTGAGCAGAGGACAGCTGACAAGGGTACAAGCTCAGTGGGGTTCTTGGGGTGAACGTGTACACCACCATCTCCCTGTGCCAAAAGTGCTCTTTCAGCTGTGTGCTTCCCAGCTCCCACAGCAAGATCGTCAAGCAGGATTTCCCAATACAGCGTGGGCTCCAAGACCACCCTTCCCTCAGCCAGATAATCATTTGCCATCCATAAATTTGTCCCATTCACAGCAGTGAATGATAACTCAGCACAAAAGGGCACAACGTGATTCAGGCATCTCCTCAGCAGCAACACAGTCTACTGCAAACTGTTCCTCACTGTTGCTCCTGCCTCTCATTTAATATTTAAAATTGTCTTCAAACCTTCACAGAAGCCAAAAAGGCTGCATCAAACTCTGACAAGAAGATGATGGTGAACAGCTCTGCTAATCAAACACACTGGAGTTTCTTACATCTGGTGTTCAGTGAACCAAGGAAGATCCAGGTTTTAGGCAAGCTTTTTAGCAGTAAAACAGGGAAGTCCTAGAGCAGATTGCCATGAAGAACCAGGGAGTTTCTATCACTGCAGGTTTTTGAAAAGGAGTATAGACAAACACCTGTCAAGACTAAACTTAGTTAGGTAACTTTATTTCCTGAGTTTTATACTGCCCATTTGCACACTAACTACTTTTACTTTCGTGTATTAGGTTGCTACTTTCTTTGATATTTTCAGATAGAAGAGCAGTCTAATGGTTATTTCAAAGTGAAAAGCTGATCACCTCCATGTTTCAGAACTTCCAGCTTTTATGGGATGAGCACTAGCTGCTCTTTTCTCTCTGAAAAGAGGTCCTGGCGATATAACTTGCTGAGGGTATGGGAAGCTGGAAAACAAAAGCTTGAACCTTTGTAAGGGTGGTCAATGGCTTACCTGATCAGCATCATGAATCCTTGCCATCCCTGTGGAAAGCTGGGCTGTCATCCACTAAGAACAGTCTTTTGACCACATGGAAATGGCTTGTTAACCTCTTCCAGCATGACAGTTTACACTGGGGAACCTGATCTCTTCTGCACTCAGAACCTCTACTATAGACATGGATGGATGTAGTAGAGGGCATCCTACAGCTTTGAAGGAGGAAGAGAGCAAATTAAAATACAGATCCTTACTTGTGCAACTAGAGTGAATCTGTGAGGGAGCTCAGAGTGCGTAGTCTATTGCTATTATCCACACACACAAAAAAATGTTGCCCTACTACAGGGAACTGTGGAAGTCTCTGTCATGAGAACTGCTCAAACCTTCCAGAAAGAGTTTTCAGTAATAATCATGGCACTTTGCAACTGGCATCCAAAGCAGTGTACCCAGAGCGATGACTGCTACCTGTTTTAGGAGATCATCTCATGTCATCTTTATTGGCAGGGCCACATCAGTGCAACTAAGGAATACAGAAAGCCCTGTGAAAGGACCTTTTTCATCTGATCTGTTAAAGAGTCAGTGAAGTCTCACATCACCAGAGCAACTTGTGACACCAGTAGTTAATTGTCTGGAAAGAAAACAATCCATATCCATTGCTGTCAAAGGCAGTCTTTTCCTTTGCAGAACCCTCTCCTGTCCAACACATGCAGACAAAATCCACTGTCCTTTCAAGCCTCGCTGAGCAAGAATGCACACAGCTCTTTCTGAATAGCATCCATGAGCAAAGCTGCGTGTGAGCTACTTAGTGCTAATGGAATATCCCTGCACACAGTGTGTCCTGAGGCCAAAACACACGCAAAGTTTGTTAGGTCTTCCACGAGTCCTGCTTCTTTCCTCTTGCCAGCACTTGGGGTCCACCAATACTTCTAACAAAGTGATTGAGGCACCACTCCCTTGGAGCCTGTCCCACTACTGATTCCACAGCTGCCACCAAGTTTACAAAAAAACAATCACACCAAGGCATTTGCATCACCACCACAAGGGCAGATAGAGTCCTGGAGAGATGGACCATGAATCTCTGAATTCAGAGCATTCTCTTTTTTCTTCCCTCTGCATTTCTAGTGCCCCTCACTTCTCCTTAAACTGCTTTCAGTGCTTCTTTTTATGGTAGGAAAGAACTCTTGTTGCAGATGTAGCCCAATGAGCTGCACCCCTGCCTACAGAGGCACCATGGGACCCTCTGCAGAACCATCACCCTCCCCTTGCTTCACCCCCTTCTAGCAGAGGCTCATTTACTTAGTACCATTACAGGCTTCCCACCCTGACAAAACCTCTTCACTTGCCCATCTCTTTTCTCAGACTGGTTTATATCTAGCAGTCTATTGCTCTCAACTCCCTTATCACTCACGGAATTGACTCTTGGGATGTCCCTTCTTCCCTAGGCAGTCACAGACAAATCCAGATGATAAAATAAGTATCAACCTCTGCTCTCTCTTCCTTCCATCACTCATTTTAGTTTCTTATGCAGTAGACTGAGGGTGGGTAATTTTTTATCAAGTTTATTGCATTACCACCCAGGAAATACCTCCCATAAGGTTAAATGATTTGCTACCTAAAAGGAATCTTTTAAGATGCTGACACATAAGCACTTTAAATGTGTTCCAGGGGTTCTGAAATCCACTCTGCAGAGCTCACTGCAGTCACAGGCACATTCACCTATGCATTAGCAACTCAATGCATAATTAACAGCCTTGTCATAACAGGCAGTGACACTTAGAGAAACTAGAAGTAAGCCTTGGTTGGAAAATTCCTTTTTGTTCACCAAACTAGCAGCAGGAAGGAGTTGAAGTCACCCCACATAAAAAAGAACCAAACATTTTTCCCGTCATTAATGCAACCCTTGAACTATGAGAGAACCAAGATACTTGTGGGGTAATTTTGAGTTGTATAGGGACAAGCTGTGGGAGGCACAGAGAGAAATCTGTCTTATCTGGAAGCATGAGTTTTGGCTTGACCACTGTTTCCCAAAGTGAGGCATGTCAAACTGATGTTTCATTACTTCACTTAAAATCCATTTTCAGGGTTCACTCAGGAGTCAGCTATGCTTGGAAAGCATTGAGCAAAGCTGGTGGTTTTGGTGATCTCTGCTGCAAGGTTAAGAAGAAGGGCATGGGAACATCTTTGGAAAAGCATCTGCTGTTCAAAATTTGAAGAGCTGAATTCATTGGTGTTTCCAAAGTTCTTTTTGCCATAGGAAAAGCTTTTTTTTCCCCTTTATGCAGAGTAATGAATCTGGGAAAGTATAAACATATCCTCTGTTATGAGATGAAGATGGGATAGCTGCATTTCCCTTTTCACAGGCAGGCATCCTTTACAGAGGCTGGAACGTATGTTACCTGAGTTGAGGCTGTTTGACAAGCAGGTAGAATTTAATGAATCTCTCAGTAAAGACGTTGCTCCATCAAAGATTGCCTTAGAGAATTTTCCCAGTTACAGTTTCTGCACAGGATTTCTGTACAGAGATTTAACTATTAGTAACATCTTTATCCAAACCACAGACAGAGAACATACAGGTATTTCCTCTTCTTAGGTAAGCAACAACTTAAAATAGGTTCATCTTACCAGTCACTCTTTAGATCACTAAAACCAGGAACAGTGATTTCCTTTTTCATTATTTATTTTGCTAAACACATAATTAAAAATTATGGTAATTTCAGCTTCAGACAAAGGTATTTGATCACTTTCTGGTAGTGAGATAAATGGAAGAAAATTCTCAACAAAAATCACCTTTTATCTTGTCAACTAAAATTACTAAAAATCTGAATGCAAAACAGAAGTAACCTAATGTTATTTCTTCAACATTTTATTATACAGAATAATCTCCAATTCTTGCAGGTAAATGGGTGCCTGACTCTAAAGAACTGTCACATCTTTTTAAAGCAAACAGTAGGTAATGTTTACTATTCACCTGCTAATGTCTGGTCAGACATAAAGAAAATAAGGAGAATATTTCCACTCCATTCTTGTAGTTACTCCTGTGTAGCAGAGCAAGAGAAGCCTCGCACTAAGTTAATTACATAACCCACTTTTCTCAGCCCAATAAAGTGATAAGACAAGTGATTCAGAATGAAAAAACAGCATAAAATGAATTCTAAGGGAGAATTGCATGTCTCATAGCATAGAAAACCACTGTACCTTGCTTTAAGTGCTTTAAGTCTGAAATTCCTGACACAAACCTTTGGAAAATGAGAATGAGCAGCCACAAAAGCTTCCTTGAATTCAGTCTCATATGATGGTCTCAGCCCTGTTTGGAAGCTCCTCGGAAAATATTACTACAGCTCTCAAAACATTTCAGAAACCAAGCAAAAGCTTGTGACACACAGGGCTCAGGAAAAAAAATATTCTCTGTGTGGTGTCTAACTGTAGCATGTTTTTCTAGGTTGGGCAGCTTGTTACACAGAACTGCTGGAGTTTCTCATCCAGATCCAGCATTCCCAGTTTATAGGACCTGGGTCTCAGCTTTGGTGAACAGGAATCTATCCAGGTAACCACTGCATCATATGGGTAAGCACACCTCACAGTATTACAAGAACCCTAAAATAACAGTTCTGTAATATTAGGTATTTTGTTAATTGTACATAAACTCCCAATTCTACAAATTCTGGAATGCTGTAGTCACCTGATGCCAGCTGAAGGATAAGCATGAACTTGTGAAAGCATGTTTTGGAATGCTCCAAGCCCATGGTCCTGAAGGAGATGTATCTAGAACGTAAGGAAAATTCAAATGGCTTCGGTTTCTGTAACAAAACAAGCTCAGCATGGTAGAACCTCCAGTGATGTTTGACAAATCGTTCTGTATTGTACGATTAAGAGATGGTGAGAAAACCAGTACATCAATAGGCAAAAAATGCTGGTACCAGGCAATATCACTCCCTCGTTCACAGCAGAGGAGTCCTTGGTTTTTGGCAAAAGCCTCGCACTGTGACAAATCCAGTGATGAAAATAAAAATGCTGTAAGTGGTACAGGGCTGGGGGCAATGACATTGTTAACAGCATACAAGGTCTGCCTCTCAAATAGGTGAGTTCACCAGATAAAAAAGTAATTTTCTTATCTTTTTCCCAAATGAATTTCTGCCCTTTAAAGTGATTCTCTCCAAGGACTACACAAAGCCTTCCAGAGTCACAGGTGTTCCCATCATCTTTAGAGTTTCCCCGCACAAGCCAAACTGCCAAAACTGAAAGAAAAATTTCAGAACCACTGCATGAAAGTAAATACTGAAAGTAAGGAAGAACCCCTTTCCTGAACTGAAACCACACTCCTGGATAAAAGCACACTAGTTGCAGAATGCACATGCAGATGTCTCCTCTGCAAGTTTAAAGAATTTCCTCACTGAAGCCATTTAGCAGAATGAAAATGTTCCCTTGAAAGGCTTTGGAAAACAAACAGAACCAAAACTTTTTTTTTTTTTTTCAATGAGATATGATGCTCCTGAAGAATGCAAGCCATAAACACACTGCTCCAACACTTTCAAGTGTGTCTTTATTCCAAGAGAAATCCAACAGCAGCAGGGGCTTTTGTGACTTCAGGGCTAATCCTGCTATGAGACACTGACTTCAGGTGGCAGCAGTGCTAACAGCTATGGCAGGGCTGCTCTGCCATAGTGCATTCACCTCGAAAAGATCCAAGGCATCCAAAACTGCAATTCCTCAATCTACAGTTCCAACAGACTTGAACCATAAGCTGCAGAGTCAAGAATTCATTCAAGATAACAGGAGCCTTAAATTCCAGCTTCAGCTGTTCACAGACTGCAGAAGAGACTTCTATTTACCTGAGCTGATGCTTCCTGGTCACATTCCAGTGGAGAAATTCCTGAAGCACTCACAATTTACAGAATTTTGCTGTTTTCAGTGAAGCTGTGTATATATACTTCATTGGGCAAATTTGACTAGATACTGGTGATGTTGAAGCTAGAGTGAAACGCAACTTTCTCACTTGTGTTAGATCTGCAGTAATGATAGTGCTAAGAATGTGCTATCAATTTTAATATTTTAGTACCAGAAGTGCAAAAAGTGTCACTGTTTTGGGTTTGTTTTTTAACCTGAAACTTGTTAAAGAAATACACCTAGGATTATCCTACAAAAGAACAATTTGTGTGCCCTCTGTACACTTTGGAATGTAATTCTGGAGAGGAATTAATAGACAGTGAGGCTTCAAAACATTCAGACATCAAAAAGAGCATAATGTAATGATTATTTGCAGTCTCCATTCCCTCCAATCCAGCATTCACTATATATTTTCATATATTAATTACAAGAAGCATTTTCTATGTTGCACTCCACCTGAAATGAAATTATTTACAATTGCATTTACCTAAAACATTTGGTCAAGACTGGCTATTGCTTATGCAACTATTTACCCAAATCCCTGGCCCCTGTACCAAAAAGTGGGAAGAAAAATCACTGAGCAGCCAACTGAAGAGTTATCAAAAAGCCTGAATTAAAGAACCAGAAACTCTTAAGAAACAACCATGGTAAGAGGAGCATTGTCTGTAAGATCTTTATTTCTTCCATAAAAGAGGAAGGACTACATCATCTAAGCAGAGAGCTTCCAATTTCTATTAAGCAAGATGGTTCAAGCTATACCCATATTTTTGGGGAGGAGGGCAAGGAGGGGGAAGGGGAGCAAACAGCCTTGCAACCATAAAGACAAGCTGTTGAAAATTGGTCACATTTTCCACTCCTTCAGAAACCAAAAGGGAGAAAACACAGCAAACCCCCAACTTATGTGCTAGGGTGGCTGTATAAAAATGTCAATTATTTAAACACAGTATTTCTCCAGAAGAACTTGCTTGCAGAAACAAAAGCAATGCCTGAGCAGTATCTTTCCAATGTCACTTTAGAAGATACACAATCCTATGTGGATATGCAAAAGCCAGTAATGCCAGAGAACAGAAAAGGCAAGTAGGGAGCCCACCATCCTGTGGCATTAAAAAGTGATTAAATGAAATTCACAAATGGTTTAGTGAAGTTTCTGATAGACTAATCACATAGTAGTACTCTAAACAGAGAAGCAGACCCATTATCAAAACATTCCCTTTAAAAAAACTTTTATCTTGGCAGAGTACTTAATGTATTTATTGTGTGGAGATAATGGCTTCTCACTTCAGATTTAGAAGAACATGGATGAAAAGAGGGCTTCCTACAGCTGTATGCACTAGCAGGTTCTAGTACAAAATCCATTCTTTGCTTTAAGTCTCCATGTTTTGGAACAAAGATGAACTAACTGTTGACCCAGTTTATAAGCTCATCTTAAAATTAGCCTGTACTTCAAAATGAAAAAAAAATAATCTGTTTAGCAGCAGAGTGTTCACCTACAGACACCAATGATTCATTTGAAGCAAAACCTAGTTATTTTCTGAGAGATTGATTAAAATTGGCCAGGGAAATTAGAGCTGAAAGCTCAAATACTTTTTAGAAGCCATATACAGCAGGATGCACTGCTTCCCACTATTACCTACCTGTACAGTTCCCCCAAGCTAAATATGGATGTTTCTCATCCTGGCTACTGCTTTATCAGTACTCTTTATACAGAAACAGTACAGTACTAATCAATACAAATACTTGGCTCATTTTTTAAATTCAGGAAGTTTCCTCCTCCACAGCAGGAGCTCTGTTTCAGACAGCCACACTGATGAAAACATCCCTACGTGGCAGATGTCTAAAAAATACCCACGAAAAAATCAAGCCCAGTGGCTCTCAAATCTGTCACAGACACATTCAGGATATTTCTAACTAAATACAGTGCATAATTAACAGTCATCTTAGAAAGACTTAACCTTTATTGCCCATTTATTTCAGTCCACACTTACCCCTACTTTTCCCAGTACACTGGCTGGATCACAAAACACTTCTCTACAGCCAGAAGAAGCTTTTTGGGTTGGTCTTTGGAGTCATCTTGTACAATACAGTTGTAAGCAAATTCTGAATTCAAAGCAGGGGGGTTTGATAGATGAAAACCACACTAATATTGTATACAGAAACTGGCGCTCAGCAGTATTGCCTTTTCAAATATTGTCAATTGCAAACTCATCTATTTTCACAATCAAAACATTTTTGTCTGAAAAGTTTATTTTAGTTTTCTGAACACTCTAAAGCAACTGTGCTTTTGATGTTACACAAGTGTTCAGATAGGATTAACAAAAATTAAAATATTCTAAATTACAAATTTAATTCCTGTAAGAGCTTGAGAAATAGAACAGAAAAGCATGACATACACACATTGTGAAGAACCCCAAACTTTTCATGCAATGGCAGGCAAGATGTAAAAAGCCACCCGAATTCACACATTTTTACACCGAATCATCAGAAAAAGTACTCTGTAGTAAATCTGTACATCCAAATACATTTGGGATCTACACCTAAGTTACATTATTTAATGTTATATACATTTATTACCCCTTGTATGATGTCTAAAGGAAAATCTTCATTCAACCCAAACCCAAAAAAAAAAAATGCAAGACTAACTTGGAAAAAAGGAGAATCACTTTAGACATTCAGTTAAAATGTTGGTTTTGTTTTAATCTAGACCTCAGAGTGTTTATTAAAAAACAAACAATCCTCTTCATTTAACATTTTGCTTTCTAACTGTACAGTAAATTGCATTGCAGAGAACACGCCCCGTCTTCAGACTGTATTTTCTTTGGATGGATTTAAGATGTAGCTGGATATTACTTTAAAGATAAATAAAGGGAAGTTGGTCCAACTAGAACGATAGCTGATATATTACATGCATATGGGAGTTTTATATATGTTTAAATTATTTTTTAAACAAATGAGTGTAGGGTAGTTGATATTGCAAATAAACCAAAAAAGCACCTGGAGTTGAAAATACAAAACATACCTCCTATCCTGGCAATGGCAGTAAAAATCAGAAGAGTAATCTTTCTGGAACAGCATTTTTACATAATTTAGAAATGTTGAGTACCAGGAAGACTACTAATCAAGTAGTTTTAGCAGCCAAGTTTCCCTCTTTTTATTGAATGGAACAAATGCTTTAAACAAACTGTTTGTCCTCTTCACTGAAGAGAGCTAGTCTATTCATCTTTAATGAGCTAGGTTTTTTGTTTTTTGATGTTGGTTTTTTTTGGGGGGAAAGATTAGCCACGTACTGTAGTAATGCCTACTGCATATAATCCAAGCATTTGCTGTGAACAGTTGGAGAAAGCAGTCAGTAAGAACCTAGGATCAATGAAATAGATGTTACTTTAAGCCATCCACAAAATGGAGACCCATATAGTGCCCAGTGTTAAAACCCAAATCTCTTCTCGCGCTTTTTGCTGTGCAAGTTCATCCCCAGGAAAACAGGAGCTGATCCATAGTTCAATTTTCTTTTTTCCTTAGTCAATTTTCACATTAGTGTAGATTTTACGAACAAAGGCACTTGTTCCCATGTAACCAATAGCTCCTGCAAAATAAAGCACAAACATTGAATATGTTAGAGAGCTGATCATCAAATCAAGCCAGCGGTATAAACCACACACACCTTAACAGAGAAAGTCACATAACACACAAACTCTGCACGCACAAACTCTCTACCTGCAACACTTGCTCTCAGACGCTAATTATCCACGTTCCCCCTGAATGGCTGACAAGAACTTCCCCTGTCTAGCAATCTAAATCCATTAAGCCATCTTACCAAGAGGCCACGCTCACTTGGCCTTGATAAATATAGCAGCCCCCCTACTGCTGCCAATAAGCAGGTCCATTTTTTTCTGAGCAGAGGGTAAAAAACATACAATCACCCACTCTGCAGGGAAGGTGGGTTTTTATTATAAGTTACATGCCTTCTGGATGAGTGTTTTATTGGCAGATGGCTTCTTCCTTCCCACAAAGCACAAATAATAATAGATCCCTGTCCCAGGAGTCTTACACTCCAAGGAGAGCTGTACAAAGACATTAACAAGTAGCAGTTAGTAGTTAAAGAAATTGCAACCTGTGGTTTTCAAATTAGTAAGAGTCATGAGCAAAGTATGCATTGTCACAGCAGTAATAAAAGAACAGGTCACTGAGTGTTTGATAGGGGCAACAATTTATGCTAAACCCAAAATATTGCAGTATTAAGAAAAATGAAAGAAATGCACTAGACTAAGGCCTCTTCTCAGAAAGAGATTCAGAAACCTACCTGGTCAAACCCAGAACTCGGGTTTGCCAGGCTCAGTAAATACTGTGGTCTTACAACATCAGGAGGGAACGTCTTCATGTCTTCCAAGCAAAATGAGAGCAAGTGAATTTGACTAACCATCATGTTTGAAGAGAAGTTGAAAATCAGGCAAGAATTAGAGACAACTGCTGTCTGACTGCCAACACAGTCATACAACACGGGATGGATACAGTCAGGGTCTGTAAATCACTACAGAGAATTAAATTAAATCACAACATTAAATGCTTGGATGCTTGGTAAAGAACACTCTTAAGAAAAAAGATATTTTTCCTTCCTTGAAGCAATGAGAAGCCCAGAACAAAGCATTGCAGCGAACTAGGATGCACCAGAACTGCAGAAGACATGTTAAATATAGAAGTCTAATCATGCTAAAATTTTTATGCCAAACTTTCCAGTAAAAATATAAAGTGGTTGTTTTGCCTTTCCATATTAAGGCTGTACAGACCTGCAGCTGGCATTGCTGACTATGGAATTATTCAAATCCTGATTCTTTTAATCCTGGAGACTGATGGGATAATTTATGAAGTCAGCCATTAAGCTGTCACAAAGTTTTGATTTTTAGACCCTCGGAAGTCCAACATTCATACGCAATCAAGAAATCTGCACAAGGCAAACCTAAATAAATAATAATAATAAATCATTCCAATGTCTTTGGAGCAGTTAAGAGCTTGTGGATTCAGCTTCTGTAGAGCACAGCATTCCAAGTTGTATAAATATCATGGCCATTCCACTGGCCAGCAAACAAGGGATTTGCACTACTAACTTGGGCAAAGTAGAGTTTGATTAAACCAAGCACAGCAAACACAAGATCAGGTTGCTGCTTGCAAGCAAGCTGAGGATGCAGCAAGAGGAAGGTCTGGCTGTTCACAGAGAGACCAGTGCAGCACTTGGACAGACCCAAGCACGGGTGAAGAGGTGATGTGAGCTTGGAGTCATACAGAAGCACATGCAGATTTTTCTGCAGCTTGTCAAGAAATTAATCTTCTGTGTTATGAAGTAAATGAACAAAATAATGGCACTGGACTCCTCCTCTAAGACCCACCAAGCTTTTCCTGCCAAAGCAAACACAGCCAACAGATCCAATGCGCATTTCTGTTGCTAAACTGAGATACAATCCAGAACCTGCTCTTTAAGAGTTCCTCTAGTGATATGATGCCAGGTGTAACAGAGATTCCAGAGAACAAAGCATTAACTGTGTTTCACTTGGGATCTAGAGAATGCATAAGGTGGAAGAGAGGGGGAGGAGTAGAGTAGCAGTCACATGAGACCACAAGCTCTCATCCCCATAACAAATCATAAACTATTCTGAATCGGAGAGGTGCCTTATCCATGAAGGCCACTAATGGCCAATACCCAAGGCAGGGGTTAAGCCTCAAGGCTACTTCACAGGCATTGAATAAAACATGGGGCAGGGAGGCAGAAACTCTGGGCAATGAGGACAAAAGAATGTAGGGTGTCCTCCTCCTGATTCAAATGCAGGGCAGCTGGCTCTTTTGAATTAAAAAAAAAAAAAAAACATAGTAAAGGGAAATATTTTTTTTATTTATTAAACACCTTACCAGATGATATTTACAACCTGGTCATGGCCTATATAGGTTTAGGAGAAATAGACTGCAGGCATATGTAATAAGAACAACAAGCTTTTAAATAAAGAGAAAAATCCAAATACTGAGGAAGAACAATCACAAAGCAAAAGGAGATTAACTGTAACTTTGTAAGCACCAATTTTTTTAAAGCTATGTGAGTATACTTACAGTACTTATCTGAATGCTGTAGTGTGGTATTGCAAGAGGCCCTTCTATGTTATGTAGCTCCTAAGCCTTCCACTAAGTTGGGAAATGAGTCTTAACCTTTTCTGCCATTAAGAGGGAAACATGAGGAGCTCAAAAGGTTTGGAAATTCTCATGGGCTCCCTACTGTCCGGTCCCAGAACTGAGATGCTCTGCAGAGAGCAGCAAACTCTGTGGATCAAAGCATGCCACTACATGTGGGATTGAGTTCACTGGGCATTGTCAAGGGCATTAAACCCAGAGCTGGATGATCCATGCCTACAGAGAGTTTCCCTGGGGCTGCTTTGGGCCCTAACTAGTTCATCTCACATCCAACTGTGATACCCAACACGCCCACCCGTGTGAGCCTCCAAAGAACAGCTCCACACACTTTTCACAGACCTACACTCAGTAGCACACACACTGCACAATTCTTTAACACAAATGTCTTTGTTAGACCTCAATGGCTGCAAGTTCCCTACACAAATGCTTTTTGACAGGGGATTTTTTTCCTCCACTCCACATGCTGAAAATGGCACTTCTCAGTAAAAAGGAATCTCACAGCTTCTCTTCCAACACATTTAAAAAGACAAAAAGAAATCTCAATAGAGCTGTGAAAATAAAGTTTAGTGTGCTGAAGTACTTTCTGGTTTTGAAAAATTTGGATTTTACTCAAATATTCCATCAAATAGTGTTCTACCATGAGAAGAAAGCATTTGACAATCTTCCTTTTTTGTGTTTTAAAACACATTTTAATTACAGAAACTGGTGGACAAGCTTGGCTTCTGCATAACACACATTTTAATCAATACTGGCCTGAGCACTTAGAAAGAAAACATTAGAGCTGAAAAGTATAAGCCTATTAAAGAAAAAAAAATGGCTGCAAGACTACCAAAACAGCAGGGAAGTCTAGTAATGTGCCAAGAACCTGATGAAGCAAAATTACATTGTATGAGAGAAAAGAGGAACAGGTACTCAGCTATTAAGTGATGAATTCCCTCTCCTTTTTATAAAGTATTGTGATATTACCCACCATCCTGAGATACCAAGAAATGTATACTTTACAGAAGTAAGTTCCTGTAAGACATCTCATGTCTCAAATATAACTCTAAGAAACCTTCCCACTAGCTAAAGGACTGCTCATTCACTGCTAAGAAGTATTAAGACCACTTACAAAAAATCCAACATTATAGAAAAGTGCAGAAGAATCAAGAAGCACTTTCTGAAGGTCATAAAGGAAATGATAAAAATAAAGTTAACATGTGAACAAGAGTTTGGCTTTATCAGATGACCTCCTCGCCACGAACTGTTTTTCTCAAAACATCTCTCAAATTAATACCTTAAAAGGCAAAAAAATCCAGCTGCACGCAGGGGCACCCTGCATTCTCCTCACCTGTGCATATTGCAATACTTATTTCTCAGATATTATCCTCAAGCTCTCTGTTCTGCTCACCTTCATATATACATGCCACAAGATACACATGGTGCTGTTATGAGTCCTGTGCAACCACTGATGCCTCAATGGGTGCACCTAGCTCCTTGTCTTGGCTGACAGTAAAAAATCCAAAGCAAAAGGCTAGCATGGTCTCAACTTTATTTGGAATTTATTTTGCAGGATTTCTTGCCAAAGACTGAGTCTTTCAAGCTTGCACGGAGAGTGAAATTCCCTGCACAGTACATAAATTATCTTCCTATCAGGAGACACAATCTACAGGAATCTCCTATATAAGGTAGGAACCAAGTATATGCATAAAACTCTTCAGATTCTTCTTAAAAGACTTTTTGAGAAGACCTTGCTGACATGCACATTCCACCACCAAAACTACCAACTAAAATCAGAAATATGAGTCTGAAAAACTTCGTTAAAAAACTGTCAAAATATCTGGAACTTACCACACATTATTCCCAAAGCTGTGCTAAATACTGCCATATAACCAAAGTAAAATGATGTTTGAAACAAGCCATACATCCTGAAAAAGAAAGATGGAAATTTATGCTAGGTGTTTCCCCTGTTTTTCACCAATAAAACTTACTTGGCAATACAGTAATCTAATATTCAAGCAAGAAAACTATCACTTACTTTGTCTTGAAAAAGTAGTAGTAAAAGGAGTACATGTAAACATAAATCGCAGTTGATGCCGCAGAAAGAAAGCTTGTCCATTGCCTAAAGGTAAACACACACACCCATCATACAGCTAGCCAAAAGGCTTCCCAAGAAGGTGCACAATGCACTTGGAAAAGACCCATCTAGACTGAAACACTACTTTTCTACAAAAGTCTCACAATCTGGTTAACTATGAAAATAATGCAGCACTTACCACCTGTAATCCTCTGCGTTTAGCAGGAAATACGTACAAACGATGGTCACACAAACTGTCACAATGCAGAGGATCACCAGAACCAGCATCATAAAGCCATAAACATAGTAGATCTTGTAAGCCCAGAATGAAGTAAAAATGAAATACCTGAAGAGAGCAAACAAAATATGCAGATGATATTGTAATTTAACTTGTAACTTTTAATCAAAAGCTGGGAGACAGCTGATGTACTCACATTTCAATAAAAATTGATCCAAAAGGGAGGATTCCACCTAGGCAAACAATAACAGCTGGTTCCATGAACCTGAAAGATATTAGGATTAGTTTAGGGACAATTGAAATTTTTCATTTATAAACATATGAAGACCAGATAATTAATATAGAACAGAACGTTCTTTAAAAGGTATGCTAATAGTTACATTTCTGTTTATATCAGCAGATTAGAAAGATTCCCTCAAAGATGTCACATGTATGGATAAAACAAGAAGTTATTCTTGGGGAAAGCTGGAAAAAAACATAAGGCTCGTGCCTATCACCTACATGAATAAGGTTAGCCTTCTAACCAGCCTAAAGGCCACAGAGAGAATCTTTCTTGACAAAAAGGGCCTAAGCAATCAAGCCCCCTGACATCCACTAGCCCTGAATGAAGGCAGTGAAAACAAAGTGCTGTTGATGGCTATAAATACAGCAAAACGTGCAAGGAAAATTTCACAGGATAATGGTTATATAAATAAGAACCAGTGTTCATTTTTAATGTTATACTGAGTCATGAACATACAGCTAAAAATGAATATCCAGCTACCTGTAGAAGACACTGTCACTAAAAGGTGACCTCTCTGTAGTACTTGCAGTGATGCTGAAACCAGCCAGTGATTTAATATGCAGCTTCTTTTATAATTCATAGGGAGACTTGCCCAAGTTAATGGTGAGTTACTTCATCAACGTCAAGAGAAGTATCTTTAACTGTCATGCTGATCCAGAAAAATCCATCAGATTTCCAATATACAGGTCATAATAATTCTAACATCTGAGCTGCACAACCCACCACTAACAAGAGACTAAATGTGCTGCACTTCTTGGACATTACAGGCTTACATGTTTCAGTGCCCCTTTTGCTTTGTCTGTTCCATTCCTCTGAACACGGAAAGCAAGAAAAGTCTATTAAAAAAAATCCTCTGAGGATATTTTAATTTCCGTAGCTTGCTGCTTTCACCTCAGAATTAAATTAATAGGAAAAAGTGATTGCATTCATAATTTTCCAAAACTTAAGTAGACTTTTTGAGACTAGGCACCATTTTACATTCACTGCAAAAATTATAAAGGCTTCTTCACATTTCAAATCATATACCTATAATGTTTTGGGCTCTGTGCCATAAACAAAAGAACAATTAGGAACAGCATTGCAAGCTTCTCCCCACCATAACCCTGCAAAACACATCTCAGCTTGTGTAAGGAGGCCATTAATCAATCAGAACAGTTCTGCCTCCAAGGCACACTCAATCCTAAACCTGCAAGAGGCATTAACTGAAGAGGAGAGGTTTTAGTGTCAGTATATCTATACAAGAACTGAGTTGGCACCACCCCCTTTACACAGGGACTAAAGAGCATTTAAGGCAAAATGTGAATCAGTGATCCAGGAGTGTAAAATCTGCTACAACTATTAACCATGGTGTTTTAATTCAAAAGAAAAATCATATTAAGAAAATGTCAGTTGAGCGGTTCTTGTAGGCACAACTCAATTCAAATTAAAAAGAGTTATTCCTTTAAAGCTGAACACCAGAAGAGCCATTTTAAATGTATTCAAGTGGATATTTCTAGTTAACATTTATGCTTGTATTTACCATTTCTTCTCTGGTATAGGACGAGGCACTGCATTGACACGACATGGAAAATTAGGCTGTCCTGACAGATTTCGGCCAAGAATAGTCCCAACAAGGTTCAGTGGAAGGATGACAAAGAAACAAATACAGCACACTGCCACCTGCAAGCAAACAATTACAGTTGCAATTAAAAAAACAGGTCTAAGACAACAATAGAAGATAATCAACCAGTATTAGTCCTTAGTAGTTATTGCTGTAGAATCATACTTCTACTTATGAAGCATTAGTCAACATATACTTTATCAAATAGAAGCATTTTTTCCATGAGAAACTTTCTAATAAACATTATTAAGGATATTTTCATCCATCAGTTCAGACAATAGAACCATTACAAATTGCTTTACTGTTTCCACCTAATCATTATACTCAATACATTGAACAAGAAATAAAAGGAAATCTTCATGGTACTTCATAACAGAAAGTGTCTATTACAGTTTTGCAGAGTGCTATCTCTGGGAATTAACATCTAGCAGTTAGGTAGTTGCACATAAAATTACAACTGTTGGGTGCAAAATTTTTAATCCAATAAAAAAACCAAAAAATCAAGCCAAACAACTCAATAAGAATCACAAAACAATGTAAGAATGCTACCAATTTTCATTTCATTTTGGGTTCCATTTTTTCCACTATGCACCAACCAGGCAATTAAGAACATAGAATGACAAAGAAACCAGTGACCACTGGTATACAAAGATACACAATTTAGAAGCACTATGACCAATCCTACATAGAGAAATCAAATTTATGCACAATACAGGAAACGCCAAGCCAAAGCTCCAGATCTTTCCAATGGAACAGCCTCTCTAAAAATCTACCATGAATATTTTTATGCCACTATACTTAAGTATCTCCATTTTTTCTATTCCTTAAAGGCAACAGAATTTATCTCCCAAAAATAGGAAAATTTCAAGTTTTAAGTAAGACATTCTCTACTTGTAACTCTTTGGCACAAAAAGAAATAGCACTAGACAGTTAGGTAACTTTTTGATATTGATAACTAAAGACAGAACAGTTGCCCATAATGCAATCACCACAGTACTGAATACTGACCCTGTGATCTTTTCTATGCAAACATATGAAAATACTGCCTTTTAATGGCTTTGTTGCCTGAGGCTCTGAGTACACCCTGGTGCCTCCTAAGCAAAGGAGCTACATTTGTCTTCACTCTAGCAGAATGCAAAGGCCATGGCAGCAGATTAATGCAAAACAACAGAGAGCAGAACAGATCTAAGAGCACAAATTGACTTGCTTAAGAAGCAGTTACTCTGAGGATAAAGAAAAGCTGCTCATATATGCTGTATCTACAGCAAGCAGCTGACAAGAAAGAATGACATTAGTTAATATGAACTTAGCATTTGGTGAATCACACAAATTTAAGGCAACATTTGACTAAAGTCAGTGGGTTATTCTTCTATTACTGGCTAGCTTAGGTCAGATGTGAAGGGAAAACATTGCCTGGGGTTGGATGGAGCAAGCCTTCATGCTTCACAGAAGGGGTACACCAAACTGGTGGGTCAACAAGCAGAAGCAGTTTCCAGAATGCTCTGTATATCTTTGAGGGGAGGTTGCTAAAGAATTACTTCATGAGTCACTAAAACATGAAGCGTCGCTGGCAAATATGGAGACGCTAAGTTGTACTTATAAGTATAAATTATATAATAAAAAAAAACCAGTTTTTGCACAATTAATTTAGTATCTCCCATTTCTCTTCTTCCATTACTCAAAAAACACAAGTAAGCAAGCATAATGTTGTAAGTAGGACACTGAGGTTGCCTAAGAATAAATTTCAGGAGAAGCAAACAACTCACTCAGTGGATACAGGTTCTGTATCCACTGAAAACTGCTCAGTCTAAGTGAATAAGCAGATGAGAATTTTCAGAGAAAAATGACAAAAAGTATCAGAAACATCAAATAACATCATCTTGAGTGCTACATTTATTAAAATCCTCACCAAAATGTCCCAGTTTGTTTGAGGTGCAGTGGGTAGAAGAGCTGTTCAAGAAATAAGGCTTGGATAGGATCCAAAGAATTTCTGAGCTGAACATATTGAAACCAGTTCCATTTTCAAGAAGAGTGTGCTCTACTTCCTGCAGCAAGGCCCTCTGGATGTGTCAGGTGGCCCATCATGCTCTGTAGTGGTCTTCTGGCAGGTAGGTTTCACACCTGGCTGAGGCAGAAAGCTCAGATCCAGGAAGCATGAAAGGGCATGTCAACTGCTCATGCAGCCACAGTTGTCTTTTATAGTGCAGGCTTTAACATGACTGTAGTTTAATTTCTTGATCTTAAAAATTTTGCCTGACTGGGGACAGTGGTAGAAAGAGAATCCACTGTATAAAAAAACGCCCAGGAAGAGCTTTGGTTTCTAAGCTCACCTGGAACAACACTTAGCATCTTGTATTTGTCCATCTTGCAAAATATGTCTATTTTATAGAATCCACACAGAAAGATTATAACCTTGGACAAGAAACCAAGCAAGGGACATCCCAGCCTAATTACTGATTAGCTGGGAAACTCCTGGATGAAACAAGGCTGTCAGTAGCACTTCATTCTAGTGACACCCTCTGCAGAGCTGAATGACTTCAAATTAGGCGGGAAAGGAAAGGGCTCCACTTTATCCAGCAGGGCTGGCTGTTGTGTTTATCCAGGAAACTGACTCAGCAGTAGCTCTGCAATCTAAAATGTTCATCTGCATAAAACAAGCTGAGACAAACCAAGGTTCCTTGAATAATTACTTCAGTAAGCACAGGCAAGCTGTCCCCAGTACACCTATAATTGGCATCCATCAGAAAATCTGAGTGCTTGTAGTTTCATTATCAGATCAGTCAAAGTGTGATTTTTTTCTTTACCCATTCGGCTGAAAAATTAACTGATTTCAAACAGAAGAGCCAGCATCTTCATGATACCTAGCAGCAGCAATAGACAAAGTCAACATTTTGTTAAACAGTGAAATGCCACCTGTCTTAATGCTATGCTATGTTCTGGGGACACTTGAAAGTGAAATACGTTTTTTTTCCCTTTTATCCTAAAGCCATTTCAGGAGTCCAAAAATTATCTGAGCTAATTCTGAAGTGCAAAGGAGACACAATTGAGCAAACAAGGATGAACCCTAGCACAGGCTCAGGAATGGCTCTGATGAGCTGTCCAAAATGATCTTTCTACTGAGATAATACCATCCTAGTGACAGCGACCTGCTGGTCTTAGTAAGATGATGAACAAAACCAGTACTGGTTGTACACACCATGTTGAACTCAGCATAATCTTCTTTCCGGCTTTCTACTCATTGTCTGAATCACAGGCAGTCTACCTGCTCAGACTGATGACTGGTAAAACAACTTTCTTCACTCTTGGCAATAATAAGCCTTCTCTGGATGTGAGATGACTGGAGATATCTGGTGTTTTTCAGGCATGTTCCTCTTAATTACAGGTGTGAGGCAAAATCAGTGCCCCTCCTCTCAAACTATACAGGTAGTGCCTGTGGCTACAGATGGCAAGGACAATGTCTGCAGGATGGACAATATCCAAACCTACAGAGTCTAAATTCTAACTTAGGCAAACATAGGATACTGGGGTAACAAGGGTCTTAAAGATGAAGTTGAAAGATTTCTGCCTAAAGTTTCCAAGAGTAAGAATACAATGGGAGAAGAAGTTCAGGCACTTAATGGCCTCCACTTCATCACAAATAGAAAGGAGAAATGAAGATAAGATCAGCACACACACCTGCTGTGCCTCCTGCTGCAGTCACTGACAACAAATTAAAAAAACCCAGTAACAACAGTTATGTGACAGGCAGAGATAAGAAAGTTATGTCTTTATGAGCATTTTAAGAGTTATTACTGTAACATCAGCCATGAGAAGTTCAGAGAACCATTTTAACTACTCAAACTTTAACTTAACTTCATAAGACACAAATTATGCAAAGAGGCAAATACATTACATCTTCAAACCTGTTTTTTCTTCGAGCAAACAAGCAGAGGTTCTCTATAACCCATGTTAACCAAAACAAATTATGTGAGTTTGTGTACTAAGTCATAACATTAAAAAATACTTCTTTTATTTTGACTGTTGCAATTTTGTTGCACAAAATATCTTATTTATACTCTAGCAGCCAATTTAGTTTGCGGGTTTTAGTTGCCATAGAAGAGACTGTCAACCTCACCAAGCCTGCATTCTTTCTAACTCCTTTTTGTTTTGTTTTGATGGGGAAAGAATATTCTGCTGCTCTTGACTGAATGTGCAGAATTCAGTTTTCCATATTTGAAAGGAAATATTGTCAGGAGGGATATAATTTATTTCCTACTGCCATGTGTTTCATATTTCCTGACAACTGTAGATTAAACTTCTTTCAAAGGTGATAATTAAAATTTTTATGAGCATATCTAATATTAAACAGCTACTGGCAGGCTATGGTGCCATGTCTGCTTAATGCACAGGGAATAAAAGCAATAAAAATTAACTGTCAAAGCAGCAGCTTGGTCTTGCCTGTCAGCTACCAAAATGCACTCTCAGTCATGAGACTCCCTCCCATACAGAGGTTACTAAATTTGTATAACGCAACAGTTTTCTGCACAGTGTCCAAGCATTACAAGAAAAAGAACAGAACAGAAAGCTTCAAAATAAAGTGTTATTAGTTTTACTACAGCTAAGTTGTTAATCTAGAGTGTTGCTTCGGGTAATAAACTGAATTGCTGAAAATATAGGCAGAAGAATTAAGCTGTGTCTATTTTCAGCAAAATGAAGGGGTTTGTCCAAGCGTTGCACAGTCACTTCCAAGCAATTTGAGGAAGCACCCTGCTGAATGTATGTAACAGGATTTTTTCCCTATTTTTAGCCAGGTGTATTTCTTTATCTGGCTCAAAGCTTGAAAATTGTTGGCACTACCAGGTCCTCTTTTTTTAGTTTCAGTCAATACTCATATCAACTCAAAGCCGTCAGGGAAAGCTGCAGCTTGGATTGAGCTATCTGTTGGAGGAAACACTTCTTTCTTTTCAAAACAAGGCACAAAAGATGCAAACAATTCTCAATCCTAAGAGAAATACAGTGTGCTTAACCTTATTTAATTAAATCATTAAAAATGCACACGGGAAACCTTAGCCAGAAAAGAATCTACTGTTCAAACAAAACAAAAATGAGAAATCTTAAAACAGTTAATAGAAGCTGCATAGATTTTGCAGTCAGAATATTACATTAGTCTTAATGGAAATCTTTAAATTATGCATCACTCACAGAACAATCTAAGCAGTCCCAACTTAGGAAATGTCAGAATTAAAATGGTCCCTTCAAATTCAATCATGCTGTACTCTGTAGAAATTCTGCCACAGTCAGTGGTTCTGCACAGAACTAACACCATACTCCTTAAACATATTATGGAGAAGTCACTTCACATACCATCATTTAAAATTCTTCTCAAATCTTCCATACTTCACTTTTTACATATGATTCAAACACAAAAAAATATAAAGATGATTGTTAAATACACCAGAAAGACTGAAACATCAATAGAAAGTAAGTCAAGATGTATGACAACTTCATAACTCAATGTTCACCAGTAAGAGGACATAATAAACAAACTACACCAAAATATCAAATTTGGACTCCAAAGGCATGAATAATTGAATAGTACCCATTGCAATTCTATAAAGGTGAAGGGATGAGTGAAAAAAGCAGAGATTTTATATCTCCGTCACATGCTCCAGAAAGCTTTAATGCATTAAGCTTTAAAAAGGTCCCATATTTGAATAAAATCTTTCACATTCTTGATATCATTCTGAAGGGAAGGGCAGCTAAAAGCTACCCCAAGGAAGAGATTAAGCCTTTGTTCATGCTCATGGCTCATTTCACTGCAGGTCTGTCATTCCACAGTAAGACAGCTTGCAAATATATCTAAAAGGGCTAAGGGCAGAGTCCCAAGAGTGAAAAGTGATTTCAGAAACAAGCTCTGCATATTCCCAGGCCCTGCCACATCTTCAAGGAGATCCCAGACACCAGGAATGAGTTATACAAGGTGAATGAAGTTTTGAAGATCAAAACAGACCATGAGATGCATGAAAGGTCCTGAAAAGCCCAAGCAATCTGAGGACTTCGTAGAAAAGCAGATACCAGGTAGGTGAAAGATGTAGCAGCTGGGTTTTAGTCAGCTGCCCTCGCCTAAATTCCATAAGAAAATCCCTCTGGAGAGAAGAATTAAGTCACAGAGGCTACTTAGATACTTCACTGGGAAGTGGCAATGCAAAACTGGCTAAGTACAGGACGATATATTTAAGAATAGTCTCTTAGCAACCTTTTACCTACGGAACTTTTTCAGCAACTCAGTTTCTGCTTTTTCCAGATTGACAGCAGTGACAATGAGGGGGCAATGCTTGCCAGCAATTTAAATCAAGGAGGGTGGTTTCAAGATATATCAGGGTAAAGAAAGTTATTTCTGTGTTCTAATACATTTAGGTGGCTGAGGTTTTATTTCCCCAAGAAAGCTGCATATTTGCATTACACAATTCTGAAAGCCTCTTTACATTGAAAACAGAGGTGGAAAGACACAAAGGGATCTCATCCATAAAGCCAGAGGGCTTCCTGGGGACTTCAACCTGAAGCATAACATAGTAATTGCAAACAATTTCCATTTCCTTCTACAAACCAGCTTGTTGATTTGAAGTCATTAGAGCGTTGCTCCTTCTGATGAAGTTTCCAATTCATAACCTGCTTGCCTGCTAACTCCACTTAGGTTTTATTGCCACAGTCACAATGATTCAAACGCTTTCATAAAACCTTGCAAACATTAAAATCACTGTGTATAGAGAGTCTTAACATCCTGATGAAGTGAACCCTGAAGATTTATATATCCATTTGCTTTTCCATGCACGTGCCCATGGTCTTAAAATACAAATCAGTTGAACAAAATCACAAGACAAACTTCAGCACATGTGGAATCGCCTTCCCTCAGCATTCCTGGCCTCCAGATGAGAATACAAGTGAGAAATGGGATACCATAACTGCTTGCTTAGCAGTAAAACAGAGTCTCTTTGCACATGTCAAAGATCAATGTTGTAAACTTTTATGACAGTATAGTACATGTCTGCTAGCATACGAAAGAAAAAACAACACAATATTGCTTTGGGACACGGACCAACTAACACAAATGTACTCAAAAATAGAATTTACATCTAATTTCTCAGAGAAGAAAACCAGAAAAGGTAAGTGAAGAGTTTATAAACATGTTTAGCTTTATGTTACATTTAATGGTTTTATGGAAATGAATTCAATGTAAAGAGCTGGTATTTAGGCACGATTTGAAAATAGTGTTAATAAGGAGGTGACTAGAATCAGAAACATACACAGACTGACTCCTCCATCAGTAAAAAATTATTGAAAGTCTTTGCCTGAAAGTGAGAATTGTTTCTCTTCTTGTTAACATTTATAATCCCTACCACATTCATTCGTTAAAAATGTGTTCTTTAGAAGTATTTTTAGTTACATACTGAATTCCCATCACAAACCCAAATAATACAATATATGAGACAGAAACTTCTGACTAAGCTTCATTTCGTGGAAGATTTAAACTAAGAAGAAAAGCAAAGCTATTTGAATGTCTCTGAATTATTTGAAGAACCTAACAGATCACAAAAATTGATATGCAAAGAAGAAATCTATAAAAAATGTTTAATTCCAAGATTTGCTACAGATATTACTGAAAAGAAAACAAGATTTCCTGCATTAAGATATTCTTTTAAGTTAACAATGCTACTGCACAAAATTAGAAAAAGCAATTTTATGGTGCATATTTAAAAAAAATTTCTGCTTTAAAACACTAACCCTTACAAGCTCAAACAGAAATTCTGCCCAAGTGGCAAGTGATTATTTCCTACAATTTATTCACAGGATTATTTGAGGTTGCTTGAAAGAGGCCAACACAAACAAAATTCTGACAAAGAAAATAGAGAAAGTAATCATGACTACACAAAAAAGTACTACAACAAGCATAGTTTTTCAAGTGATAGGGTAAATGCACAGACACAAGACCATAACTGGACAGTAAATAACACTAAACAAAGAAAACAATAAGTAATTTTTATAAAGACAGATCTGCTCAGAATGTCTTAACTCATATTGTTGCCTGATCATTTATTTTTATTTTTTTTGCTTGAGTGCAATGACTTGGAAGTATCTTTCACTTGGAACTCCTTTGTATTTCATTTAATATCATAAACAGTTTGCACTGACCATCCAGAAGAAAATTCAAGTTGTTAACTTTCCACATTGTTAAAACACTAAGCTTGAATACAAAGCAGAAGTGTCACTTTAAGCAGATAAGATTGTTTTTGGCAACCAGCAGCTGTTGCTATTGTTATAACTGTCATTGATTAAAATGAATTATACTTGAAGCACCTTAACCCCTTCCCATGATAAATTTCTAATTAGCTAAAGCTATGACTCACAAATCTGTTTAGATGAAAAAATATAATTTTCCTGTGTGTACTGTGGAGTTTAAATTCTCCAATAAAACAACTCACCATGGTTGCAAAGGGTATAGCTCTTGAAGCATGATAATAGATGGCAATGAAGTTGATGAAGAAGGCAGTTCCACACACCATTGCTGGAATAAGGAAGGCTCCGATGAACATCTGCTTTATCCATCGCCTTCCTGTAAGAAGGGACATTTCAATGGGACTGCTAAGATACAGCTTTTGGTTTTTTTGTTTTTAATTTATTAGCAAGCACTCCAGAATTTATACATTTGATTACTTCTCCCACAAAAAGGTAAAAAAAAAAGTAACAACATACTACATCAACACAAGTGCTAAGAGCAAATGAAGTTTCATCTGACTCCCGGTAACTCACAGGATGCAGCACATGAATCAATTTAGTAGGCCAGGTGAAAGGACAAGAAAAGGGATACAGCATGAGAACATTTCAGCTGAAAACCAGTATATGCTAAGCTGGCCAAAGAAGCCGGGGTGTGGAACCTAAGGGTGTACGTAGCTGCAGATGAGACGAGACAGAGATAGCAGAGCTGGCTCTGCACAGAGCCTGCTCCCACTCTGAGAGCACAGGAGAGCTCAGCTCTGCTCCCAGGACAACTCAGCACTGCAGCTGCCTCCAGCCAGCACCTGCTCTGGGCTGCCTTGATCCAGCCAAGCTGATTACACACACTCAGGATGCAGTAAGGAAATGGCTATCCCTGGTATAAAGCAGAAGGCCACAGCATTTAATATATGGGAAAACTGAACTCTTGATGTCTTCAATAGCACAAAAGGTAGAAAGAAAGTGATTTCTAAACTCAAGAATCAAGGGAACAGAACACTTGTTAGCAGTTATTACTAAGTTTAAAGTTCCCTGAGGAGCTCAAAGAAATCCTTTTGGGAAACACCTTAAAAATTTCCCTTATAGGTACTCCCTGTAATTTTTATGCCCTTAAATACTGTCTATATTTATACACCATGATAATGATATGCAGTATGTAAAAAAAATTTAAAAAGCAGATTTTTTCAAGACAATCATACGTATTTTCACCATGAGCCAACATAATCAGCATTTCATGGTTTGATACATGTTTATCTGTTAAAAAAAAAACGTATCTAGCTCAACTACAGAGCACAGTACATTATAGCACAGCAACCCTTTTCTAACTAGATCTGGTTTTGTACAAGTTGCTAGGTTTATAAACAAGCCACATGAAAATAATCTTCTAACCTCCAAATTCGAAGTACAGTTGAGATTGAACAGTAACAGGTATATCATGCTAAAAAGATATAAATATTCTTTTGTGAACTTACCAGAATTATTTTTTCTAAGCACTCTAGAAGCTAATAGATATTGATCATTCTTTTATTGCAGCATAGGGAATGGATGAAGCTAGTGCACTGCAAGAATCTAACTGGTCATAACTCAGAGGCATAGTGGGGAGCATTTGAAGACAAATCTTCTGCCAATTGTATTTGGCTTCTGCTCTCTACTTATGCTAATTTTGACTTGCTAAGTATAAAGTAGAGCATATATTGGAAAATATAACAACTTTCTTTAAAAGATGATATAAACAGTTTTCCCCATGTGCAATTAACAGTCTATACTCATCCTTCTTTTGTTAGCCCCCCTGGTACACACAGAAGAGGACCAAGTAGGACTCATCTGGACAAAGTGACATGAGCTGTTTAACAACATGTTAGACAAAAGGGAAAGGCTTTTATACTCTGTGGATGACATGAGCCAAAAATTATATACAAGAGTATAACAAGTAATTCAGAGGTCACAATTGTTAACAGTTCTTTGGATCTTTTAAATTAACTTAAGACTTCAGTTGCCTTTTCAGAAAGCGTAGCCAGTACTGACTGAGTAGATGTTATGGAAGTTAAATATACTCAAAATATTTTTTGTTTATTCAGAATCTAGTGAATTCCACCTAACTCTGAGAGGACTCTTCTACATTGGTGCAAATCAGAAAATATTAACTTGTCCATTTAACAGGGCAATGAAAATGCTGAAACATGAAAACAATTTACCTCCTTGTCTAGCATAAAGGCTTCCTCCAAAATATCCATTCACTGGCGATGTTGCAGCATAGACAAATATAGCTGTACTAAGCATCGATCCTCTCCTACAAGAAGGGATGTTTTTGGTAAATGAAATACAAAACCAAATATGATTAGAGCAAAAAAAACCCTGTATTTTTATCAGAAGCAGTGATTTAATATTTTTATGTAATACAAATATTTAGAAGCGCTTAAACTGCAAAATCTGCATAAGAATGAGAACTGTTTGTATACAAGGCTTTGGCCAAGTCTAATTCAATGTGGCAAAGAGAGTTTTGCCATACTACATTCTTTTCTAATGTGCATTTATTTTAACTGGAGTATAGAATCTCACCTCTGAAAAATATACTCTGACATTTGGATGTGTGTGCATAAACAACTATTTACATGACATACATTAAGTGTAAAATTCAACTGCAGATAAAATGTCAAAAGGCCAGGATTAACAAAAATATGCTAAGATTGTGAATAATGTTTCTGCCATCCCCCAGAAATTAGCTTTTAAGATCGAAAGCATTCATCTGGCAGAAAATTAGATTTAGAAACTATAAATACTATAATGAAGTCACAAATCAGCATTAAGTAGTGCAATCAGAAGAGCTTAGTAATTTTTAAATGTCACCCCATTAAATGTTGGACTACTAATTTTGGCCTAATTTTTTCTGAAATTTTACAAGCAAAGCTAATAACTTTAAATCAAAGAAGCCATTTCCAAATACATTTTAAAAGATCATATCTAAGAATAGGAAGATATAAATGTTATTCATTAATAGAGTTGTTTCTCCACATCCTTCTGCTGTTCTTCAACAGCAAAAAGCAGTAGGTTTTCAGCTGACTTACTGTACTTTCTTCAAATTAGTTGCTCTGAGAGATTCTAGTTACTGCCATTTTGGTTTTTGAGGAGCCATTCCTGGATGGCTGCTGTACTCAAAGGAGCAATCCTTAGCACTTAAGCTTCCATGACTGCACCACCAAAGCAAATATACCTGCTGGTCACACACACTGAAGGACTGTTTTGCCAACATTTGTTTTTAAAAAACTTCTGATAACTTAAGACAATTTAGAAACAGAGGCAAAATCCCCAAGAGCAAGCACAGTCTGAAACGGCGCTTCCACTGTGTAAATCCAGGTTACCTCTAAAAACAACAGACTTGGTGCTATTTTCCTAAACATAAGAATGGTCTGCACCACATTTGGTCAATTGCTCCACTACACACCCAGAATTAAATTCACTTTGTAAGTGATAGAGAGGCGTATTGCAATAAAAGACTAAATGCATATATCTTATCAAAAACCACTGTTCTGATACATTTTACAACTGACATGACTAACTTACAGCTTCCCTACAGGGCACAAACATTCTGAAATGGTTTCATTTTGTCCTCTGAAAGGCTGACATGCTGCACAATTAAAAGTGTGTATGTATGCCTGTCTAGAAACATAACCATGAGGCACAAGGAGGGGAATAACAACCTATGAAAAATGAAAATATGCCAAGATTCTGGTGCTACAGAGTGCCTTTTTAAACACGCTATTAAAAGGCCACTAAATTGAAAAGCAAGAGTTCTCTCTAGTGGCACATTAGAAGTATTACAACTTGTTAAAATCAAGTTACAGATGATATTCACAGATTAAAGTTTAGTCACTGCTTAAAACAAATTACTTGGAAAAAAACCCCAAACACAAGCCAATAATACCCTCCAATACCCAAAGTACAATCACTACAGAAACAGATGAAGTCCACCCAGTAACCCAAAAATCTCAATCAAATTAAGAGGTAAAGGAAGAAAGCAGGTGAACTACAAGTAGTGTGTTAAATTTAAACTTGAGTANAAAAACTAAAATTACAAGTATTTTAGAAACTAAGTACAAGCCTACCCAAAAATCTTTTTCAAAAGCATGCCAAAAATTATCAGGATTTTTCGTGATATTGAAACAAATGCAGCCCCCTTTGTACACATCTATTTTAAAATACATGAGAATTAACTATTCCTTCCAAAAGCTGTTCTCTTACTGAGTACAGAAGAAAGCATATAAATGTAGACTGAACACCCCAATCCCTCACCACAGTCCTGAGACATATTAAAAACCCCAACATGCCACCACTACTCACTTTGAGGTTTGATATTATTGTTCCTCAGTTCAAAGAACAATCTTGTTCAAGATTAGTAGCTCAAAACATTAATAGCTTTCAAAATTGTTTCAAGCAGACACATTTGTCATTAGAGCATCTGCCCCTATGAAGCACAGCTTAGAACAAATCCACAGAGACAATCTGGGAATTAAACACCACGCACAGGCCAGCCCAGTGATTGCCCAGTGGTGCCAACAGAACGTGATCGAGAAGTCCTGATCTTTGTACACCAAAAAGAATTTAAAGGGAATATCTTATATTATTTTCATTACTGGCTGCTACTCAATGCTGTCCAACTTAAAATGTAGAGCAAATGGACTTCACAATGCTGGTAGAATTTGTGATAGCAAATTCTGAAATTTCTACTCTCAATTTTGCTGTAAAAATAGGGAAATTGGTGTAAATGTAATTCTAAAAAGCATATACAAAATCCAGTTATCTGTACTTCAAGCTATACAACTTAATCAGCACAAGAGAAACGTAATTGTGGAAAGAATACTCTCTGAAATAAAATCCTATGCTCACATCCACTGCTAACACATGGAAGAAAAGNTATTTTTTTTAATTTATTCTTTCCAGTCAGGACCACAGCCCATCTGTTTCTGGGGATTTTACATCAACACAGGCTGAACACTATGTGTTTAAAAGAACTTAAGGAATTACATTTTCATTCCCAAGCAGACTTGTGATAAGACTGACTTAATACTGACTTGTCAGCAGAAAACAGGATTATTCACAACAGAGCACACTCTTGTTTCAGCTTTCACAGGACATGGTGGGCAAATAGGGTCAGAAATATGCTAACATCTTGTTACTCTGGATGAAACCAGGAAAGAAATATGTACCTTTGAATATATATATTTCCCGTATTATCTACTAGTGATTCTGCAGAACAACAAACTAGTTACATAACAAATCATCCAAAAAGCAATCACTAAAAATCAAAGGAGACTGACTAATGTAATAACAGTAGGACAAAGTTTCATTACAAATTAAAAGAGCACTTCTTAATACTACATCTGATCTACAGATTACGACTAAAGACTCTCAAACACTTTTTTCAGGCCAGCTAGAACAATAATTTTTGTAATTATTTTGCTCACTTAAACATTTATATATGGAAGACATGGCACAATTATACTTACTCTGTATATAAATCTTCTATCATTGCAACAATAATGACTATAAGAGACACAGCAAAAATTTGACAGCCAGAACCAATAAGCGATGAAAATATTAGAGGATGACTGGATGGTCTAAACACATCTCCATGGACCTGCTTCCACCCATACTCATCACCTAGATCTCTGTCCTAGGAACAACAACAACAAATTTTAAGTCTAGTCATGACAGTTAAAGACAAACACATAAACTACATAAAAACAAAAGGTCTGATTTAATAAAGCAACTTCAATTGAAGTGTGTCTTCTCATCTGAATGCATCAAATCTATGAGAAAAGTTTACTTTTCAGATGCTTATGGAAGACAACAACAAATTACTACCTAGATGTACAACACAATAAAATATTTTAGAAGCCCTCCCTGCCCCTAAAGCCCCTGAGGTTCTTAGGAGTACACCAGGCTACTACTACAAAGCCAGAATGGATCTAGCTTATCCTAAGGTTGGATATGAACATTAACACAGTGCTACAGAGATTTTGCAACCTAGAAGCATGTTATAAAGAAAACCAGTAACACTTTCAAGACACACAAAAGGCATTTTCTATCCAATTGGAGAAAGCCATTCAGAGCTGCTAACACAATGAATGTACAACAAGAAAACAATAAGCCTTAAAAAAAGAGTTTTTAAAGCATGAATGCAGCTCTTACCATATCATCCATTTCTTCCTCCTTGCTGTATCTTGCATAATCTTTTCGCAAAGTTCTCATTAATATCATAGACACTAGGCCAACCAGAAAGATCACCATCATGAAAGAATTGAAAATTGAAAACCAGTGAATCTACAAAAAGAAAACACAACCATAAAGTTTAGAACCGTAAATGTGTTTCAAATTGTCCCAAGGATAAATTGTTGCCTATAAGGACAGCTTGTCAGCACTAGCTAAGTAACAATGAACTGTATTGTAAGCAACACTACATTTTTAGGCCACTAAAACTGGCCTGTGAAACACCATACATAAACCTTTTTAACAGCCAGCCTTGCTGAAGGCCAAGTAATCACAACTTAGTTAAACAGCAGCAAAGTTTGAACAACTGGCTGTGCATGCTCCCTTGGTAAACAAAAAGGCAACACGATGTACTGCTGCCTTCCTAGAGAAGAGGTTTAAGTACCAAAGCCAAAGGAATTATTGCTTTGCACAGGATCAAAATGTGCAGCAGCATTATTTTTGCTCTCAAAAGAATATCCTGGTTTTCACTGAGCTCCAAACAGAATGCAAAGTCTCTACTTTGAGAAAGTACAACAGCTCAGTACATTACCCTTAAGGAGATTAGAACCACAGACTTAAACACAACTGATAGCACCAACTAGTTTAGACTAATGCTTTTTGCTCTGTATTTACTTCAGAAAGAATTGATCATGTGGCCAACTGCACTTACTCAGCTCACACAGTTGCACAGTTGTGTCCCTGAAGTTTCATTGCTTCTGGTCACCTGAATGTATTTTCTTGAACTACCCTGTATTTTCTGCAGGCTTGAAGCTTCCCTGCATATTTACTGAAGCACTCTAAAAAAACAGAGCCATCCTACTTTAGCAGCAACACTACCACTTAAACAACAGACCTCCTTGTTTTATTGTCCCAGAATACCTGGAAAAACTGAAAATTCAAAGACATAATCCAAAAACTGCATGACATCTACAGTAATGCAAACATTTTAAAGGGATGTATTGTAACATTGTCTTAGAACAATACGTACTCTGTGCTGAAAGAAAGATGGATCTAGGTATTTGTCAAATCGGTCTTCAAACTTCACATCTGATTTCTTCCATTTCACCTGAAGAGAGAAATGTTTCCATTTGAAAAGTTCCTTACAGAATTTTTAGCTGTACTCACAGGCAGAAACCCAAAACACATACTAAAATCATCCACTTTAAACGTTTTCAATATGAATGGGGTTTGGCAATAAAGAATGGAATGATGTTCTTAAAGATTGGGATCTACATAGAATGAACATTAGCCACCTCACCTCACAGATCTAATCATGTCCATGCTCATGTTAAAGAACAAGGAAGAATCAGTTGCACTGCCTCAGTTCTCACTGTCTCTGTGAGGCTAACCAAAGACACAACTTCATAGTTGTCAAATATAACAAACCTTTCTCATGATTACATAATCGAATATATATATATATATAAAATTTAAAAAAATATATATATATGTAACTACTATGAATCTAGACTTCAATTGCCAATAGATTACTCTGAAACCAACTGGAAAAGCAGGTGTTTATGGACAGACTGTCACAGGGTAACAGCCTATTACTGCTGTCAGTTCTCNTTGAAACAAATGCAGCCCCCTTTGTACACATCTATTTTAAAATACATGAGAATTAACTATTCCTTCCAAAAGCTGTTCTCTTACTGAGTACAGAAGAAAGCATATAAATGTAGACTGAACACCCCAATCCCTCACCACAGTCCTGAGACATATTAAAAACCCCAACATGCCACCACTACTCACTTTGAGGTTTGATATTATTGTTCCTCAGTTCAAAGAACAATCTTGTTCAAGATTAGTAGCTCAAAACATTAATAGCTTTCAAAATTGTTTCAAGCAGACACATTTGTCATTAGAGCATCTGCCCCTATGAAGCACAGCTTAGAACAAATCCACAGAGACAATCTGGGAATTAAACACCACGCACAGGCCAGCCCAGTGATTGCCCAGTGGTGCCAACAGAACGTGATCGAGAAGTCCTGATCTTTGTACACCAAAAAGAATTTAAAGGGAATATCTTATATTATTTTCATTACTGGCTGCTACTCAATGCTGTCCAACTTAAAATGTAGAGCAAATGGACTTCACAATGCTGGTAGAATTTGTGATAGCAAATTCTGAAATTTCTACTCTCAATTTTGCTGTAAAAATAGGGAAATTGGTGTAAATGTAATTCTAAAAAGCATATACAAAATCCAGTTATCTGTACTTCAAGCTATACAACTTAATCAGCACAAGAGAAACGTAATTGTGGAAAGAATACTCTCTGAAATAAAATCCTATGCTCACATCCACTGCTAACACATGGAAGAAAAGCAATGCATTAAAAAATGGTTTCATTATACAAATGTGTTCACACAACAAGTGAACCATCACTTGATTTAAGTAACATCAACTAAATAAAGAGGAAAACTGAAAAAAATTAATTTGTCTCAACCAGCAAGCATTGTTTATTCATTACTTTTTACCATAGCAATTCAACATCATAGCAGAGAGCTTCAGAAAAAGAAACTTTAAATCTTATTAATCATTTATATAAATGAGGAATTTCTACCGCAATTGCAAAACAAATTTTGATATTAACTGCTTGCAAAGCATAAAGGCTTACAGTGGGTTCTTACCCTAGCTCAGAATCCAGTTCAAACCTACGAACCAAACACCAGAAGTCCAAACATGAAGACAATGTGTACCTACTCATGTGAACTCAATACTTCTAGTCTCCATCCTTTCAGGGTATCTTCTTTTCCCACTAATACACTTTTCTGTATGCTACAAAAACTCCAGTTTGTTTGCAGTACTTAAAAAATCTTAATTTTACATTTGTTATTAATAAATCTATCAAGGTTTTTCAGTAACAAAACAAAATAATTGAAGGAGTCAAAATGCATCTTCCTCTAACACAGCCCAACATATCAGTACATATTGTAGTACACAAGCACCTAATTTGAGCTATTTCACCATGTAGAATTTCCTACTACAGGTGCATCACCAAATTACTTACCGAATATGACATCTGGATTTTTGTGTTTGGTACCAATTTCACCTTTCCTTCACTGGTCAGATTGACATCTACAATTCTATTTCCATTGAAGCCAATTTCAAGTTTTTTGTAAGTCCAAAGGTAATAATCTTCTCCATTTTCATCTGCTTCTCCAACAATCCCTGCATAGGAAAGAAGTGTAAGCATTTATTACATGTATGCTTTTCAGATATTTGGCACTTATTTTTTTTAAATATGCATTACAAAAGTCTTTACAGATAAAAAAGCAATATAAAGCAAGATAACAGAAGACCTTATGCTCTTCTTTTCAACTCTAATATCTGGACTCCACTTTCAACCTACATGTCTCTGAAAGAAGCATTTTGTAACGGCATTAAAAAAAAAAGCATGCAGCTACAAAAACTGCAGAAGACCAACAACAGCACCTCTACTTTTTTTTCAATTCTTTATAATAGAATAACCAGATAAATAACTAGCTAAATTGAGATTCATTTTCCCTAACAGAACTTAGCCAAGACCACTATAATTTCCCATCTTCCATCTATCTATTCACTCATTTTTCTTCCTCTTAAAAAATTTATTTTCTCTCTGTAATCCTCATTAGTTGACTTCCTAACACATGCTTTTTGCTCTCATTTGCACATAAGTTTCCAATGCCTGCCAAAAAAGTGGTTTTATATTAGGAAGAAATACTTGAAGATGGTGAGACACTGGAAGAGGTTGCCCAAGAGAAGCTGTGGCTGTACCATCCCTGAAAATGTTCAAGGCCAGGCTGGATGGAGCTTTATGCAACTTGATCTAGTGGAAGGTGTCCCTGCTCAGGGCTGGGGGAATTGGAACAAGATGATCTTTATGTCCCCTTCCAAATCAAACCATCCAAACCGTTCTATGATTAAGTTCTTACTTTTCAGTAAGTTAGTGCAAAATGTCTCATCTGCTACTGAAGAATTCCAGAGACTGTGCTATGCTGGGTGAAAACAGAGAAAGTTTAACAGTCAACAAGTTCCCAGGGTATTAGTGTCACCTTTGATGTAAAGATCACATACAAGATGGAAAGTCACAAAAAAAGCAGCACTCAAGATATACAAGGGTGAGGGGAATAAGAAAACCTAACCCTCCCCTGGCGCAGCTTAAGATTATGTCCTCTATTATTTCATTTCATATTCTTCTGAATTTGACTTGCAAATAATGTGAAATGCTTGTAATGAAGCTTAGTCATTAAATGACTCCAGGAAATACATTAGTACAGGACTTGAGTAGGTGTAATCCAGACATTAGTGCATAATATCACTCACCCCATATTGGTAAGTCATCAATATACATCTGGTACCAATAGTGATTTTTGATAGCATACACAAATGCATCTCTTCTTCCCTTGTCCAAGTCAACTTCACAGTAAGTAGTCTGCATTACATCATCTGTAAAAAAATAAAGCACAGTTAAAGCTTTATTAATGACCTGGCTCAAAGTGAAGGCAAACCAAACAAATGGAGGAATGGACAGTGCTGAAGTCTCTAAGCTCTCCTGGCTGTTCTCAAGTAGATAAAAGAAAAGGACACTTGGAAAAGAACCATTAAAGCAAACACATGATTGTGTTCAGAAATCTACACTTCTGCATGCAGAGGCTTTCCACATGCTGGACAAGGAAAGGTTTCACAGTACCCTTTTGCTGCTTCACCCACAGTAAATCAAGGTACAAAAGCTGATGGCATATTCACCTCAACAGACTGTGAGATCTCTCTGACAAGAGGTATGAAATTATTAACAAATACCTAAAACTGTTTACAACATTATCTCTGCTTAAGCATAATTAGCTCTACTGACTAGGAATAATATTTGTAAAAAAACCACACAACTTTTTAAAGTTCTCAGCAATTTTGAAGAATTACCACTAAGGAAGAAACAAAGCAATCAGAGTAAAGACAGAGGGAAAAAAAGGAGAGAAGACAAAAATAGGAATAATGCAAAGAATGCACTAGAGGCTGCTTTTGAAATAAAATAAATCCACCTCTTTCAGCCAGAAAGCTATTCTTCTCCATCTACAATTCCTAAGTTCCACTGTTAGCAGTCATTCTTTTGCATCTCAGTTTCCTTCCCTAAAGTCTCCTTTTCAAGTGAAGAATGATGAAAGCCCTTATATTTAAAAGACTTCAGATAGCAACAGATTCAGAGACAAGCTCCCTCACCTACATCTTTGTAACTGTTTTCAAGCTACAAATAATGACATACAGTAAAAGTAAAGAATTCCAGCTTCTCCTTTTCTCTTCATCATTGAAATTTTTAGTAGATAAAATTAATTTACATGCTACGTACAGCTCTAATTTGTATCAAAATTCAGCTTACTTTCCTCAATATTCTAGCTACTAATATAAAGGTTAAAAGGAAAATCAAATCACTTGCACAGAAAAAGCACAGGCAAGCAGATTATTTCTAACACAAAACAATTTCTCTGATAACAAAAAAATCAAAATATACCAAGTACATCTGGTCAATAAAACTTTTTTTCTGGAGAAAAAAAGAGAGTAACAAAACCATTCAAGTCAAAAATGTACCAAGAAGACTTTTAGTGCATGTACAACATTCTCATTGGTACATTCAAGAGAAGGAAGGCAGTAAAGTTGGCACCACAGCTGAAACAGACATACAAATTCATACCAATTCAAGTTTGCATTTATGCCTCTACTGTGCTGGATCCTGTATTTTTGGACTATGTTTCCCACACCCGCAAAAGTACCTGGTACTTTTTCATTTTAAAAGATTTTTGAATTTTCTTGACATTAATTAAAAGGGAAAAAAAAAAAAAAGCCAACCTACAAACCCCAGAATCATTATTTTCTGGATTTGTTGCTAAGTAGGGATTCTTCCCAAAATATCTGGCACTTCACTGTCATACCATGTTCAAATAAAGGATAACACCTTTCTAATACTGCATTTTTTTGACTCAAAGGATTGTTCAACACACAAATCAAGTGAAATAATGAATTAAAATACAGGTAAAAAGAGAAACTGATAGAGGCTGTTAAAGAAAGCATTTCCCAGAGCCAAAGCAAGAAGTCTGTTTTGAACAAGTATTACAGGGGATAGGCTGGCTTTAGGTGACTTTGGTTCACAGCCTTATCAGCACAGATAGGTTAAGACTTTCACCTACTCTAAATTACTCCATGGGCTTTCAGACTGTGGAATTTGCCACTTGTTTGTTTGTTTTATCAGCTGAAATGAGCTATTCTGCATATAATGCTTTAGGATATAAACAGTGAGGTTTACTGCTGTTAAAAAAAAAAAATACTTTGGAGTATCATTTGAAGTGCAAAGACTGCACTGACACAAGGCTGCAGATAGCAGCATGCCACAAAAAAACCTATCCTCACCCATTTTTACAGATCATATTCCCAGCATTCAGAATACCAGAAGAATCACAGCAATAGTATAATCAAATCTGTGTTAACTGTGTTACAGGTAGCTCCAGGGCACACACACAAAACCCCAGCGGAATCATTAGAAACAATCTCATTAAATTCTTGCAAAACATAGGCATGACATTATATATGGAATATGATGCCAGCCATTCTGCACAGTACAGTTCCTCTCACCTGCCTTTCAAATAAGTGAAGGAAGACAAGAGCTCCTTTCTCAGCCACTCACAGCTGAAACTGTCATTTAGTTACAGATTAGGTGGTCCAGCTTAAATTCACTGTGTTAAATGATTAAATAAAAGCTAAGAACAGCATTTGGTAGCTGGGGAACCTGATGTCTACTTTATTACAGCTTTACCAGATCTAAGGTTTTGTATACATCAGAGAATTCTTATCAAAATTATGGCTGGATGTGTATCCAAGAGAAGAGTGAAGTTAAAGGCAGGTTTTGTGGTGCCTCTGTATCAGGCATGTCAAAGAGGAAACATCTGCTATGTAATAAAGCTTCAGTAATGTCAGTGGCACATTTAGGCAATTTTTTAAAAGCATGACTCATTAGAAAAGCAAGTGTGCTCAGCCAAATTTCATATTTCCTACGAACAGTCAGATCAATGGGGTTTTATTCAAACTTGTGAACCATATAAAACCTCATTTTATCTGACAACACTAAATGTCATCCTTCTAGAGGTGTTGCAGAAGAAAGTTTAGGCAAAGAATTCTCCATTAGAAATATGGTCACTTAGTAACCTTTCTGAAGAAGTACAAAATGGAATTTTGTTAAAATATCTTTTTGCTCTTTAAATTCGTCTTCTCTCTGGCACTGTATGGTAATATCAAAAATAAACTTTCAAATTGAAGTCACTATGATACAAATGTTCAACACATTTAGTAATTTACTATGTCTCAGGTGTAACAGAGGATGTCACTCAAATACTCGAGTAAAGAACTTGACATATTAATTAAAATGTATTATTATCCTAGATTTAGCTTGACAAGATAATTAAACCAACCGAAAACTTTTAAGTAATATTACAATGTGAGTGTATGTTAATAATTCATTTCTTCCTTTACACAGATATTTATACAGATTTGAGACCTGTGATAAAAGATCAACATTGTTCATATTGTAACAGAAGGAAAATCCAGCAATCTTGTAGGACTGCATGTATTCTTTCATATGCCACACTCAATCCAACAAGAAACACTACTTCAGGGAGACTTGAATACACTCTCACCAGTTACTGTGAGAGTTCAAGTGGAAACCTTCACTCTCAGAAGGGCATATTTCTGCAGAATCAGAATTTTTCCAGTCTAGTTCAAAAAATACAGGCAATGCCTACTGATGCAAGTGCCAGTTTTACTTACACAGTTTAGAACTTCAGCTAATTACAGCTGTAGCCTAAACAATTTTTTGAATATGATGAACAACATGTAGCCTCATGCTTACTTGCTATTGTTGTCCAGTTAATGTTGAGAAGGGAATTAGTTTTTAATGCAGAAGTTAATTTATTAGAATAATTTTATCTCCCCTTTATTCACTTTAAAGGATAAAAACCTAGAAGCATGAAGTTAAAACCTAATTTAGTTTTGTAAACTCATACAATACTTTAAAGAGAAAGAAATGCCTGCAACTGTTAATCTTGCCATGCCAAATGCACATAAAGAAAAGCACAGATGCCTGTTAATTCAGAATATAAATGATTCACATATTCATGAAGAAAATCTGTACAAGTTTATTACTTATTATCTTAATTATTTCAGCTGCAGATTTTAGATACTCAACTCTCCTTCAAGCTGTATCTTTCACTTGAGAACATGAATCTGTTGGTACCAACCAAGCCTCTATCTGTTAACAAAAAGAAAAAGGAAAACAAAAACCAACCAAAAAACCAAACCACCACAAAACACCAATAGCCCTGTTTCAATTTAATTAGTAAACAGCAGCAACTTCTGGAACACTGATGTAGAGTTGAAGCCTGTATCAATTACACTGAAATAAAACTTATCCATTACAAAAAAAAAAAAAAATTCAATTTCACTGATACAATCTAGTTACAGTTACCAAAAAAAAACACAAACAGTTTACACCATTTCTGCAAAGAACAAGGTCTACCATTAAAATATCTCCAAAAAACTGAGCTACCATCATATTTTAACAATCAAACTGGAAAAGAACTCTTTATGCAAATGCTAAACTTTAAGGACTGGTCCATGAAATCCAAATTTTACAACATGTAAATTGGATATAAATTGTACTGGATTTATGACAGCTTTTAAGCTTCTTAAAAAATGAATTTAAGTATTGAAATCCTCTGCTCTATTTCTTTATTTTTAAAAAATCTGTGTATTTATTTTTAAAACCTGTGTATCAAGGGAATTTGAACTACACAAACTTTATATAATTTCATATTAGATACTAATACTAATTTCATACTAAATACTAATAATTACTGTTACAATTAATTTATACTTATTACTCTGAAATGTGGAAAAAATACTCTTTTAATACTTTTAACAGCAGATTAAGGATAGTAAAAGAGTTGACTCCCATTCAGATGTTACTTCATGGACCACAACTAGAAATACCAAAACAGCTCTGGATGCAGAAGCTGCTGGATTAACAGTTAACAGCAAAGAGATTATTCATCTTTTATCCAGAGACTGCAAGAGAAAAAACTGGAAGTGTACAAGCACAGCTTCACACATCATGTACACACACTCAGTAACCAACCAGCTACCATCTGCTTTATTGAAAACATCTGACTGCAGCCACTTTGGTTCCATTCACTGCAGGTCCAATACAGACTATCAATCTACTAAGCTCCAAGATGTTAACAAGAATTAAATTTTTAAAAATACTGTGCATTGGCTACATCATAGCAGTGAACATCAACCCACCAAACTTCTAGTCTCTGATTTGGTGCTGCACCTAGAGAATGCATTTGTCACAGGAATAAAAGAATCTCTTAGTAAAGTTGAGGTACTTAAAGGAAGCAAAAATTACATATCAAACTGCCTGTACAAACAAACATTTACCATATTCTGATAACAGAGGTTTTATTAATCTTCACCACTGTGCTGAATTGCTGCCAGATGCCTTCACTTTCCTGTCCATTTTGTGTTTCTGAGGACATTCTATGAGGTTTGACAAGAAAACTGTTTCTCCCACATTGAGTAAAATTTTCAGCACACTACAAGTGTGACAAACCATAGTAGGACTGTTTCCCAGTGTTTGTTCTGGGAAATAGGTACTGTTTCTTTCTTAAAAGGAAAGACTCAACTCCAAACTCCTTTAGTGTGGCAATGCTATCCTCTGTGCAAATTTAAAAATTATGAGCAATTTAGGGTATAAACAAACTTTCTGAAAATCTTTTATTCAACATTTCCTGCTTCTAGCAAAAAAATCATTAGGTCTTTTAAGATGTCCAGTTTTGGATAAAATTTTTACAGCTTTCAAAAGCTATGACTGTATGACCCATATGACTGTAAATGCTCAGAAACATAAATTTAATGAAATTAGTAAATGTTAAAATTCAAGAGCCAAAAAGAATCTGTTATTATTTGAAGTTCTGCAACTACTAGCTACAGATATCTGGAAGGACACATACAGAGAAGTTATGCAATTGAAGTCTCAGGCCTTAATACCAAGAAATATTCTTGCAAAAGGAAGTTAAAACTTCTCTGGAACAGTATGGCAAGATGGTGAGGAAAGGAAAAAACAGGAGAAAAAAAACCCAAATCAGCTTCTTCCGGCTCCATCCTGACCAGCATGTGATGAGTTAGAGACAGTACTATAAAGGTATTTGTAAAAGTTATTTTAAACAAGACAGTAATCAAAAGGATACAATCATCAACTTTGTATTGAGGTGGAACTCTGAGATGTTGAGCCCTTGCTACTCCTTTGCAATTGCAAAGTGAATCTGCAAGTATTCATCACTACAGGAAAAAATTACATCTTCAGAACTGATAATTCCAGAATATTAATTCCAGTAAATAATTAAACATTCATATGCAGAAAACTCAGTTGTACTTCATAAAATGATACCAGTTACTTCAGAAGCAGTATCTGCTGCAAGCATATTCCTTCAAGGTCACACAGATGGAAACTTCACTACAAACTCAAAAGGCAGTAGTAGTAACCTTGCAGGGTATACCAATCAATGATACAAATAAACACAGTTGCTAGCAGCAAGAAAATTCCAGTTCTTCTCATTAAAAGGTTAAGTTTGAAGAGTTTGTGTACTTTTTACGTGACTAAATGCACTTTGAATCACTTACCTTTAAATTTGATGTCAAGACCACTAAATTCCAATTCAACTCCTTGAAGTGCTTCCCCTAGGGTTTCATGGTAATGGCTGATGCTTTTTTTTGATCCCACACAGAAAGGGAGAGAGAAGTATTTGTATGTTTCTTGGCGATTGTGGTAGGGTCCTACAGTATTCATCCATAGAACAACTTCCTCTTTATCTTGATACTGAAAGATAAAGTTTTTGAGTTAGATGAGAAGCCCAGCAGAATAAAAATGTTCAAGAAACTGTCATTCATATTAACTAGCAGGGCAGGATTGCTCAATCACAGGCAACAGTCACATTTAAAGACAGTCATCTTTTGCATGACAGGGATTCTAGGATAAAATTTCAGCCTGCTTTCATAGAAAAAAAAAAAGCCAAGTTCATCACACATCTTCTTAGAGCCTGTCAGATGAGGGAGATTTAAGAAAGATGTAGAAGATGCAGCAAGCAGAAGTCTTGAAAATAAATAAGCTATTACTAATTTTGAAAAAACACATCAGTTAAAAGCAAAACTCTGCTTATCTCAAGTGAAATAAAGGAAACACCAAATTAATGTCTTGTTAAACAAGATCTTAGCAAAGTAGTCAGGCAATCTACCCTCACTAACAGATATTTGGTATTTTCCTAAAATGCAGCTCCCTTTCTTTTAAGCAAGGGTATGAACTGCATTCAAAATTCCCAGAAGAGCACAATGCCTCACAGGAAGCACTAAAATTAAACTGTTGCATACATACAGTAGCCAAGAGCCCAAGTAAGACAGAAGAACTGTATTTTGATGCATTTCCAACATTCCCACAGTGAAAAAACAGAACAGCAAGAAGTCTGGTGGCTGCCATGAAATTCTCTCTGGGAACACTCACTCTTCACTTTCCACAGCTACTGTTAGCCAGGAAAACATATTTCTTGTCTAGAAGCCAGTAATTTTTTTCAAGCCCTTATTAATTCTGAACAACAAAAAAAGTACTTAAAGACATTAATCTATCAGTATTCAAATACTGGACAAATTCAGGAAAATTAAATGATCTGAAATAATACTTTGCATTTTATCTGTATGCATCTGGATGAGGTATCAGATTTGCTAATTACTATACAAAGTCACTCAAGCAACACAATTTCTTCACGGATAATCTCAACAGAATAAGAGGGACAGGGACAGTGATATAACCTCAAAGGTAGAAAAAAACTTTACTTATAACTGAAAGTAAATCACTATAGTTCTGAATTTTTTTAGGTACAGAAGTATAAAGTACTATTATAAGATTAAAACACAGACATAGAATACCTTGGAGAAGAAAAGAAAGTAAAATGTTAATTAGACATAACTATTATATAGTCCACAGCTGAAATACTGAATACAGTTCTGTATCTCCCTTTTCAATAAATGAACAAAGGTTCTTCATCTCCATTTATTCTGAACAATCACAGCCATAGCAAGAAGCTAATGCAGAAATAATTAAGTACATACAGAATGAAAAAAATCTCCAGATGAAGTCTTTAGAAGTTAAATCCAAGGATTCAAACAAACATGCTCTGGAAAATAATTTAATCCCTTTAAACTAACATGCCATCTCTATTAAAGGCTCATCCTTTTTGTTTACAAAAATGTACAAAGGTCATGCCAGCCTCTCATGTGAGTGATTTCCAACAAGAAACTTAAAATATCTTAGTAATTTCATTCTGAGCTGCAGCAGAGACCAAACACTTAGCAGTTTCACAAACCTGCCCCTTTGCAGAGCACAAATTTCAGAGCATTTCTGACAGGTAAAGAATGTCAAAGAAGTATCAAATAAAAAGTAAACAACAAGAAAAATCAAGAGAAAGTAGATATTCCTCCTCTCTGCCAGCAACCAGAAAGGTTATACCACTGCAGCACAGCTGTCCAAAGTTGGTAAAGAAAACACAAAGAAAACAAAATCACAGTTTCAGCCCCATCAGCTGCAGAAGGAGAGTGGAGTCTGCACTTCGAATCCACCTCTGGCTCTTGCCAAGGGAGCACGGGACAAGCTGGTCCCTATCTCTTCCTAGCCTGTTATTCCTATCATGTCTTCTGTTTCTTCCTCTAACAGCTGCAGAACATATTTCCAGCCCTTTCTCAAAATGGCCTTAACCTGTCAAGAGCCTACTTTAGCACTCCTTGTACCAAACAGCTTACATGTGAGCTGACCTATGTCTCTGTTCAACCTTCAGTAATAGAATATGACAACATCCTAAGGTCTGTGAGATCATCTTTGCCTGAATAAAGAAAGCACTGACCACTGCTTTTCTTAGCTGCTTATTTCTGACATGCTTCATACTGAGCTGGGACATCCACATTTTTGGAACTACACCAGAAGTGACAGATGAGGCAGAAGCCAGCAGATTAAGAACATAATAAGCAAAATCTTGCTGTTTTCTGATCTAGCAATGTAACTAATTAGCAATTACAACATCTGCAATAATAAATCTGGGTTTTGCTTGTCTCTTATCTGCATGGAGCTTAGTCCTTCTTCAGGGTTTAGAGGTTTTTCCCACAATGACTCCAAGATGCTGTCAGCCTGCTCTAGAGAGAAAAGGGGCCACATCAAACAGATGTAAAGAATTCAGTCTGCATTTATTACTTCCTCCTTTCTCACAACCACCCCAGAAGAGCATGAGATAAATCTGAGGCCTGCTACACAAACAAACACAACACCTCAGCCAGCCCAGGTTACTCCTCACTCATGGCAGTCCTTAGGCACAGCCCTCTGCCATCCATCAGGTGCTCTTGGTAGCCTCCTCAAATTAAGAGTGTTGTAGGAAGCAAAACAACTTAAGTACCATCAGCTTAAATTTGGGGGTGGTGCCTAGCAGAAACTAAAGGACATTTTCTTCTCTCTACATCTGTTGAGTTTTGCTCATTGTCAATTATAAGGATGAGCTTTCACATTTAAATACATTTCTCTGACATGATATATCTCGCCCTCACATTCTTAGCCTAGTGGTAGGGTAACCTGGTGGCAAGAACACAGGGCTATTAAAGAGCTTAAGTATGCTGGTTTGATGGTGGGTTTTTTGTCTGGTTTCTTTTCTGTTTCATTAGTGCCTTCGTAATATCAAAACATCTACAACAAATAACAGTGCCAACACAAAGGAAAACTTATTTAGGCAAGACAAAGCACCAGAGTATCTTGTAGGAGACTGTACTGTCACCTCTTCATGAGGACTAGGTTTTGAGAAGGCTTTCATGTAACACACCTTTCAGCAAAAAGGAGAGAGAGAACATGAAGTAAGGCAAGGTGAACATAGTAAATGACAAAGTAAAGAAGGTCAGCAAATAAGATGCTGCAATCTGTACAATGGTGTATCTCAGCAAGCTCTTCTGATTTTGGTTCATATGAAGGGATAATATACTGCATGTAGCTCAGAGATCCTAATTATATTCACAGACAGAAGCATTTAACAACTTGGTCACAGTGCCACAACTTACATAGTTCAGTACTTCCACATGTGAGAGAAGGCTACAAAACACAATTTTATTGTTTCACTTGATGTAATTTATGAAAAAATGTCTGTCAGCTTTGCAGATTTTTCTGCACTAAGCTCAATATCAGCTCAGTAATTTCTGTTAACTATATGGACTATATAATGCTATATTTACAGATGCAGCCCAAAAAGTCTCGGCATTGACACAAGTTACCCACCATATAGCTGTCAGGCTAAGGGAGACAAATCTTCAGAAACTTTTTTCGGTAATTGCCAACCAGGTGGTGGAGAACCAACCTGCACCTCAAGTGCAACCACATACCATGTACAACCCTCATCACAGCTGAGGACATCTGTTCCAAAGCAGCACAATATGGTCACGCTGCCTCTTCAGAGCACTGGGCTGCAGGGATGTGCCTGTGCAAGCTAAAATCACATCCAACCCATCCACAGCTCTTCCTTGTTGCTGGTATTGACAGGTCCACTCTAGATCCCTGCAGAACACTAAACTGCCAGGAAGCTCATGCAGCCTGACCTGGCCAGGACTGGATTTCTTCCATGTAACAAAAGTAGTGAAAAACTGGGAGTGTGCAACGCTTTGAGGCTTAATACAAGACAACTTCCATACATCTATACAATTTATAAACTATTCAAGTGTAGCAATACTGACACTACCTTACGGCACATGCATCTTTCTTTCCTGTTACCCAACAGGGGTATGGAAAGCCCCTTTATGTTCTCTTTGCACAACTGTAGAAATTAGCATGCTAACCCTAAAAATAGACTATTTATTCTATACAAAATAATTAAGGCTAGATTAAGTCAGTATAGAAAAGGTTGCAGAAAAAGATATGAGAGTGTCAGGTTGCTGATATTCTTCTTTAAACCAGGAAAACACTTTGAAAAAAATGCGATAGGAGAAAAAAAGATCCAAATCTCATGTGATGATTCAGCAAAATAAATTCAAATCAAGACAGCTTCTTTCAGAAAATAATGCAATTTTACCCCTTTTCTTGAACAGAAGTCTGAAACCACACTCTCCCCAATGCACATCTTTCAGGGGGAAAAAAGGACCAACGTTATTTGTTACTGGCAAAGCAAAGATGTAGAAGCAGGACAAGAAATACAGGAGGCAGCAAGCAAGACACACCTGGCGAGTAATATCCCAGGCTTGTAGCCCTCAATATCTATCTATTGATATTCTATCTACTGAGTACTCTGATAATACACAATGTTTGCAGCTCACATCCACACCCTACTAAACTGTGGATTTCAGCCTCATGCTCTCCTTGGACAAAGTAGGCTATTTCTAGTAACACTTCTTTATTTCTCTCTGAATTTTAGGCCTCATCAAGAGGCCTAAAATTCAGAGAGAAATAAAGAAGAGTTGCTAGAAATACAGTCTAGAACTGTACTGGTGGCACAGGCTGAACTACTGTACATGCAGTACTTTTACTGCTACACTTCCCAGATGCAGGAGATTGCTCAGGCACACCACGTCCTGCTTCCATGACATTTATTTCACCTCTTCAAAATGGAAACACAACTTCAAAGAGGAAATGAGGTTGCTCATCTGCACACAACTTCACATGCAAATAAGTATTTTACATGAACTGAAATGTTTTCCACAGCATTTCTCTAACTGACAGTTTTCAGACAGTATACAAAGTTCCTAATTTTATATACTAACTTTAAGTAAGCCTTACATGCTCAGGGTTTTAACGTACTTCATCAGGGTATAAGTCAAGCAAAAATCTTTTTCTCAACCATATTAAATTAGGAATTTTGCTACACAATACAGTATATTTTGTTTGCTTTTCATTGTTTTTCTTGTATTCCTATTCTTACAGAGCACAGACAATTAAACTGAAGCACATTAAAATTATCCTGAAACAAAACCCACAGGATATTTCAGAATGATTTATGATTTTCATCAATGATTCCAACAAGCCTAGCAACAGAAGATGTGAAAGCAAAGGCCAGGCAGGAGCCCCCCAGCCCTGTTCCTGCAGGATGAGTATACATTGTGATAAGGCCACCGGTACCCCATTGATACTACACCACTTCCACAAATAAAAGGACAACTGTCAAAAAATCTTGCAATTATTATGACACAGGCAATGAGCAAGTACATGACATGTTCTGAAGAATGAAAGTAAGTTAAAGAATCACCAGACAAGTTTTCAGTTAGTTTCTGGTAAATTGTTCTGTTGTGGTCTGAAATTATGCTGCTGTACTTTCTTTAGACCACAGGGATTTTAAATGATGTGTCAAAAATTTCTCTTCACTTAATATTAATTTTAAACACTTGTAATTATATTTACACTATTCTTCCTCCAAAGCAAGGGAGATGTGATTTTTAAAAAATAATTCAAATTTAAGATACAGGATATAGCTGTGGATTCAATGACACCATCCACACCTGGTATCTCCAGAAACGACAGCACAGACCTAGAGCTTCAAGCAGAGTCCTCTCACAATTACCTTTTATAGTATTTGCTAGGAAGTCCACAATTATAAAACAAAGGACACATATAACACCTATTACAGCACACACTGCATACTATTCCATGTCAGAGCAGCAGTAAAAGCTTAAGGCAGCACTTCTGTGTGTCCAACACGCTGAGCACTGATAACACACTGTACAGCTGTGTCAGGATGCACCAGCACACCCTGCCCAGCAAGCTGCACATTGAGGAAATGGAAGGATAAGGATGTGTATTCCTACCAACAGGTCCCAAGTCTTAAAGTCAGTGAAAATTTAGTTTGAGATTATCAAATCCTAAATTTCCCTTCCAGTTCTCCAAAAGTGAGAAGACCCTTCAGGATGTAGTAAAGCACTTTGATTATAAGAAAATTAATCTTCCAACTGCAATCATATTTCAAACTGAAATTCATTAAAATGCAGTATTAAAAGAATATTTCCTTCAGGTTCTTTATGTTAAAATCAGTATACTACTACAAAATGCTGGTTATGTTTCATTCATGCATTAATGCTTCCACTCCAATCTCCCACACAGGATTAAAATATCAAAATACCCAAGCAAGGAGACAGCCTTGCCAAAAAAGGTAACCATCCTTCTACACCAACTATTCCTAACCTATCACATAACCTATCCAGTTAATAAACTGGACACTATGTGAACAAAAATACTAAACCAAAATAGACTTATAATCCCTCAGAGTTGAGTAGTTTAGATGAAAAAAATGACAAGCCTTCAAAGGAATTTGTGATTTCCATGGGTAATTGTTTAGTAGGTAATCATTCAGACAGTCTAAAAGACATCAGAAATCACTTTAGAAAAGAAGAATTCAAACCTAAATAAATCTATTGACAGCTTTATTTTTTTCCCTAGAAGATTACCAATATTAATTTAATAATGAATAATCGCTCAAGTCAACAAGCACTTAAACACAGTGCTATGCTGAAAACCATCTCATCTCAGCAGAAGCTTCATTCTAAAGCATAGGTTCAGCAACAGAATTGGCATCTAAACTAGTTCAAAGAATATCTAGTTCTTGAAAGCACTGAATATTAGATTAACTTTTCTGTCACAGCACGATGAATTCCTTTCCCTTTCAAAAAATAGACACAATTCAAATCAGTTTAAAAGTCCTCAAAATATGCATGGAATGAGGCAACTAATTAGCTACCACTTACACAAAAACCATCAATACTATTTATCTGTTTATTAAGAACACTTGGTAAGCTTTACCACACCTTACCTTGAGAAAACTATGTTAAGAAACTCAGCAAGTGTTTCCCAGCCAGGCTGCTCAAGAGCAAAATAAGTCCTGACAGTCAGACAGACCCAGTGTTTAATCACAGCCACATTCTAATCCACTCCACTTGCAGGAAACAGAGATGGTTTTCAGGAAAGTCTCGTTCCAAAATCACATCTCATCTTATCTCACAAACTTCCACTTTCTCACACCGAAAGCGACGGGAAACAACACTCCGATGTAAAACCAGAAACTGACAAAGCACTGGCATTTTTTTCCTAGAAATTCTTTTTGGGTAATATTGCGAGCGCTTCAGAAGAACTGTTCTCACGCGGATACATGAGCGCTCACATCAGCAGTATTTTATACATCCATTTCTCATGCGGGTCCGTGGCAGCGCCCCAGCCCATTCCCACGGCATCCCTGCCTGTCCCCGAGGGGAGCTGTCACCCTGTCCCGCGGGGCTGTCACAGCGCGCTCCGGCCGGGCTTCTGCTCTGAGGCAAGAGCAAACATCCTCCCGAGAGAAGGCAGAGCAAACAGCGCTCTCCAAACAAAGCACGCGTACCTGCCGGGGCGTTTATCTGCTCCAGGAAAAGGTGGGACACCCCGCCCGGCCGCACAAGGATGTGCAAACCGGATCAGAGCACCCGGCGGCCCTGCCCCGAGCGCCCCGGCGGCCCCCGAGCGCCGAACCGCAGCGCGGGGCCCGGTCCCGGCCAGCGCGGCCGGAACAGCCCGAGCAGCGGAGCAGGCGCGGCGAGAGCCCCGCGGGGCGGCAGCTCCC
>VZTB01014680.1:0-39590 GCA_013397245.1 Thryothorus ludovicianus | reverse complement strand
GGCGGCGCCCGGAGTGCCCAGCGGGAGCGCCTGCGAGCGCCGTTCTTCCGAGAGGGAGCTGTCATTGATCTTGCATTTTGATCGATACAAGAATCTAAATGTATTCAGGAACAGCAGGGCTGCGTACAAGTACCCTGTGCAGCGCAAGTCCTGGTGGGCGCGGTTGTTGGGCCTGGAGAGGAGGAGGCTGAGGGGAGAGCCTTGTCACTCTCCTGCTGCCGGACAGGAGGCTCTAGCGAGGCGAGGGTCCAGTGACAGGACAAGAGGACATGGCCTCAAGCTTAGACATTAAGCGCAATTTCTTCACGGGAGGACTGATCAAACATTGGAAGGGGCTGCCAAGGGAGGTGGTGGAGTCGCTGGCCCTGGAGGTGTTTAAAGAAAGGCCAGAGATGGTCTCATTGATACGGTGATGTTCAGGCAGAGGCTGGACTGGACGCTCTCAGAGGTCTTTTCCAAGCTCAGTTCTGTGATTCTGTGGAATACCCAGGCTCACTCTCTACGCCCCTTGCAGTGGGAGCACACGGAGCCGCAGGCGCTGAGGCAGCCCAGCCACAGCTGGCTCTTGTTCAGGGTAAGGTTTCTGTCAGTGCTCGCAAAGACACCCCACAAACCTGCCTCCAAACTTGTACCTACCTCAAACTACAAGTCCACAGTAAGAAAAACCAAACCAAACAGCTCCCTATCAAAAAAGCTCAGGATACTGAAAATTGATGCATCAGACAACTTTTAAATTAAATAAATACATTAAAAAATTTCCAAAGCTATCGTGTATTCTTGAAAACCAGAGGGGGTGCTATACCATCTTGTCAAATAAAGAGAGCCAACAAAAGACAGACAGCTAATGACAGGAGCAGAAGGCAGGAACTCCATGCTGTTACATGTCACCCATGCTTTGTAGAAATGATGCAGAGACCAGATTTCTTTGTTACCATCATACCTATGCTAAAAGCTTTTCTTCTTGTGGTTTTACACATTCAGTCTACCTTCCCTAAGCATATTTCACAAGGTATATTTATATGAGGCCTTTCCCAGAGATTCAGGAGACCGGGTTTCAGTAGAAGCTAAGTCTGTAGAGATATTTGCCAAAACCTATGCAAAAGCCATGCTTGTATTACACACACATATAAAGACTTAAAAAAAAAAAAAACCTAGACAGTTTTGATAACACCATATGTTTCTTTCTAGTCATTGCATCTCAGTCCAAAATAGAGTAGCTTACCCTTGGGAGACAGAGAGGAGGCTTCAGCATCTTCAGATTATTCAGTACTTAAGTCTCAGTCAGCAACAGGGCCAACCAGAGCCATCTGCTGCAGCAGGGTTTGCAAGGCATGTTGCAAAGAACAAACACTTTCCCCAGGCCTGCCAGCTGGCACCTGAGTTTGGTGGATTGGTTGATGTCCCTACAATTGGCCAGGCCACTTAAGTTTTTACAAGTGATTTTATTATCTGTTCAGTCCTTGAACTCCACTATGCATCAGAAACACCGTTCATATTTCCTGTTCCACTTTCCCTCCCAAGCACATTTTTAAGTAGCCAGCAACCTGCATGCAGGCTGTTTTCTTCTCTGGTCTCTTCTGGTCTTCAGTTTCAGTGCACGTCTCATCCTTGGTGGAAGCAACATACACCAAACTCCCAGCAGCACAAAATACAGATACAGGGACTACATATACTGAAATGTAAGAGGCAGAAAGCAACTACATGAATCCAACCTAAGTGGAACACACACTTTGGTGGCTAAGCAGGTGTGTCACTGTTGGCCTGTAAGAGGCTTGAAAGACATGCCTGCATCCAATTGTTTACTTGCATCTAACAGTAAAGCTGTTCCTTTTTCCCTCGATTGGGTGAGAGTCTTGCAGTGGTTGTTGGTTACTGAGATCCCTCACTAATCCAGCAGCAGTGAGACAGGAATGCCTGAGACAGCTACATCTTTAGAGTCCCTCCCTTAAGCAGTGCAGAAGGGGCTTGAATAGAAAGCATTTATAGTATGGCTCAGCTCCTCTTTTCCCAGCTCACCTCTCTTCCAAACCAGAGCTCCACCAGCATTTGGCTTTATGTGATAGGTCAGCTCAGAATAATGAAGTATCTAAGCTTCAAATGGCAGAGGGATTGAAAGGCTACTTGTGAGCTACTTCCCAGCAATTCAAGTATAACCATCTCTCCACAGCACAAGGAATAAATATCCAGTTCACAACCATGGTATTAGGATTCTGCAAAAGCAAATATTCAGATAAATCCCTCCCATAGAGGACATTTGGCTATAACATGGAGGGGATGCAGCATTAAAAATCAGCTTGGAAAGATGGATCCCTGGGCTGCTTCAGTCCAACAGTGCTGAAAGAAAATCTGCTTTATACACATATAATTTGGTTTTCCTTTCCTGCCTTATTACAGGTTTACCCACATCCTACAATTCTACTTTATGTTGTAACTGGCAGATGTGAAAGCAGAAAAATTCCTCTTACCACATCACAGCTCCAATGTCTGGGGCACAGCTGCTGTCAGCACCAAGAAAGGGAATTTTTGAGCAAAACCAGAGAGCTGTGTGCAAACCAAAGCATGTGGAAGCTGAAGACAATCATGCTGCTGAATTTCTTCTTTTGGTTTATCTCTTTTATTCCTAATCCTTGCTACTATCTTCCATATCTCAGCATCAAAACCTTCTTCCTTCCTTCCAATTTGAGCCAATAGTACCTGGAAACCTTGTTTCATTCCAAAAAGAGGAAGGCAGCTCTCACCTCACCACTCCCCTGGCTACAGTGAGAAAAACCAAACTGTCACTGAGAGTCTATAGTGGCAGTTACTGGAGACAGAACTGAGGTTCCTTTAAGAAATAATTTAAAAAAACCAAAACAGAAGGGACACTTCTGTGTCTGTTGTGCTGTGTATGCAGCACAACACCTGCATCCCTCTGTCATCAAAGGGAGAGGCTATATGAACGGCATTTGGAGTCACCCAAATCCTACGAGTCTAATGCACAGATGATATTTAGCATATGCCTAGATCCCTGAAAGCTGCAGGGGCTTCTCCACCTTCATTCACTGCTGGTAAAGTCAGCATTGCTGTCACTTCTGCAGCTTCACACATTGAGTTTGCCACCCTGCAAGAGAAAGGAACTGCAACTCTGTCCCCTGCTCTCCCACACATCAAGGGGAGCTGACTCAATTGGACAGAAGCTCCACCTGACTTACCTATACCTGAGGGATCACCTAACACAGATGTATCTGTCTCTTTGTCAAGCCATTCCCTCTTTTCCATCCCTGAAAACCAAGTATGTAATGATGTTTAATTCTCTACTCTGAATGTTATCTTGCAGAATTCCCATCCGTGTCACTCAAAGACAACCAGAGCCTTAATCTTGTCCCTCAAGGGTTGGGATATGCACAGAAGATTTCAAGGTCTGAAAGAGAGCCAAACCAGGAAGCCTCCTTAACTTTGTAAGGCCTCAGGCAAAAAAAAAAAAATAAAAAAATGGCTGGACATAGCTCCTGCAGATTCACATTGGTAGAAAGGAACAAAACAAGCAGAGTTCAGCCCCCAGGCTGTCTGTTTTCACTGCAGCCAGCTAAAATACACCTGGCATTTGTGAGGGGTGTACACTGATAACTGGAGACTAACTGTTACAGAGCATGAAGTGAAATACCTTCATATTGCTGCTCTAATGACCACGTGTAAAAGACACAGAACACAGCACTGCCACCAATTCCTTCTCTATTTGAGGGTTCAGTTGTGATTTTGTAACACCATACATGCAGCCTGCCTGAAAAAGGTTTAAGTACAGTTGGTTTGTGATACAGAACATCCCTTAGCAGCTGTCTTGGGAATTTTCATGGTAAATGCAGCACACACAACACCTTGTCTATCCTCTTCAGGGAGAGAACAGGAAAAGGAAAGGCATTTTCAAGGCTGTATGCAAAATACATTCTTGAAGACAATTTCTCATCCCCCCATGGTTTAATGATTGCTAAAGGGGAATGCTACACCTTCTGAAAGGTCAGTATAATTGTATCCAAAATGTTATGCTAAGCAGTAGTATATTCACCTGCTCCTGCTGTAATGAGCATTTTTCAAACATCTTATTTTTTCTACCTTTTAAGCACGTTTTCCAGTCAAGCCCTAGTAGACTGTATTGAGAGGTTTGGTAACAATGCTTATCAGGATTTAGATCCTAAAAGGGCACATGTGCTTTCTTGATCAAATGGCATCTTTGTGTTGGTGCAGGGCTCCCAAGACACACATCAGTGTTCTTCCCAATGATGATACCTTTTCTTGAAGCCCCAAAGCACCAAAATTCTTCCAACTAAAAAAAAGTTATAGAACGCGAAAATGTCCCAGTGAAAATCATGGGAAAAGTCACCAGAGCTTCAGGGAGGATGAAGAGGATGAAATCATTTGGGTCCCACTTATAAATAATTTAAGACAGACCAAAAAATATCTGTACAAACATATATATATAAACAGAAAAAAATCTCATATCCCACAGATGTTGAGAGATTCAGCGACCTCTTGGGGGCACAGGTGGAGGATAAAAGCCTTCACAGCTTACAGGCCTATAAAAAGACAGAGAATGAAAATGCATGTAAAAGTTCTGGAACAACACACTGCATGCAATAACATCATATGTAAGCATACTGTACAACCAATAGTCATACAAGAAGAAAAACAGGCTGATTCAGAAACAGAGCAGATGCCAAACTGCCAAAGCACTGTTCCTGTCCAAGCTATTTCTTCTATTCTTCAGCTGCAGTAATTCTACTATTACTGGAAAGAGGTGCTGTAATAGGTTATTGCAGTAAAACTTTGATAGTATGGTGGCTTTCTTATGAAATGAAGATGCAATAGGAAGAGATCAAAAGATTCAAAACCTTTTCTCAAACTGACTGCAGATAAATTCCAGTTATATCCTTGCCAAAGCCAAGCCAACAACACAGACCTTGCTGCACCCACACAGTGGCAATTACTGCTTTAACAGTTGGAGAATTTTCTTAGTATCTGTACTGAGACAATTTTTTGGGGCATAGACTTCATTGACTTGCACTGGTTGGACTAAAGAATGTTAACAAGTGATTTAAGTTTATGATCAAATCAAGGCAAAATTCCTCAACATCTTTCATAAAACTAGTTCTTTCTTTGAGGCCAGTAACACATGCAAACATATATGCTTTGGAGAAATCTGAATTTTGTAAAAAGAAAAAAGTCCAAGAGAATGCCAAAAGGAACTTCCCTCTGCACTACACATTTTATGTTCCAAGAGGATATTCTCAGGAGGGTCAGGTACTAGATCTCTGCCAAGGGCAGGATGCAACTCCACCCGGGTCAGCCTTACTATGACAAGTGTTGTGTGCTTCACTAGTGTGTGAACCACAGGGACAGCACTGCAACAGCCTTGTCAGCAAATAGGAAACAGATTCCCCCACATACAGACAGGAAACAATGACCTTACAATTCCCAACAGTGTGTGTTGACAGAGAGCAGTCTGGTAGACTTTGTTCAAAAACCCACTCCATTTCTGCCTTGATAACTGGCTTGCTTTCTATCCAATGCTTCCATATGGATTCACTGAAAGCACACATTTTGAGCTGCATGTTAGTTTTACCTGCTTGCACCTCGAGGAGGCACTCTGGGAGGCCTTTCTGGGAAAGGAAGCCTCTCTACTTGCTGAGGAACTGGGCTGCGACTCCTTGCTGTTTCTGGGACTTCACTGTCCTACAAAATGAAGAGAAGTGTTTACAGAACAGCAGAATCTGGTTCTTGGTATCTTCTCAAAAGAAGTAGCTATGTTTTGGCATTTCTCTAAATGCAATGCCAGCTCTGAGCTGAGCAGTACATAGCAGAGGTGAGAGCTTACCTCACTGTCCCCTTCCATGCCACTGCTGACACTCAATATACTCCGAGTGCTGGAGCGATTACTTGCACTACCTGGGGTAAGCAAGAGAAAAACTGATTAATAAACCCTGGTGATTTAACTGCAAATCCCTGACTCAGGGCTCTAACTTCATGCTTAATTCTTGCACACATATTTAATGCTTGTTTAATTTCTTTTCACTGGGTTTTTTTTGCATATTTTCAGGATCCAAACAACAGCATTTCATACAACCCAAACCACAGGACCAAGCCATTCAATTATGCTTTCTTTCTACAAGACTTCTGCCTTATCTTTCTTTGTCCTTTTTCTAGAAGATTTCTGCCTTATCTATTTCTTTATGGTTGTGGTTAAATACTCACAAACTTAATCTAACTGAAAAGACCCTATGCCAATATCATCTGGCAAGTCAGGCAAATATTTTCACAAGGGTTACACACCCAACACGTATGTACATTTAAATTATCAGTCCCCATATCTTTAACAACTGCATGAAGATAGATGGCTCTGAGCACTCTCACATATTCATTCCTGGAATGACTGCTTAAGAAGTTATTTCCAAATCAGTAAGTGTTTACTACCCCCTCTTACAACAATCCTCACTCATCACAGGAATATTTCCTAGTCTATTTCCAAGCTAAAAATAAGTTTGTTCAAACAACCTTCAGCACCCATCTGTGCAAACCCATTTAACTCTCAAGGACTCAGAGTAGGGATTGTTTTTGCAATCAGTCATGTCAACTCCAAAGGTGACAGCAACTCACAAACATATCCTACACTGCTATGGCTGGTTTCAGTCATAAATAGAGAACATTTTAAAGGGCTGTGAAATACTGGGACACTAATATTCAGAAACCTCTACATTGGAATGGTGGCTAGAGAGGTTTTCTCCTAACATACTGTCCCTCCCTGCTAGCTTTGGTTAAGTCTCATTAGCTGGTACAAACAGCAGCACTTAGGAGTGCTAAACACTGTGGTAGGGTCCATTCTCACAATCACACCATGAGAAGAGTGCCAAGCTGCATACAGAGAGCTCTGCAGACTTGTTAACACTTCTCTCACATGTGCTTGTATGCAAGTGACTGGCTCAGCCAGATGTCTCTGGCACCTATTCTGGATGCATGCCAGCTGCATCTTGCCAAGAGTCACAAAGGTAGTAACCTCACAGGAAGTCAGATTTCCTTTCAAAGGACCAAACTGATCCTGAATGATTTCTGCAAGAATTGCTCCATCTGCAGTAAGAGCAAGAACGCAGGGATTTAATTTGCACAAATTAAACATAATGAAAAGCAAAATTAATAAAAATGTGCAGACTGCCCAAGTCACTCAAGAGGTCCCACAGTTACCAAGGAAAAAATCTGTCCTTTATGTAAAACAATTGAAGAAACAACATGTAGAGACTGGTTTCCAGCCTGAAATATCACTGCCCTTCAGGCCAGGAGAGCAAACAGCCTGCTGGCACTCATAGCATGGGAGCATCCTTTCCAATGAAAGAGCAGTTGTCATCTGCATTTAGATGGCAAAACTGAAGAACTTAAGACAGGTTGTACACCTTCCCTGAGAAGGCTGAAGAGAATTTTTTGCTCAGTTTTCAGGTTCTCCTCCTGCAGAGATGCAGACAAAAGATGCCCAAACCACTTGATGCACACCTGGACTTGCTTTTGCAGTTTTGAGAACAGCTGGCTTGAGGCATGCAAGGTTTGGGGTGGCATTGTCAGTGCTGGGATTCAGGAACAGAATTCCTGTCCCCTGGGCTGACTCCAGGGTCAGGCTTGGGAAGTGTGTTCCATCCAGCTTTCCTGTAGGGGTGGTGACACTCAGAGCTTGCTTACTTGCTGTGCTGGATGTGCTTTCTGTTTTCCAGTCTCCTCGTTTTAACTCCTTTTTTGGTGGAAAAACATTTTTCCTGGGGGTATATTCATATATTCCACATTCTGGTTTCCCCAAAGTATTATGAGAATGTCGAATGGGTACTGTGATTTCCAAATCTGGAAGGAAAAATGAACAGCTTAGAAAGGTCTATGCAATTATAGCCCCCAAGAGACAATTCTGCACTTAGGGACAGAATTAAACACAATTGTATAAGAAAAATCGTAACTGTATATGAATCAAGATGCACTCTGCAGATGTGAGCATCCTTTTCTTGGCTGTGAAAGCAAGGAGCAAAGCAAGTTCCCAAAGTTTTTGCCAACTGGCACATGGATGTGAATATTAAAATATCACAGAACCACACTTGGACACATATCTGTCTGAAGAGCTTGTTAATCTGGTTAGCTGCTTCATTACCAGAAAGTATCAGAATCAAAGACTGTTACCTGCACTTTTGTCTTTTTTTTGCTTCTCCATTTGCCTCCTGGTTATGCTGTCTCGTAGACGTTTCAGATTTTCCTAAAAACATCACAAGATACTATTTTCAGGGATTTGGATAAAGGAAGAAGAGCAGCTTTCTGACGAAACCAGTATTGTATTTTAGCTAACTTTGCAGTGAAGCTGTAACAAAGCTTGCTAGAACTGTCAACAGGTTTTAATCTATTCCTTTCAGAAGCCCATGTGTGCGTTTCAGAAGCCAAGTTTTTTCTGATGTTCATTATGTATGTTAAGGTCAAGTACACACACTCACAGCCAGTTGCAGATAAGCAGCAGATTGGCTTTACAACTCCCTGTATTTTCTGTTTGCACTGTGACATTGGCACAGAAACAAGACCCAAAATCAAGTAACTGCACTGTCCTTTCTGCACTAATGAACAGATAATTCTGACTGCAGGAACAGAAAGGGCTGCCATGCATCTGAGAGTGTGAGGTACAACTCAGAATTCAGGAAATCCCCAATGAAGAAATGTAAACGGCAGCAAAGACTCTCCACCATTGTGTGGCAGCATATTACACTTTACAATACAAAAAGGTAGGGAGAAAAAAACTCTTTTCAGCAGGGAAATATGTACAGATCTGAGAGAAGGAAACCCCTGAATAGGTAGAAAAGCAGATGAAGCAACTGCTGTACCATGAAGCAAAATTTGAAGGCTGTTTAAAGCAAGGGGCACAGAGCATGCCACTTTGTCTCTTCAATTTACTTAAGTAGCACTGTCTTCTTCTCGGGTAGAAGGAATTCCTCTGACTATTCCTGAGTAGGGAGGACCTTTCCAAGTGAGAATCAGAAGGAGAAAAGCCTTGCCTTTTTTCTGACAACTTCTAAAATAAGGTCACCCACTGGAGACCAGACTGTCAGGGCATGAACAAAAGGCTCCAAAAGAAGCAGGCAGTGGTTTTAAAGAGGGAGCCTCACTCTAACTTGAGAATGAAAACTTTAAACTATAACTGATAGCTCCACCAGAGTCGCTGGCACTTCAGGCAAAAAAATTACTCCCTCTTTCTGTTAAGCTACTCAAACACTCTGCTTTTACCATTGCTAGACCTTGCCCAGCTGCAAACAACAGTCCTGTAGCCATCAACAAACAACTGGAGAAATCAGATCAACTACCAACTAGGACTTTACAGCCAATAAGGACTCTAGGACAGAGTCTTCACTGATCTCAAATGGATGAGAACTAACAAGTTCAATGCTCATCACAGAAGTCCCCTGCCAGCAGGTAGGTACTAGGTGACCTCCAGAAAGGTGATTTAGCCAACTGGATTTGATCCAATTCCTTGTGTACAGATCTTCAAAAGCTACTTCAAAAACATTACTGCAACACAAAAAGATCTGTAAAATTGCTTGCTGCTTACTGGGAATAGCTCCCCATGGCAGGAGAGAACTCTGCTAGCTAGGGGTCTAGGTGGACTAGGTAGCAGTCTTCCTACTCCAACCAGGAAAAAAATGTACCTGCTCTGAGAAGCTTGTGATACATAGAGAGACAGCTTTATTGCTTAAACAGTAGCCTAAGTCTGTACCTGCTGGAAACGGAATGATTCTGATCTCTTTTTCTGGTTCAGTTGCCACTCTTTAAAATGAAGTACAGCTTCATCCACAGTGAGGATGCCCATTTTCACTTGCTCCTGCAATGTAATCAGCTGCCGCTGCCCTGGGGTTTTCATTCCAGCAAATGGATCATATATACTTGATTGAGACAGGTCCCTTACAGGCCTGACTATTGTCTCTGCAGAGAGAACACCAGCAAAAATATTATTAAACTTGTGACATCTACTTCCTCACTGAATAAAGAGATTAAGCACCCTAGATCCAGCAGACATTAAAAAAAAAGAAAAAAAAAGGAAAAAAAAAAAAGAAGTATTACAGACTGTTTCCTAAGAAGTGTTTTCTTCTTAGGCCATCCCACTATTTGTCATGTCTAAAACCCCAGCTGAGAGGTAGCCTTGTACACAAATATATCCCAGGGATAAACTTTGCTCTTAAAAAACATAATTTAAGGAAAAAGCACAAAACATATTTCTTGAAGTGCCCTCCTTTCTCAGCAATTCACAGAGCTTTTACTTCAGCAGTCACCTCTGTAGTACTAGTAGTAGTAGACTCTGTCTAGGTAATCTGTGTAGTTTAAGCCCAGAAAACTCATTCTACTGATGCTGGCATTTTCTAACTCATTTGTAACATAAAGAGTTCCCAAGACATGAGATGTGCTTGCTCCCCTCACACTCTGCATTTATAAAAAGTTTCCAGTGTCAAAAAAGGTCAAAAAGATTGGATCATTCATAGAGGACTGTTACCCCAGAGCTTTGCAAAACAGTCTACTCTGTCATATTTCACATCAATGAAGCTACCATAACAGATCTGCTTTTGGATTGCTGAAAGGGTTTTCAGGGTGAACTTCTGCCTTACCTTTCTTAACCCTTCCTCTAGGGACGTAAAGATTCTCAGATCTTTGAGCCTTCTGTGCAAAAACTGCAAAAGAAACATTCCTTAGATAATGAAATGCATCTCATGAAGACAGAAATAGCAAGGATGAATATGGCAAGCATACACAATTCTGCACTGCATTATAGCTTCTGTTACCCTTCTATGTCCATTGAAGAAAACAAAGATTTGTACATTAGAATTCCCTTTCTACTGATCTCAAAGAATTTAGCTCAGCCACCTCTAAGGGAAATCGGGACACGATTTCTCCATAGTTCTGTCACAGTGGGAAGGAGAAGTCATTGAAATTACTCTCTCACATGCCATTGTGGTTCTTGTTGGAATGTTCATGATATATGATCAAGATTTCCAAAGTTGCCTAATGAACTTAGAGGAACAATCTTCTTCAATTTCAATAAAATCCCACCTCAGAGGGAGATTCTGAGGTATAACATCATGTCCTATACAAATGCAGTTGAATCAATGATACTATTACTGATCAGCAATATCTCAGTTTATTAGCTTGATTGTGTCCTTATAATATCAGGATCTTCCCTACTTAGCTGGATTTTTTTTATTCCATTTGAAGGTAATCTGCCATGCTACTGCTTTCATGAAGAGCAAGCTTAGGCCAAGATCTTGGGATATAACAACCCCCTGTTTTCGGAGTAGGCAAAAGATGAAAAAACAGATATGGAATTGGATCCCAAGGGTAACCTAACTCCAGAGTTAAATAATCCAGATATCCTGGCATTTATTTGGCAACTGGAGCCCATGTCAATGCCATTCTACAGTTTACTGGTCGACATTTCCACTGGTATCCAACTCACTTTTGGAGATGTACAGCTCATTGTCCGGCTGTGGAGAGCTAGATTCTGGTCTTGGAACAGGAACTGGAGGTCTGTTAGCCATTTCCTGTGGAAAAGGGTCTTGTTCCACTGAGTAGTACACATCTTCACCATACTGCTCGTGACCTCCTTCCTCAGAATCTGGCACATCCATGCTACCACCTACAAGAGAGCAGAGTTTGTAAGAATAGCAACCTGGCTACTTCACTGAACACTGGTCCCCTCTAGATGCATTATGTACCAATTTCTTACTAAGTTGGCCATTTCACAGCCAAAACCATCCAGTTTTGCAGTGCCTTAAATGTACCAAAAACCTTTATCAAGTCATTAACATCCAGCAGCATGTAACTGTTTGCCACTATGCCTGTACCATTTGTTTTGAAGAAATAGTGAACAATCTCCAAACTCTCTTTAAGAATTTGAAGAATAGTTAGTTTAATTAATTACATTTAATTAACATAATTTAATAGTGAACAAATCAAACAGACCAATGGTTTTCAAAAGCTATATGTGATGGTCTATGAAGTGCTACAGAGAATTAGTCCTTTGTCTGAAAAAAGCAAACAATGTGGGCTATCTTCTGTCCTTAAGAGTTCATGAAGAAATCTCAGGTTCTGTTTAATTGCTTTAACTGTGCTACTGCCATCCTTCCCTCAAAATAGGTCTCACCTTCTAAAAACTTGCGGAGCATTGAATCTTTTGTAGTTATAGAAACTTCATCTCCAGCAACCGGAGTGTCTGGTTTGGATTGAAGCATCTCTACATCTGAAAAAAAAACCCAAAACAACCCACAAAGATGAACCTGTTAATCATATCATTCAATACATGGAACAATACAATATGAAATCATAATAAACTGGACCTTTATTTTATGGTGACAATCAAAGAAGCTGGGCAAAAGACCAGACATATTCATCAAAAAAGACTTCTAAGTTGCTATGTTCAGTCCACTCTGCACAAATTTTTTCCAGCTGCCTGATGCTTACCCTTGAGGGTGACTAACAATGCTATTAAACTTAAAATGCTATTTAAAATAATAATGCTTATTAATGCTATTAACTTCTCTTGTCAGAGAATTACAAGCAGGCACTGACTTTTTGGCTATTCTTGAGTGTGTGTTGGCCAGGTGAAAGTTTTGGCCTCTTTACAGTGCTCCTGAGAGGAAACCATGTGACTTGGAAAAACAAGATATTAAAGGCAATTTTCCCATGACACAAAAGGTAGTGTTTGTTTTATTTATTGGAATAAAGTCAAAGCAGTTGGCTGAGTTAATTACTTGGATCTGGAAAGTGTTTTGAGGGTCAGATGATAAATTCAATATCGAGAAAGGACTGACAGCAAACAATAAGATACTTTGTTAATTCCGTGTTTTGTCATAAAGAATACTGATTTTAAAGAAAAAGGTCAACCTCATCATAATGCTAAAATTAATTTTAAAACTAAAATAAAACTTTAGGCAACCATATTCCTTAAATATTAAAACCAAGAATTATATAAATGGATTGCTAAGGTTTACTGATACAAGTGAATTTTTGAGGCATATCTATTTCCATGTCATAGATCTACTGCTATGTAAACTAGTTAGTTTTGGTTACATGTGAGAATATGAAATACTTTTAACTCATTACAATGGCTCCAGTCCTCTGTTGCTTTATTCTTAAGTTCTTGTATCTAACCTATCAGTCTCTGAAAAACTGTGGTGGAAGTACATCTTGATTACAATGAAGGGGCACACTGCCACAGTATGGCTACCCTAAAATAGTCCTGGTTTTACCCTCTACACCACAGCCATATCTACTCACTTAAAGTAATTCCTAGAAAAAGTACTTCAAGAGAAGTTAATTATGATTTCCTAGTGAGCCATCGTCAAAAACCTTAAAGTCAGTACAAAAACTTTAATCTTTTATTTGTGATAAACCAGCTAGCACTCCCATTAATTTCAGTGATGGTTTGTCTGTGTGCTGGTATATTCTAAATGATATTGAAACACTTTCATTTTGAGGGAATCAATTTCAGTGCTGAGCACTGTGTCACTTTAAACTTATCTGTTATGATACAGGTAGATTTTAAGCACTGTTCAGACAAGCTGTTAATATTCTTCAGGCAAAGACTAACAGNTCTACACCACAGCCATATCTACTCCCTTAAGGGTAATTCCTAGAAAAAGTACCAGGTAAGGAAAATAGAATTTCAATAAAAGACTCCTTTGTGTGCAGAGGCAATACACTAGAACTCCAGAAGAAGCTCTCTTTTCCAGAAGGAGAGGCTTTTCAGAGTCCAGTTCAAAAGCGCTAAATTACAGGGAGCTCAATTTGCAAGAAAATTCCGCGCATAGTTTCTGGGAGACCTGGACATTTCAGGCCTGGAAGAAGGCAAGTTTGACTTAATAGTGCTGAGCTTGTTTTTTAACCCTGGACAGGCTCAGTCAGTCCACCCCATTCAGAGGTGCACTGATTACAGACAGACCTACCAAGCATCTAGAAATTCTCATTATTGCAAACAAGAGCGACTTTTTTCCTTACAAGTCCAACCTAATTTACTGCTTATCTCCACCTGAAGGCACAAATAATCCTGGCTTTGGTAGCGAAACTATCCCTGCAGTGGCAAACAACACTTAGCAGAAAAGAGTTTATGATTTTAAGGAAATAACCAACAAAGTCCTCTGGACTTCATAATAAACAAAAATTACTATTTTTGTTTTATAGTATCATTTAATCTAAAAACAGTCCAGGACCAATGTAACCCATAAGCACAAGTGTTTCAAAAAGAAAGCATTTCCCCTGAGGCAGCACACTTAAAAACTGCAGAAACACTAGAAGTCCTTAAGTACCTTAAGAAGGTACTTAAAATATAAGAAGCTAAATCCTCGGTTCATCATGGGAATCATAAAATAGATCAGTGGGATGAAGTGAAACCAAACAGACAGGTGAGTAAGAACAGCAAATTTACAATTGCTTAACATAGGCACTTAATTTGGTATCTACAAATGGCCTCACTGAATATTAATGCAGTAGTGAAAAATTTAAATATATGCATATTTATCAGAATTAGCTCTTTATTTTTAGGAATAAACCAAGCGGATTAGAATAATGATTTTTCACTTATAATCTTTTTGGTACACATATTTCTAGATGTTGCTTCCTTTTGCTCTCAAGTAATTGAGCTACAATCTCAGCTCTTGTTTTTCAGTTTCCCAGTTGTCAGTAAAATCACATCTTACATAGTGTTCTTTCCTGTTAGTGTCAGAATGTTCCTAGGTACCCAGTCCTCAGGAGGAAAAAGTAGGACATGGTAGAAAATTCAGTCTCATTTCTGTATGTTAATTTATTTGCTCAGGGTTCATGGAGTCCTCCAAACATTGAAGAAACAACTCTTGATCTTGTACACTAGCAATTAAAAAAGGTATGGAGCAATTTTATCAGTCAGCCCATGTTAGAACTGCAGCACAGTTTCCCTGTGGTGAGAACAGAAAAGCTGCAACTACAGCACTACTGTGTGCAAGAGAGGCAGGGGTCTGAGCAATCTGATCTAAAGATGTCTCTGCCCATGCAGAGGGCTTGGACTAGGTGAGCCTTAGAGGTATCTTCTAACCCGAACCTTCCCATGATTCTGTAACTCTGTGAATATACATACAAAGATCTTCTGGAGCACTTGGGACAAATCCAGCCATGGATTCATAAAGCTCTTCATCGGAGCCTGGATTCAGGGAACATTTCATTAACAGATCAGTGGACAGATGAGCCATGGACTCATAAACAGACTCATCCTCCTCGCCTTGCATCAGCTCTTCCTTTATGTGACTCTTCAGCATATCTGCAGTTTCCTGGAAAGGAAGGAGGGCAAGTAAAAAAAAAAAAAAATCAAGTGTCTTTTAAATAAAGAATCTAGAGAATAAAAGCAAGCAAAAGAGATCTCAATTTTTCATCAGTGATGGAAAAAACCTCTGAAGACAGCTCATTTCCAAAGATTAAAGTTTCTCAAGTGACTTAAATCCCCACTACAGCTGTCTGGGACAAACTCTTGGGATCTGTGTTGAACTAATAAGTAACAAAGGTGAAAAAAAGGGCTGCTGACACATTCTGAGTAGCTATTACAACCTCTCACCCCACCATTTTCATGTCCCACCCAATGTCTGCAAACTCCCAGAACATAAGCACAGCTCACTCTAAAAATACAAATGCTTGTTAAAGGCTATTTTGGGGCACGCATAGCTAACCATAAGGGGGAAAGTTTATCACATGCAGAGCACCTGCAAAATAGCAAAGTTTTAGCTTTGATGTAAATTCAGTTTCAGTTTCTTGGCATTAGCAGCAGCATGTAACACCCAGAGTGGGAGTACATAGACCCTTTTCTGCGATATTAACAGGAAACCTCACAACAGGCAGCAGTTCATGTAATGCAGGCAACTTCTGATTCACAGGAGAGCAGAATCCTTTCTTATGCATTTGAAACATAGAGCAGGGGGGGATGGCAGAGCTTCACCAAATCACACACAAGGAAGCAAAATGTAAAGCTTCATCTCATCCTCCTTCCCAAATTCCAATTATGTCACAAGCACAGCCATCTCAACAGTTGCAATACTACAAGATATTCTTCTATCCACAAATGCCACCTCATGGGCCCTCAATCCTCAGGGCATGTGTGTCAAAGCTGTCTACACATGCTTCCCTCCACAGCCAAAATGGGTCAGGGCAGTAGTTCATGCAATGCTTTACAGAGGTGCAGAGGAACCTTTGCCAGAGAGAAAATTAGGTGAGTAAAGGGGTTTACTGGGATTTTCAGACATCCATACTACTATTGATAATGGCCACTACCTTGCAATGATCACACTGTTGCAGATGATTTGTGTGCTTTGTGCTGTGCTGCACTGACAGCTTGATGGTCAGTAAGGAGCCTCTACTCTTAACACAGCTCTGTCACTGTGCTGGTGGAGAGAATATGGGAGGAGCACAGTACTGCAACGAGAGGCTGGAAGGACTCCTTGCACATCTCTCGCCTACCCTGATGCAAAGATTTTGATCACAAAATCTACAGTTTCTGCAGCCCTACTGATCTCAGAATATGGAATGACTTTTATTTAGCTCTAATGTATAATGCCAAGAAGCAAGACCCAAATCCAAGAACTACCCATGCCTCCTAAACAGGGCTTAAACACTACAGTAATTGGCTGGCAGAACCTCACTAAAGCTGCAGATATATCACCCAGCACTCAGAAAAAGTTAAACACAACTTTTCAATCTAAAGCAAAGGCAAACAGAATTCATGCGACCTGAGTCAAGGAGCTCCTTGTTATTTTGAAGCATACAGGCCAGAAACAGCTCAAACTGAAACGAAAGCAGAAATTCTATGCATACCCAAATACTGCACAGAAACTACTGCTTGGTGCAGCTGGAGTCAAGTCCATGTCATAATGTGGAAACATCAAAGTGCTGTTTTCTGGGGGTGGGGTTAGCTCAAAGAGAAATTAACTGTCAATTGGGATCCCTGATAGAACAAATAGGGAATGGACAGCTACCCCTATGCAGGGAGAAATTGATATCAAGTGGAACAGGCAGACTACACAGAGCAGCTGTGAATGAGCTAGTAAGCAATCCTGACCATACTACAATAAAAGAGCACCTCAGATTGTACCTTCCCAAACATACTCTCTTCCCATATTACTCCCTAAAGTAAGCTGCATGAAGGAGCTCTTTTCCCAGGATCAGAATTAGAAGAATACACTAGGCACCAACCACATCCCTGCAGAAACTTCATTAGACGGAATGGAAGCCAGTGTGGCAGTCTCTGCTTCCACCTTACTTGCTCTGTATAAAAGCCCCAGGAACTTCCCTGGCTCCAAAGACACACCTAACCCTCCAACCTGAAAGGAGGCTGTGTGGCTGGATGTCTGTGCTCTACACCCTACCACAACCTGCTTTATCACCCCATCACTCCTGCTGAAGTAACACCAAGTGCCAAGCTCAGTGCCAGAGCCTGCACCCAGTGTGGGACGAGGCAGAAACACTGCTCAGCTTCCTCTTACCACATATTCATCAATGAACTGGCGCAGATCCTTAAAGCCGTGCTTCTCTGCTATGGTGTTTGGGTAGTGACCATACTTGTTGGCTACACTGTAGGCCTGCAGTGCTCCAGGGCATGTAAGCAGCAAGGCAGTAAGATTCTTCAGCCCATATCTTGCAGAGAAGTGAAGCAGTGTTGGCAACTCCTCATCCCTCTGATCTGTGAGAACAGGAGCCCATTAGAAGCTAAGTTTTTCTGTAGTAGCAACAGAGTCAGTAGGTGAGAGACACAGCAAACACACAGGGGAATATGGCACTATAATAGCTCAAATGTATGTAGGATCACAGATTTGCAAGGACTTCTTAGACCATCAAAAAGGACAGCATACCAACCCAACTGCTCAGTGCTCACTGTGTATCTTAGAGTTATGGAATTTAGGCAAAAGGACTGAGCTGGGGAGAAATGGCAGATGAGACAGAGAAGAACAAAGTAGAAAACCTGGGAGACATTTGGGGAGCATCATCTTTTCACTTTGATTTGAAGCTGTCTACATAATAGCATCTGCCAAAGTGCAGGAAAGTGAGAATAATACATGTAATAAAAAAAGGGTCACCTGACTCAAATGGTAATCCCCTTTCTATAGAAATTTAGCCTCCTGGTTGAGATCCAAGGTTTTTGAGACAGCCTGTGCAGGTACCACACACTGCACTGTTAAGGTGCTTCAAGGTAAAATGACTGATACAAAGAAAATCTAAAAATAAACCAAGAGTCTTTAAACTTACTTGCTGTCATATTTTCTTCTTCCAGCTGGTTGATTCCAAATAGGTGTAGACCACTAGCAGGAATGTTCTTCTTGAGTGACTCAGTCAACAGTTTGTCCAGGGCTTCTATGCTGTATGGCACAATTTTAAAGGCCTACAGATAAATGGAAAGCATTTTTGTTTGGTAGAGTCTAGAGATGCAGTTAAGGTGACACTTATATGGTGGTTTTACTATTTAACACAATCAGAAAGCAGTAGGTATAAACAGAGAAGGTAGAAATATTCAGGTCAAACAAAGAACTTGGATAGCTTCCTGGTGCAAAAACAGAGCATCACCAAGCTCAATAGATGAGAACTCTACAAGACAGAGCAACACTCATGCAACTGGAAAACCGAAAACTTGTTTCCTACTTTCTTGGCAGGTATACACTTCTGAAACTGTTCCAATGAAATGTCACTCCTGCTTTAAGTATATAGCAGTCCATTTTGAATGGTTCTGGCACACACTCTGGGTTTGGCTTTTGAACTGGTTCTTTACCACTGGGAAGCAGGCATATTCACTAAGCTGAGGCATAAACCAGTACCAACTCCACAACTTGAACCAAAAAGCAAGGGAAACAGTCTCCTCTGCCCCAGCTATCTTGGTAACTAACAAGGCTACTCTGTAGGCTTCCACTACATGGCAGATCAGGAACATGCAGGCAGGCAACAGGGCAACACAGCAGAAAACTTCCTTGTGCAAGCTTTACCCCTCTAATAGGGTCCAGGTACCCCAACTGGGAAAAACAGAATAGGAAAAGTGAATGGCTGCATTGAAAAAGTAAGTGTTAGGAATTAACAAACCATTTTATGTTACTCTGCTTCCTACAGCTAATATGAATCCTTGCTACTATTTACATCTTTTTTTTTAATAACACCTAGGTAGAAATTCCAAAACAATTAATTTCTTCATAGTACTTTCTGTTATATCAAGTTCTGACATTCCAATTTTTTGAAGTCATCAAGGTCTAAATGTGGATGTTGTGTGACTGCATTTTTTTTCTTAGTTTGATAACCTGACTCACCTTTGCCAATTATGTGCTCCAGAAACAAAAAACACTCATGCTTTCAATAAAAGGGAATATTAGAGTTAGGTGAAAATCCCTGAATTACCTTGCATTTCTTCATTTCAGAAGAGCTACTTCATGGCAAGCACTTTTGCTTATGCCTACTTGTCTAGCCTCTGAAAGAGCTGGTTTCCAAAGCAGCTGTTTGCTAAAGTCCTTACCTGGCACATGAACTGTACAGGGTTGGCTGCCTTAGCCAACAGATTGCTGATTTCCTCCATGTCAGTGTGGTAAGTGACACTTGCTTCTCCCACCATCAAGTCCCCTGAATATATCTGCAGGGGCACTGTCCCAGAGGTTAAATCTTTGAAAAGAAAGAGCAAAAATCACCATTGGTACAAACAATAGGCATTAGTTAGCATGACTGTGAAGACAGGAGGAGTTAGGATACACTGCCAGATACCAAAGGATGGATACCAAAACAGTTTCTGCTATATGGAATTCATGAAAAGTCATGAAAAGAGTCATGATGTTGGAACACTAGGTAGTAAAGTACTTTGGAACTACCTTCTTTATAGCTATGTCAATCTACATAACCTGCTAGGTCCTCTGCTAACAGTAGACTGGACCACTAATGCTAAAAATACTCCACCTTGAACTAGAAAGCCTCACATCTGTCCACCTCTGGCTTCTCTGGAGCTTTCTATAAAGCCATACCATAAACATAAAGAGCTGGAGAAGAAGGGGAGAGAAATTAGAAAAGTGACTAGAGATTTTGCAACTTCTGTCAGGCTTCAGGCTCACTTGTCTCTGAATAAAATCAATTAAAAGGAATTCCAGCTTTGCAACTTTACTCATGCACAGAATTATCTTCTACCTGGATCTTGGAGCTTCTTGATGTTTTGGCTAGTATGCATTTATAAGTCTGAATTTTCTCTTTGAAACACAGATATTTTGAATCCCACTAAAATTAGTCTTTCCCTGTTAACTCAGGAAATGATGAAACAGTTAACACAAAGGAATTAAAAATTATTTCTCTTCCTGTTAGAAACTTCAGAGATTACATTGTACACTCCATCAATATGAAGGTCATGTTAATAATTCAAAGTACAAGTTGGTTTCTGGATCAGTGTTTGTATTCTAAGTCTTGACTTAAAACAGATTAAATTAAGCCTTTATATGTTCGTGAGGTCACCTTTAAATCAACCCACTTCACTGACTTTATAGCAGTTGGTAAAATGACTATTTTTTTGTCTATTAGTCTCTATTCTCAAAGAGAATGGCACAATGACTCTTCAAGAGCACAAACCAAAGTAGATTAAATAAAATAATGCTGGAAAAACAATATCAATCTTTAAGGCTCTGAAATAATGCCTTTAAAGTTCAGACAACTTTCAGTTTCATAAATGTAAATATTTGGAGTGATAGAACATATCTAAATTAAAAGGCAAGCCAGAATAAATTGTTTCAGCTGTGATCACAGAGATCACTACACATTAAACACGTGCTGTTATAGTCATGTAATTATTTACTGGCACTTACTTTCTCTCTTGGTGCCCTGCCAATGCTGATATGGTGGTGGTCATAACACACAGCTAAGTTCAAAGTGCTCTGCAAGCTGCAATCTGCTCTCAGAACTCCCAGCAAGGTGTTTCCACCCTGCAACCCTTCTGCTGCTGAGGGGAAAACAGCCCACAAGCAAGAATCTCTCTCAGCTCTTCATCAAAAGCATTACGGGTGAGAATATAAGTTCAAGATTTTCTCGACTCAAGTTTTTCTACATTGCAATCTTTACCCTTATCCCCCTGGCCCTTTTCAGGACAGCAGGCTGAAATGGACAGGAAGCAACAGGGAAGGAGAGGGACAAAAAAAAAAAAATAAATCTCAGTCCTTCTTACTTGGAGCCTTCACAGAGATTGTGTACTCATTTTCCATTGCAGCCAGCACACGCACAGACGATGCATTCTCTGGAGAAAATTCAACTTCAGTTTTCATTTCACCATCTAGTTTACGTTTCATGATAATATAAACTGTTGTCTGCACCTAAGAAAAAGGCATTACAACATACAGGTTCAAAACAAAAACATTTACTTGGTTAAGACCATTTTCTAGGGATTTTGTCCTCATTGCAACTAACACATCAATTACCATCTATCATTTTCACAGTTTTGAATTGCATTCATGAGCATCTTCCAGTCACGAACAAACTGGGCAGGTGGCTTCTGCTACAGCTTGCACCAGTATAGATACAAGCATTACACTAATAGAACTCCAGATTTATTAGATAGATTTATAAACTGATTAGGGCTAGATATATAAAATTATTTACTTTCAATTCTATCCATCTCTCCCCTTAAGCAGCACAGCTACATTCTAAACAGAAACAAAAAGAAGAAACTTGGACTCTTTCCATCCGAGGAGATTATATACTAAAAAGTGCTATTTTTCAGACAAGAAGCCATGATTCAAGATTTTCAGAGTCACTTGCAAGGCATGCACCAGAATTGTCATATTATACTGGATACTGACTGTGGAGTTAACCAGTTCATTACAGTCATTACTCCACTTGCCACCAGAACAGAGGAAGGGAAGAGTGTGAATCTGTCTCACAGTACCCAAGCCAAGCAGCTATGTTAATGAGACAGTCATTAAGTGACACCACAGCCTAGACAGCACTTCACACTGCAGGTTTCCAAACTAGTCCTGGGCCTGGAGGGCCAAGCCCATGAAACAAGAGACATGGAGGACAGGGGGCTGAGCAGGAAGGTGAAAGAAGAATTCAGGACTAATTTCCAGGCCTGTGTAGCTGACCATTACAAAGCAGCATAAGGGGCTGCACTGTCTCTAGTAAGAACAGAGTCCAAGGAGTGGACATACAGTACCCCACATTGTATGCGGCTGGGCTGCACCACTGGATGGTCCCCAGTGCTCTTGGGTGGTTCATGTTCTTCACTCATGGCAAACCTGTGGAGGTCAACTGGATTCTTCTCGTCTTCTGTTTCTGTATCAGTCACAGAGTCACAGCCTGAGTCTAAAATAAAGTATACAGAGTCCTGTTGCATCATTCCCCTTTGCTGAAAATGCTTATCACACACATCCATCCTGAAAAACAACTGTGAAGGTGGTGGGGTGGAACTTGCTATTCCTCTCAAAGTAATGTTCAGAAAAGGGGATCTAGTTGAAGAAAGGGAAACTACAGAGTTTCCTCTTTTTTCCCTTAAGGGGATTTGAGGGGGAAATTCACAAAGACATAAAAGCAGTAGAGTAGCACTGAATATGCTTATGGAACGAACAACAGTGGCACTCTTTGTTGAGCTGGATAGTCCCCTCATGTTAGACAGGAAAATTAGCATGTGAATGTCTAAAATTACAATGATCAGTATCTGAATTCATCTGACTCAAGCAGCACTCTGATACTTCTAGGATGGGCAGCAGACTTTAGTCTTACTTTCCTAAAGTAAAACATGAAAATCAGTATTTCTGTCATTTCGGTAGCATCTTTAGTTTTCTCAGTGCTACTTATCCCAACTCCCAAGTTCATTGTTGCATCAAAAAATAAAACATGAAGCAGTAGCCTGAAGGGGTTCTGTTCATTGAGCAAGAACCATAAGCTCCAGTATCTATGCAATAGTGAAACTGAAAAGTACCAGAGCCTTTGCACTGAAAAGTAACAGCACTTTACCTAAACAGAATTAAGAGCAGAATAAACATATGTAAGCCTACAAGTCATGTGTACAAAACAATGTTCTCTCTCATTCCCCAAAACCAGCATGGATACTGATCGAAGTGCAAACAAACTGAATGGATACCACTGGCTGAAAAAAAACCTAGCCAGAATGAAAACTGATTACTAATCCCTGCCAGGAAATACTTTTCTCAGCTAGAAAAAGGAAACAAAAGGCAATTACATAGTTATTTAGTACAGAACACTTTTTTAGCTAGTTTCTACTTCTTGATTCGCACAGTTCACACCATTCTCCCCCTTCCTCATCTGCCAGAACACAAGGTGAAAGTCACTGACTCTATTTTGTCAGTCAACTATCATGACTTCTTAAAACTATCTCCTGTAGTCAGAATTTCCCAAACTTTGCAAGCCTGTGGAGCAGTCAAGGATTTAAAACAACATTTTGGAACCTACATGTTGTTTACTACTTAGTATAAAACACATCTGTAAAGAGTAGTACAAATTATTTACCAGATAAAATCTCAGACTTGGACTGTCATTGTTCTTATATTAGTAAGAAATATCCTATTTAAAATGCCTAGTCCTGATGAGAAAGACCTAAGTGATGAACTGTGCTGTCAAATCTCTGACATTCATACAGTGAAGCTGCCAAGAATTCTGATTTCACTCAGAATCCCGCAATCGCCAAGTACATCAATTTTCCAGAAATCAGGTGAGCCAAAATAACTATAGTTATAAGTGGGCTACCATTAAGAGTTCATGTCTTCCTAGTTTCAAACAAAAGCTAGAAGCCAGTCAGGAATTTTAATTCAGACTTTATTATTATTATTATTAGTAGTATTAGTATTAGTATTATCACCACAGACTTAAACTTAGGATATTTGAAGGGCTTTGTCACACAATTCTTTAAAAGGTATTTTCGATACATTTAGAAGGGATTTCAGGAATTACATAAAATCAAGTTTGCTTTCAGGAAGCAAGTTTTAAGCCACGAAACTTTAGCAAATCATTCAGCTGAATTTTTTTTTCACAAATTGTGGTGCACACATACTTAATTAAGTATGAGAATCTCTCCACATGGCAAATAAACCTACTCACATGAGTACAAGTAGATTGCTGCTTTAATGTTTGCTGTAGAAAGAATAGAGCCAAAAATTTGCAGCTCTGAAGTTCAAGTAAGGCATGACCACTAACATCAACATTTCTTAAACAAACCTAGAATAGTACATATAATTTAGCAAACAGATTTTAATACTGGACCAAATCTGAAGATTTGACTAAGCAACTGCTTTGACACAAGGCTGAAGGCTGTACTGAAGGTAGTCTTTGGGATTTTCAGACTGGTACAAAGTGTTAGAGAAAATTAACTAAGGCATTACATTCCTTAACTCTGTGTTTCAGCTGATACTGTTCAAAGCCATCAGCTGCAAGAACCAGACACATTTTGGGAATGCTTCTCTTAGAGAAATATGGACTACTCCCACCTGGAAGTGCCAGGGTGCCCTGCTGCATACAGGAGAAAAAGCAATGGTCCCATGTCCCTCTCTTGTAAGATAGTTATCAATTCAGGTGTTTGGCATATGCAGAGCAAGATGCCATGCCTTTTGGGGAGAAGAGGCAACTATTACTACAATAGTGTCTCTGTAATCTCTGTTGGTTAATTCCAATATGACTAAATCAGAAAGACTGAGCTCACAGTAGATAAGAGAGCCAACGATGTCCAAAACACAGCAACACATTGATGTTCCTGCAACATATGCACAAATGGACACTTGCCAGCATCCTGATCCTCAGGACTTCATCCCCAACCCAATACAGAACCATTAGTGTGGTAATTTTCACCTCACTTGCCCAACATTTCATCCTTTTCAGAGAAAAATCAAACCAAAGCTGTGGATCTCAGCTACAACACACAGCAAGCAAGGATAAGAGGGGGGACAAGGAGAGAACAAGGCCCCGGTCTCTCTGCTTTAACAGTGTTATTTGATACTAGAAACAACTTAGCAAATAAAGAATAACTAGAGATTTTGAGAAGTTCTGGAACTGCACTTCTGCATTCTTGTAACTGAGCTGACTGCCTGGAGGTCATGTGAACAAAGAGCTATTAGGTAATACAGGAAGAAGCACGCAATGTTAATCAGTAATTGGATTAATAGCTGAAGGAACAGGCACTCAGAATTTCAGGTGTGAATTATTCATCTGTTTTTTCATTCAGAAAATCCAGAAATTGTGAAGTACCAAATTCCCATGTAAGCAGTGAGGTGATCCTATGATTCATCTTGCAAGCCCCAGTTATATGCCAGTGACTGACTCATGAACATGCAAGAACTGGAAGAGGAAACCTTCCCATTGCATTTAATAATATCCATGCTCTAAAGCGTTGTTAGAGCAGGTTTCCCACTCACTAACATACTTGAGTAATGACAACCCATTTGCATATACAGATTCAGCAGTTATAACATTGCTATAATAGCCAGCCAAAGAGGCCATCACTGGGGAGATCAGCAGATTCATTATAAATTTAAGTGAATACCTGAATTAAGCTTCTCCATGAGCATGTGCTGTAGGTCAACACTCGTGGTTACAAGAGGCTGTCCTTTTCTGTTCCCTTTTAAGCAGAGGCTACCTCAGGCCTCACTTGACAGTCTGAAATACTTCTGAGAACAGCAGCGAGGGGAGGAGATGTGGTCCAAGAAACCCAACCACATTTCCCCTTGAAGAACATGCCTCCCTGCAGGACGCATCAGCAGCTGAGCTGCAGAGAGCCGCCTCGCCCTTCTCGCCAGCCCTGCTGGGCTCCCTGCACAGCTGTCCTGCAGACACTCACCCCAGGGAAAAGCCCAGGGAAAATACAGACATGGACACGTGCTTTGAGAGCCATTTAGCAGCTTTAGAAACTCATCTGAAGCAGTTATTTTGACCGGCTGCTGTAGAGCACACACAGCTTGCCCTATCATCTACTTCCTCCTGGCGAAGCTGGCAGGCTGTCGGCATGGAGCTGACAGCTGTGGTTACTCACAAGTCAGCATTTACACCACAGGACATGTGAATGCCTGGAAGAAGTCAGAAGTCTTCCCAGAGCGCTCTGTCACACAGATATTAATGCTAATGGCACAAGTGGGCAACAGCTTGTCTCTAAGTTCTGTGTGCGCAGACCAGCCCCTCACTGACATCTCTAAACACCTCCCATTCTGTCCATCAACCAGTTGAGACAATCAGCTTTCACAAGGCCTCAGACTTCCACCTCACTATGCTTAGAGCAAGAGGGAAGACCCCCACAGAAAGGTCCTGCTTTTACCTGAAGTTTGCAACTGGTCAGTATCCTTTCCCAAGTGCTAATAAGAGCATTAAGTCTCAGCAACTCTAGCTACATTTGCAAGAAGCAGACAAAGTACTGACAAGTAGTCAGTGAAAACAGGGAAAGTTATCTTTCATCATGAAAACATCAGAGCCCATGTTTTACCAAGGAGATAAACACACATCAGAGCAACACCTTGTGATAAGCACTCAGAACTGAGTGATACTGTAGCAAACCTTCCCATTTCAACTGAGTGGAGAGAAGCGTGCAGAAAAACAGCAAGAACAAAACACGGGAAAATTTAAGACTTTGTAAAACTGTCCATACAGAAAAAAAAAAAGCATGGGACATCCCCCTCTTCTTTCCAAACTCCTCACCCTAAGTAGCTCATCTACAAGCACAGCACCTACAAACAGATTTTCAATTCTACAAAGAACATTGTCATGTTTCATATATCGTGCAAAGTTTGAAAGTACAATAAACTATTTCTCATCCTCCATCAAGGAAACAAGGTGTATTTTACTATGTCAAGTTTTGCTAAGGTTCTTGCAGGTTTAGTGGTCAATTTGTGACTGGATCGAGTGTATAAACCTAAAGAACTAGCTGGGGTGCAGAGGGACAGGACAGAGATAGGGAAGACATTGAGGAAGAAGCAGGGTTCTAGACAACAGACACTGTGTACATGACCAAAATCTCAAGCAAGAGAGGATGGAATAGTTCACTTCCACTACTGCTGGCTGAAAGAGACAACACATACTGACAAGGCATATGAACATCTCTTTGACTTTCAAGGGTGCCAGAATTACATTATCTTCATCAAGTATACTCACAATTCAAGTCTTCCTGAGAAGCCAAAGGTAAGAAACATGAACATCCAACCTGCTAATTCATCATCTCCTCTTGCTTCAATTTAAGTGCAATGTGTAACGCTTGCATGACAGAAAAGACAGTCCCCATAAAAGCCTACAAACCTGGAACTCCACCCCAGAGAGCTGGGCAGCTGTTTGGAAACACCCCACCAGCCACTGTTCGACTGAATGTGTGGTTCTACAAGTGGCTTCAGTAGATCTAAGACCACATTACTACTGCAAGGGTAGTCACGCCTTCCCTCTCCTTCAAATGATTTCTCTTGGAATACATACCACCCTTGCAGTCCAGCATCACACCTGATCATCCAGACAGATGAAAGGTGGAGAATGAGGCAGACACTTTTGCAGCACTCCATGCTAAGGTCAGCCTATGACACTGGTGAAATTTCCCCCGGGAAACTCAAAATACACTGTTATTCTCAAGTCACTTTTGAAAAACATGTCAAAAGTTTTCTGAAGTAATAACAAACAGGCAAGAAAATCCTATGAAATGCAACCCTGAAAGCAAAACAACTGTCCAAGTACACAAGAAGGGTCTGTGAAATAACCTAAATTCTGTTCCCTACATCACTTCAGACCTGCTCTGTAAAGCACCTTTGTCCTGACCACATACTTCTGCCAAGATTTTTCAGAAATTATTTCAGTTGCTCCAGACTTCAATGTGATGAGTGATGGCCACTGGGCTCTTAGTTTAAGCAACTGACTTAAAGCCTTGCAATTCTCATTAGCAGATACCTAGAATTAGTCTTAGACATCAAGATAAAGCAACCTGTGAGGAGATTGTCAGAACCACAAGCCACAAAGAATTATGATTAGTATTTACACAGTTCATAAAGACTATTATAGTCTGAAGCTTTTTAACCACAACAGTTTCTGTCCTTTACTATTTCTGGGCTATCATTTCATTGTCTCTGTTTAGAAAGCTAGTATGCACCTATGCCAGCACTGCTTGACTTTTATAGTGCCATGAAAAAAACTCATTTAGTATTGCTTTTTATGTAAATAAACTGGAGCTTTATGAAACACTGTGATGACAAACAATTAATCAATCCTGCAGCTGGGAAGATTATTTTAACTACTTAATCCCATATGCTACAGATGGATAAGAACATCTATGCATTTCACTCAGAGAACTCTCAGTATCACTTGGGAGCTTAGCTAAGGTTTCTCCAATTGCTTTAACCAGCTCTCTGAAGTCTCTGACTTTCCAGCATCAGTCATGAATACTCATGTATGGAGAGGCATGCTACCAGCATGTTCTCTCAACCTGAACTCCTGTGCAAGAGCATCACAGTTTCCCCTCCTTGACAGGCAGTGAGAATCAGTTGGGCTGCCCAGCTCCCACATAACCAAGAGGGCTCTTGTTTGCCCTCAGAGGGCTGCCTCACCTGCTCCTCTTCAATGAGCAGGGTCAAAGAACCACAACTTATACATAAATACAATAGAACAGAGAAAAATATAGTTTTAAGAATTCACTTAATTTTACCCCTTCAAAGAGGAGGGAGAGAGAACTGCATGCTCATGTCTTCAAGGCCACTTCAATAAGCTGGCAGAAGTCAGTGCTGGATGTAATTAGCTGAGGGAGAACTACCTCAGAACATATTCCTCCACAGAGCACTGAGACCCAGAAGCAAACACCACATGGAAGTTCCTGCCAAACTTAAAAATACATTGTGAATTTAGGTCTCTAGACCTAAATGGCAATTATTAGAAAAAGTAAGCAATCACAAAATTATAGAAGCATAAAGCTGAAGGGAATCTCACATGTACTACACCTTCACCTATCTGGGTTGAGAAACAGTTGAGAATATCTGTACAACATGACCTTAAATTCTGAGTAGGTTATTCCAATGTTGCTTTATCTTTACAGCTTGAGTCCAGCATAGGACCATAAAGATGATTAAGGAACCACTTTCCATAAGAGGAGAGGCTGCAAGGGCTGGAAGCCTTCAGCCTGGAGAAAAGAAGAGTCGGGAATCTTATACTGACAAGGTAGGAGGAAATTCAAAAGAGGGAGCCAGACTCTTTTCCATAGTGCCTACTGACAAGAAAAGAGGCAATGTGCACAAACTAAAATGCAGAAGTTCCATCTGAACACAAGAAAACATTTTGTTGCTCTTGAGGGTGGTCAAACACCGGAACAGGTTGCTCAGAGAGGCTGTGAAATCCTGCAGTCTCCACCTGCAGAGACATTCAAAACCCAACTGGAAATGGTCTTGGGCAACCTGCTTTATCTTAACCTTTCTGTGCTTAAGCAGAAAGTTTGGATGATCTCAAGAGCTTCCTTCCAAACTGAATTATATGCTCTCAAATTTCATCTGTGGTTTCATCAGTGCAACAGAAGAAAGCCTGGAATTTAATTCAATTCCTTGACATGAACAGAAGGAAGAATTATACAGCTTATGTTGTTCTGCTTATGCCATTTTCCTCTCATAAAAGCTTACTGCCTTGGTCTCTGGTATCTCTCAATAAGCCCCTCTGTAGATGGAGTAACATTTCAGCTCTTCCTGATCTACAAAGCTCTAAATAAGTTCTCATCTTCCTTCTAACTGTCCAAGGCCCTCCATCTTCACCATATGATTCCTTATACAGACTTCTGACCCTCTTATTTCACAAAAAGTTTGTTTGTACTCATCTTTCATTCTTATCTGTTCCAGTGCACAAGAGCTCTGCTCAGCCGAGGCTGCACTTGTCCTTGAGCAGCACAATTCACAGCTGTTGTCATACTCAGTTATCATCTCAGCAGTGTCAAGCAGATCTGGACTTCCCCTTGTTTTTATTCACAAGAGATGGCTTGGATATAGCAAACTCAAAGCCAATAATTAATCAGTAAATGCTTTGGAAACATCAGATTTTAAAGTGGGAAATTTGAAATGTTTCAAAACAACGTAGGTAGGGACACAAACTGAAGTAATTGAAATGTCAAGTGAGCGTTGAGAACATATGAGGAAGAGAAAGGTCACTGACTCCATGTGGCTCAGACTCCCAGCTGCTCAATCCACACAGCAGAGCTATCACAAGCCAAGCAAGGGGGGTTAAGCAGCAGGCTGGCCACTGCACCCTGGCTAGAGACTATACCCTGCTGGACCTCAGCTGGTGTGCACAGAGACATCCTGAGCAAGATTGTCTAATCTAGACAAAAGGAGAGCCTGCAGGGACTTACTGCTTTCTACAAGTAGCAGAGAGGAGGCTGTAGATTCTCTTCTCCCTGGCAACATGCAATGGGACAAGATGAAAGAGCTTCAAGTTGCTTCAGGGGAGGCTCAGATTGGATACTACAAAAAATTTATTGACTGGAAGGGTGGTCAAGCATCTAAACAGGCTGCCCAGGCAAGTGACAGGACACCCATCCCTGGAACTGTTCAAAAAAAGATGTAGATGTGGAATTGAAGGACATGGTATTGTGACAGACTTAGCAGTGTTAGGTTAGTAGTTAAGACTCCATCTTGAAGATCTTTTCCAGCCATATTAATTCTATAATTTCCAACCCCTTAGCACAGTTACTGTATAGTCTGAAAAACTCCACCACAGATAACAGGAGTATCTGCAAATGCAAACCTTCATGGGCTCTGTAGTTTTCCAGAACTGAGAAACTTTAGAAGTAAAAATACCACACCTACAAGAGAGCAAGAGTCAGCATCAGCACACAGTTGTTAACAAGGCTAGATGAATGCTTCCTCATTTCTGAATTCAAACTAAACTAATAAAAATTAAAATAGATTTTAGCATGTGATGTCTGGGGGTGTCATGTGGCCATGATGCCCTAAACAAAGCACAGCCAACAGCTGTGCTAGAGGCAACAGCACAGCCTGCACGGGGCCAGTGTGCAACCTCTGGAGAAGAATTTGCCCTGACTGCATCCTGCACCATGCCTCACTAGCTCAGGATTCAGCAATTAAGAAGTTGAAGTGGAGTCATTTTAGCATCAGGCCTAGTTTTGACACTGCTGTTCAAAGTACAGGTGAGTACATATCAAAAGAAGTACTTCCCAGAGGAAGACACTCAGACTCAAACAATTTCAAATATGGTCATGAACTTTCTCTGCTAAGTGCTGCAAGACTTAAGAGTTGCCTTAATCAGGAAATATTCAAACTTAACTAAGACCAGAGCAGAAGCTATGTTTCTCTGTGGAAGAGGTCTACTGTCACAAATATTTTAAGTTACTCATGCTGCAACCAAACCATACTGCAGATTTTTGTTTTAGCAGTCAAGAAGAAAGTTTTCACAGTTTCACCCAAAAAAGGAACTATGTACACCTGGGGCTGCCTTCAGGGCAAACATCAGAACATTTGCATTTGAGGCCATTCACAAAACTTGTGTAGAATCACACCATAGAAGAGATCACAGAGTCATTTTTTCCCCACACAGAAGTAGGATCTGATACCTTCATCCAAATACTTTGGCCATGAAAGCAGCCCATCTTAAATAGGTTCTTCCTTCACGAGAATTAGAATGACAGCAGATCGCACACCTTTGCAATTGTTCTGATGTGCACAAACCAAAAACCTGACATAGCATGCAGGGGACAGCCACATCAGCTACAACGGCCATAACAGTAACAAAAGTCCAGAAATTCTGAATCTTCGTGCACCAAACTATACAGAACATGTTATAGCAAACTCCACAGCAAATAAGTTTAGTTTTATCTCCTTTTTTCTCTCAGAAAAGTATTTTCCAGGTACGTTGGACTCAGTTTGAGATGAACGTATGCTTAATAAAGTGAGAAAACGGAGTAAGCTGATTTTTTTTATTTTGTAGAAACAGCAACAAAACTCCAAGGAACAAATTCCCTTTCAAAACACCACCTACATGAAGCCAAAGCACAGTTTGTTTCAGCACATGCTAACTTGCAGCACAGATGGAAAAGGACTTTAGATCCAACTGTGAGAAGTCAGACTCTAGAGCCTTACCCCAAGAATCTCTGCAATAGATGTCTGGCAGCCAGCCAGCCAAAGAGCCAGGCAGCCCGTTACATTGCTGCTCAGAATGCAGCAGGCTTGGTAGCAAGACTGGAAAGAACTGCCTTTGGGAAAAGACTTCAGAATCAACATCCCTTTTGTATTCTCACACACTCTTCAACTACACTAGAATTTACTCCTAGTCTGGCCTAAAATAACTCTGACAGTCCTTGGGTGTGTTTAGTAACACCACTAACACTAATAAATCTCCCCAATTTTGAACATAATATTTGATATCAAAAAAATATTGGTTCTATGTTCTAGACCCAAATTTGGAGGAAAACAGTACCTAAATTTTGCTTTTGACAGAAGTGTCAGAATGGCTAATTTAATCTTCATCCAGTTTTATTCTTCAGAGTATAAAAGTTCAGTCATTGTTTATTGTCTTCTTCCAGACTGAAAGCAAAGGAGCCAGACTACTTGAGCTCTAGGTTTGGTTTAGCTCTAGTATTGGGAAAACAATATGTTTTAGAGGTATGTGAAAGGGAGATGCAGATTTCAGATTATGAAAATTTCTAAAACATATTAAGTATCTGTTGTGACCTAGTTACCTGAGAATGACATCTTCAGCATAATCTCTAAATAATCTTTTTTCAGGGGAACCGTTTTGGCCAACATCATGACTTTCAAAATTCATTTTTACTGCAATAAATTTATCATCATGATTTATTGCAATTGTTATCCTGGCATAAGGCACCTTTATGCACACAACACCAGGCACACTGCCTCAATTTATGCCATGGAATAGAGAGAAATCTTAAGCCAAGATGCAACCACAGGATTCCAGTCTTACTGGGGCTGACAAAGAATACCATAACCTTACCTATGGCAATGGCATAAAAACACTCAGACCAGCATGACTGCCCAGAGCTCTCCACCTTCATTTCAACAGAAATGATGAGAAAGGAATTCTACACACTCTTCTAGAGTTTAGGAAAGTTTGGAATCAATTAAAACTCAGTACATTGGGCTTGTGTAGCCTCCAGGTGTTAATACCCCTGTGCTAGTTACAAGGTGATCCCTTTCAGACTGGTTGGGTTATTTTTAAAGTCTCAGTGCAATCTTTAATCAATCTCTGCCTTTTCATCATAGATAACAAAGTGATCTGTTGCCAGTATGATTACATCTTTGATTTTAGGCCCAGTGCTAGAGAATATATATTAGACTTTATTTTGGTTCTGGTATGACAGAAACAAGTCTGAAGGAAAAGATAATTCTTTTCCTTAAACTAAATAAATAAAAGACAATTTTCCATTGATTTGGGTCAATAAACTGCATCATACAATATATACAGGCAGAATTTTAAATATAGAAAGTTTTCATTTTCAATTTGCTTCTAAAGCAGGCACCCAAGACAATCTCAAATTCAGAAGTTCTCTGTGAGTTGCTGATAATTTCTCCTGAATTAGGGACCAATCAACAAGGCATAGAAAGATTTGCTTGTATAACTGTCTAGTGTACATGGGTTGGGCAATTTGCTTTAGTTTGCCCTTTAAGTAAAGCACATAACAGTGTTAAATTAAGAATAAATAATACCATCTATCTCACTCCTCCAACCAGAAAGCACAGCTCTTAGTTATGGTCTTACCTTCTGAAATAGCCTTCTCAACAGCTGCAAGGTAAGCATCAGGCTCATCATCATTTGTGAGCTCTTGCCACTGAGACCAGTCCTTGAAAAAGGTCAAATAGTCGTCACAGTCCGTAACACCACAGAACAGCTTGACTACTTTGCACGGGGGCCATAAAGCTTCCTGAAGGCTCTGCAGGATGTGAGGAACGTAAAAACTCTGCACCAGCTCAGCAGAAAGCAAAAGGATGATACTCCGACTTCTGCTGAACAGGTCCAGCTCCTGCTGGGAGATGGCAGAGTCGTCTTCCAGCTGGTAGCTCAGAATCCGATGCTTTCGAACGCACCGAGTAAGGAGGAAGAGGTTCTGGAGGTACTGACACCATTCAGTGGCGTCACTGGCGTACACAATCAGCACATCATATTCTCCAGGGGCTCCTGTTCAGGTGCAAGATGACCACAGGAAAAAGGATTAAATTCAAACCATGAACTGACCCACAGCTTTGCAACAAAAAAACCCACAGCACTGTCTCTAATTCCTGTCAGAAACTACAAAGCATTTCAAAAGAACAGTAGTTCTATCCAAAGTGAGGTGTTTACAGCCACAAAGCAATTCTAAGGGTAAATGAACTCCTACTTGCATCTACCTACTCTACCAAATTTAAGTAGTTCTTTCATTCTTAAAACCAAAAAAAATTAAAATGCTCTTCCTATAAAGAAGAGCATTTCCTATGTAGTTTCAAGTGAAACAAACTGCACACAGAGATTTACAGATTTAAAGCATTCTGATAGGAAAAAAAAGCCACAAAAACCAGACCTTCAAAACAAACTAGCTTGAAAAGGGAACTTCACTGTCACATGGAAAGTTAAAATCATTTTAGACAATTATATCTGCAACACAACTGCAGATCGTTGCATGTCCAACTGGAGTAGACACCAAAGAGCACACCTAAAATAACAAAGTCCTTTATTTAAATGAGGTCACACCATGCTTACAGGAAGTCACTATGGCCCCCGTGGTGTTAGATATTTGCTTTCATTGCAGCAGAAAGCAAACAGCCTGCAAAGTATGCATGCAACTAAGGAAACATCAGCCCCAGTGCTCGCACCACAGCCACTCCATCGTTCAGGCTTCAGACATTTCACAAGGTCATGGTAGAGTCCTTCCACAAAACTGCCATAGAAAGTTTTCCCAAAGCTTTTTGGAATGACAAACACTCTCTTCAGAGGGGAAGAACTAATACAATAGTGGTGGCCATAAGACAGCCCAAAGTATGCTCACCAAATTTGACTTCTTCCGTAATTCTCTAGAGACAGCTTCTACCTATAGACTCGTGCATTTCAGTGCTCTGGCACAAAAGCGTGTAAAAATGTTAACAGTTTGCTAACAGTAGATGCAAATTGAACCAATGTGACATGATGCAGTGCTCTCCCACCAATCTCAAGGAAACGTTTAAGTCTAAATTCAATTTTTCCATTTACCTGTAAAGTTTACTCAAAATCGAGGTTTACAGCTCAGATCCATGGTAAATTTCAGAGCTGAGCATTTAAAATCTTGTTAACAAATTGTCTTCGAATTCCAGTTTGATTCCTTAGAAATGTCAACATTTTCAACCCATCATGAAGCAAGCAAAGGCAAATTTTTCCAATTAAAGCAGAGAGAAATGCCTAGAATTTGGCAGTCAAAAAGAGGGTCTGCAGAGTGGATTTACCAGAACTGAAGATAATTTTGCAGTCACCTTCGAAAAATTTAACCAAAATTGCAGAGCCTCCAAGAACTTTATTCTATCATCTTCCCCAGAATCTTCATTAAGACATTAAGGCTGAAACAATGTCTAGGCCGAGGGACCTCAGCACTAAACTATACAATTAGCAGCTTTAAACTGTAGTTCAGCAGAAGTGATACAATTGAGAAGACTGGAGATGTGCCCAGCGCTCCATCAATAGTGTTACTGTTACCTGCATAAATAAGGAAGTGCCTAGCAGGGAAAGGATGATATCCTAGCTATGGAGAACATGGACAGTGCAGTGCTGACATATTCACTAGGACAGCTGCATGTTGGTGAGTGAATGCAGCTCCTGAACCACAGATGGAGGCTTGTACGAGACAGCGTTCTCAAAGGAGAGGATCCAGTAAATTCATAAAGCAGAGTCCTTGGGACTCAAAACCTTGGGACCTTTAAGCTAAGAGTACAGAACTGCTGTGAAAAAAGACAGCTTTCACACCAATGAGAACACCACCATTCCAAAATATCACTGATGGTGGCTGAACATCACCTGGCAAAGACAACACAACTATGTGAGCAAAAACATGAAAACCAAGCAGAATTTGTGTTTTATTCTAGAAAGGGAGAGGTACCACAGACCTCTGCTTCCAGTGCCCTGGGCTGATTTACATGCAGTACAGAGGGAAAGAACAGCACAACTGTCTTGAGAATGGAGCCCACGCATTGCACCATGGCCAGCTGAGACCAACCTCAACACATGGGGAGACCACACAATGACTCTCTGAGGGGTGCCCAAAGCTCTCCAAGTCCTACCCTAGCACTCTCTGGCAGCTGCCCCACCTCCAGTCTCTGGAAAAATCACTAGTGGCCTCCTGGGCACTTTAACATTCTGTAAAATGGAACAACTAATCCTGTCATTCACGTTTAGGAAACACACAGCTTCCACAACCATACTCGTGAGCCAACAGGCTCCTCTCCAGGCTTTCAATGAAAGTCAGCAGCTGTGCTTGGAGACAGAGTGGAAGGGCCATCAACTTCAAACATAGCTTACACTGCAGAGGCACAAAGGATCCAAGAATCCCTCCCTTCTCTCTCCGTTATGCAGATACAGGATGCAAACTTGACAGACTCACTGCAAATTTCCTGCCAGAGCACTGCAACCTCTGCATCCAGCAAGAAGGAACTTCCTCTGGTGTTTAGGAAAGGTATTGATTTCCTAGCTAGCACGGCTCTATGAGAGCACTATTCCCCCTGATAGAGCTGTACCAGCTCTCCTCAGGCCTTCTTACCTCAGCTCCTACAGCCTTTTACATGTGCACAATAAACTGAGGAACAATGCTCCTAAAACGAGAACTGAGAAATAAAATTACTGACTCCACTTGTAGATCCAAAGTAATGCTCCATGTTCATTAGCAAAAATACTGGAAGTGGGTCTTGCAGAGTGAAATAAGCTTAAGTCAGCATTAGGACTGTTTAAAAAAAAAAACCCAAAAATCTAGAAATAACTTCAATTGCAACATTCTCCTTCAAAAGAAGAACGACATAGGACTCTCCTTCCTGGATCATGCTATTATTTGTCTAACCAAATAGCTGCCTTTGCAGTACTAACTACTGTTCAGTCCTCAGGGAGCAGTGTAATAAGAACACAGAACATTTCAGGGAGGTTTTTCACAATTTTTCAAACATCAGAAGAACTCACACAGCACAGTTCAAAACATAATGTATACTCTGCCCACTGTACACGTATAGGGAAATCCTTTAGTGAACACCAAACACTTTATCTGCTTACACCATAACATTAGATGGATGGTTTGACAACACTTTTGACAGGTTGGTTTTGGAAAAGTCTCCAACTAAAGGAAGAAATATATCAACACTGTATACAACAAGATGGAGAAAGATGGTTGGCTGGTGCTAGTCTTTCACACTCTCAAGTGTGATCTAGTTTAAATTTTAACAATACCTTGTTACTGGATTCCTAAGCTTAGAGTATTAAAAATACTTTTGCCTCTGTTTACAAAATGTCAGCACTATCAGCAATACTGCAGGGCATGTTCATTTATTTCATAGAAGATCATGAAGGGGCAGTTCTGTTGCAGTTTGCAAAGATAAACCATAACCTTTGGACTGCTTTCCAGCTGTACCTGCCTCTTCAGTGTTTAGATGCACACTATAACAACAGCAACAATTGCAGGCTGATGAGATTACAAACCAGTACCACAGAAATGCCTAAGACCTGTAACTGAAGCATAAGCCCCACAATTAAGCAGCACGAACTACACGATACCAAACTTCCCCAAGTTTACAAACTGCACGCAGAATGGAAGAGGATGAAACAATTCAGTAAAAATCACATTCACTCATGGCAAGAGAACAGAAGTATGCATGACCATGTCATGCCTTCACAGTCCCTCTTTGAGAAACAAACAAATCAGGCTCATCTCCAAATTATGTCTGCAAGTAGCAAGGTGATGATCTTTGGGTTCAGCCCAAATATGAGATAGTGCTTTATGGTCATATCATAATTATCAGATATGGTCATATCTGATTACCACTGAAATAGCCAAATAATACTGTGGGAAGCTAGCATAGCAGCTCTGGGTAAGACTACATCTTCCATTACTAACTGTTATGATCTACTATTTCATCCCATAAGCCAAAAGCTTTGACCCTTTTTCAATTTACAGATCATAAAGTTTTCCATTGTACTTGTGGGCCCCATAAAGAATATTCAGGGCTTGTAGTAATACATAACTTTTCTGTGTCATTTTTCACATACCTTTCATGATAAATTGATCATGACTTCTCATTGCCCACAGACCAGGTAAAAAAAACTGAGATTAAATCCTTCACTCCAACTCAGAGGCTCATATGCAGTGGCAAACAATTTATTTTCATCTAGAAAAAAATCCATCTCCAATTCTGACTACATAAGAAAGGCATTATGCAACCTGTTCCAGTATGTTTTGTGATTAATGTGTAGTGAGGATACAGAAATATTGCTGTCCAAAATAACAACCCTTGATAGACAGGAATTCACTCTTCATGAAAGACAACTCTCTATAGTATAAAGGAAATGCAACTCAAAACATCTTAATAATCAAATTCTTATAAGAGAGAGCACTTTCTGACAGAAACTGCTGGGCCATTAAGAGAAGTCCTCAGCACCTTCCACATTTCAGTATGTGAAGTGTGTATTTAAGCGACGTATGATGAAATAAATGCATTCTCTGCATACATGGAATGCACAGTAATAGTGATCACATGCAAAAATTATTAACATCCTAGGGAGACTTCTTAACCTCGACTGGAATAGGAAATCTTAATTTTAAATAAAATGTTTTAATAAAGCAAGAGGAAATACCAGAATAAAAGTGGATAAAATTTCTGCAAACTGAACTTCACAGAGAGGAACAAGAGATTTGCATTACGATATGTTAATCTAAAATTGTTCTCTTTTTAAGGGTCTCTCTGAAATCACCTTCTGTTTATAAGGAGAAAAGCAGTTTTGCCCACAAGTCTCCTGAGGCCTATGTTGAGCTTATTTTTACCTCACAAGGAGATATGCATCAATGAAACGCAAATGTTACTTCATACCCTGAGAATGGCACGTTTTTTCCTTTTTTAGATAAAACCCATACTCCTCCCTGCAAGGAGAGGAACTTGCAAATTGGTCATTAGCAAGACTTACACAATACAGGCGAAAACCCCTCTCCCCCTGAGTCTGCAGCTCTGTTCTAGGCAGTTTTACCTGCACGTATGTTAGCTAAAACATTTTCAATCAAGGCAAACCAGTTCAGCTTTGGATCCTGTGCCATTGTGCCGAGGGGCACCAGGTCATACCCCCAAAAAGGAGTGATGCTGAAAGATAAAGCATTATTTAGGAAAAACTGGCTTCTCTATAAAATATCACAGAAAAACATGCAAGCGGTAAAAGCAGACAGGAGCAAACTACTCTACAGGACACGCTCCCTCAGAGCTCGCTGATCTGCCAAGCCGAAGTGCACTTCAGACGCGGAAAAGCTCTGCCAGCAGCTGCCCTGAACTCCGGACAAGTGGAGCAAGGCAAGTCAGAAAGCGCTGCAGCTCGGCTACGAGCAAAGGAGCCACTCGAAGAGCGCCAGGGTTCCCTGAACCCCGAGCGGACCCCCCTTCCCCTTCCCCCAGCAGCGGAGCGGCACC
>VZTB01014678.1:20470-47111 GCA_013397245.1 Thryothorus ludovicianus | reverse complement strand
GGAAAAGCCCTCCCAGCCCCTGGAGCTCCATCTTTGCCCTGTCCCCACCTTGTCCCAGCCCAGAGCACTGAGTGCCACCTCCAGGCCTTCCTTGGGGTCTCAAACCTCCCTGGGCAGCCCCTTCCAGTTCCTATCCANCCCCTTCCAGTTCCTTTCCATGCAGATATTCCTCCAGATAACATTTGTCACCCATGGAAACATAACCAATTCTTTGCACTGAAAAGGAAGGAATTAGCTCCTTTTTTTTTTTTTTTTTTAATTGATAATTGATGGATTAATCTGGGTATGGTGCTACATCATGTCTAGGTAGGCCTGGAGAAGACAGAATTTCTTTCTGGTATCTCTGTATGTTGACAGATAAAAAAGAACTTCCTGTCTCCTTCCCTCAGTCCCCCCCTTGCCCTGTAGGTGTTTGGAGTTTTGGGAAGAACAGTGGAAGCAAATCAGTTCCTTATTCCTGCTGGAGTGCTGGGGACTGGCTCTTGGCAAAGGGAACCAGCCAAGTGTGAATGTCACAGGCAGTGGCATGAAGTGGCTCGGGGAGGGTGATGCAGAGTCTGAACAATTCCATCTTTTCTTACTTTACAAGGCTGGAGCTTCTCTTGTGTTCACTGGCTGCCCTTCCTGTGCCTTCTCCCCCTCCTCTGTGACTTGGTGGGGCACTGGAATGGGTTTATTTGCTTGGGATGAGGGGGAGAAATGGTTAAAACCCCCCAAAAATGTCAACTGAGTGATGTCCTGCTCCAGCAGTGTCAGTCCCAGTGCCCCTGAGCCCCAGTTGGCCTCGCATCACTCCAGTTTCTGCTCTGTAATTGTCCCCTGTACATCCCATTTCTGACTGGCAAACGCAGTGAGTTCTCTGTGTCTCTTGCTCTGGGGTTATTTATTTTTCTCATGTCTCCCTCAGCAGTTGTGTAGAAAAGAATCCAGAAGAATTTATGCTGGAACAAGCTGCTTTTTTTTTGTGCTGCTGCAGTAAAAGGAGGACCAGAGCTGGAGTGATTCCTGACCAAAACAAAAGTTCCTTACGTGTTCATAACAACTCCTTTGAGTGAGTGACTTGATCCTTGCACCTTGGCTGGGATTTTTTTGGTAGTGGTGGTTTATAGAGTTGGCTCCTGAGTTCTCCAGGGCAGCAGGAGGTTGCTGTGGTGACAATGCAGAGTGTGACCAACAGGTTTAGTCAGGCTGGCTCAGGTAACCTGGAAATGTGGCCCTTCCCTGCTGCTGCCCCTTGAGTTCAGGGCTGGCCTGGCATCCCCAGCAGCTCAAGTTATTTATTGGATGCTCCAGGCCAATTTCTGCCTTCCCTGTCTGTCCCAGGGGGGTTCCTGGCACATTCCTCTGCCCCAGCTCCTGGTTTTCAGGGAAAAGCCTGGAACTGCTGCCCTGGATGCTGAGGGCTGTGTTGAGCAGCTGCCAAGGATAGCCCCTGCTTCCTCAAGGGCATGTGCTACATAATTTATGTATCACTTACTCCATGAAGAGCTTCAGTGCTCCTTTTTTGTATTCTGGAGTGCTGCAGTAAATGGAACGAAGCTTTTCCTTTTTTTCTTCCCTGATAGATTGTTTTTTTTTCTTTTTTTCCTGAGGCTGGCTTGTGGAGCAGTGGACAGATGTGGTGTGTCCATAGCCAGGAGTGTGAAAAACACACTCAGGGGATTGGACATGGTACAGACCCCACTCAAGGCATGGGACTTCTGTTATTTATTAATTTTTCTGTGGCAGGGTTAATATTTTCAATGATCCTGGCAATCTGGACAGATTTCTCCACAGCAGAGCTGTTCAGTTGGTGAAGTGCTGCACGGCTGAGTTCAAACACTCCTGCTTGGAGGTGGAGAGAGAAAGAAAGAATCTGAAAACTCCTTGGAAATCTGTGAGCAAAGCACTTAATTTGCTAGCAGTGACACTCCTGTGGGATGGATGGGCATCTACATCCCCAAATGAACCCTTGAAACACCAGGATTGGTGAGGAGAAAAGGAAAGTCAGCTCAGAAACTTCCCATCTGCAGAAAAGCTGACGGGGCTGAGAACAAACAGTGGCTTCAGAGCTGGAGCAGTTGGACTCTGGCATGTTTTAAACACCCTTTTTATTAGAAAAGCACTGTGGAGAAAGTTTTCCTTTAGAACAATCGTACAAATTTCTCCTCAAAATCCCACCCTGGGTCTGCTTCACATTATGAAATCTCTCTTCAGGGACTTGCTTGGGATTTTTTTTTTTTCCCTTAAGGAACAGGCTGGGTGTTGGAGAGACATATGCATTGTTTCACCAGAGCTGCAGCCTCTATTTCCAGACAAGAGGGAAGCACATTGTTTTGTGTCTTTGATATGATCCAGCCAGAAAACAGCCTCAGGGAAGAAAATTCCCAGTCCTTGGCAGCAGCACTGTCTTTCTGCCTTGTTTTTTTTTTTTCCCCTCCCTCTGTCAGTGCCACAATGTTCACTGTTCTAATAACTCAAGATTAAACTCACATGGGGCATCTCAAAAGTCCTTTGTAAGACTTGAGGTCAGAACTTGCTGAAAGTTCAGAGGGACGAGTCTCATTTTCCTAATGAAGAAAAGTTCCAGGGTTATTTTGGAATTAGGTCTAAGAAACTGGTACAAGAAGCTACTTCAGTGCTGTAATTTAGTGACAGTGCAGCAAATTTGTGGTGGCTGCTGAAAACTTTCCACCTTCCAGCTCAGGCAAACTGAGCCCTGCAAAAAAAAAAACAAACCCCAAAACCCCTCAGGTGTTGGTGACAAAGGGCAGGGTTCAGCTCTCTGAAATTTGATTATTTCAGGTGCATGGTCTGGCTGTATCTTCCTATGGAAAATGCTCCAGGAACTTCACGTGTTGTTTGTTTTGGTTGGAATGAGCCCCTTGGAGCTGAAGTGACTTAATTGGGGAATGTCACAATTTATTTGAGGGCAGCTCCATCGAATACTGACACACTTCTCTGGGTGTCTGGATCCTGGAATTACTCAAGGTTTGGATTCCCAGGGACCTTAAAACCCATCCAGTCCCACCCCCAGGGCAGGGACACCTTCCTTTATCCCAGCCCCATCCAGCCTGGCCTTGGACATTCCCAGGGATTTCCAGCTTCTCTGTTAATATCCTGTTCATAGAAACACTCTGGATGCTTCTGGTATCAAATCAAATTCATTTTAACAGGTATTTTTGTGATTTTTCTATATTGCTCTATACGGTATTTGTGATAAGTCACTGATAAACCTACATGGGAGATGGTGGGAGTGGACTCAAGTTAAAATCAAACATTTTTTAGTAATGAAAAGGACAACAGAACCTTAAAAATATTAATTATTACCATTTCCTTATCTGGCTGATCTTCCGATTTTCCGTATAGCAGATTTTTCTTTTTGTCATATCTCAGTAAAATCTCTTCTTCCCTTTCCCTTCAAATATTTATAGTTTTGGTATAAACATAACGTAGTTGAAAAGTTAGCTGAATATAGCAAAAGACACAACACTATTAAAGTGTTGCTCCAAAGTGCTTAAAACTAAGAATAGTCCATTAAACTTGGCTCTGATTGCGTCATCTGATGTGCAGTGTTTATAATTTTGGGTTGGATTAAGCTATTAGACCATTTAACTACTCCTGTATTTGCGGGTGGGGAGAAATGTGAATTCTTCTGTGGAAGAATTGAAAATACATCTGTGGTTTGAGGCTTCTGAGGAATGATAAATTTAGCCCAGTGCTGTAATCAGTCCGTTTTGTGCCATGGCTCCTTAGTCTCTCATTATTGGCTGTAATTCCAGCTGAAGGAATATCTCTATTCTCAAGTGGGTTTGTGGTGCTGAGGGGGAACCCTTATTATTTTTATATATTTTTTTTTATTTTTATTTTTCTCTTGAAAAACAGCTGGACCGTACAAATGACACAGTGGTGGATTTCTCCTTAAGGCTGAATTTGTGGCTTGCTGGGAGTTATTTTTAAAATCTGTGAGGAGTTGCACGTTTCTGCCTCAGCACCATTCAACACAACGTGTGCGTTCTCAACCTTCACTCGCCTGGAATTTGAAATGGTTTTATTGAGCCTTTAAACAAACCCGATATATGGCAGGGATGCTAAACAAGGAACCAGCCAAATATTAGAATATGATATCAGGCTGTTTGTATTATTAATTAATGGGGAAATGGGAGCTTCAGCCTTGTGCCAGAGAACGAACTGGGAGGGGATTTCTGGAGCTGATGCGTGTAGGACTCGTGAGACTTTATGGCCAGAAAAAAGACCCAGTGTTGGTTTCCTTGTGCCTTTACCAGTGGGTGGGAAAGAGGAATGGAGTCAGAACCTGTTCCCCACCTTCTGGAATAATCTCATTATTGCTCTAAAGGTTTGTGTTCTGATCTTTAGACTAAACCTGTTCTTTGCTTTGGTCTTCCCTTCCTGTGGCCACTGGGTGTAGGAAATGGAGGAATCCTGTGTCCAGCTCCCTCTAAACCCCCTGGCAGCTTTTGGGTTGGTAGAGGGTGGGCAGACCCTGGCACAGAACTCCCAGAGCAGCTGTGGCTGCCCCTGGATCCCTGGCAGTGTCCCAGGCCAGGCTGGACACTGGGGACAGTGGGAGGTGTCCCTGCCATGGCAGGGCTGGCACTGGATGATATTTGAGGTCTCTTCCAGCCCAAACCATTCCATGATTCTGTGGTACCTCCCTAGGCATAAACAGGAGCTGGGAACACATCCCAAATCCGTGAGGGAGCCACCACGCAGCTCCTCAGTGCCCCTTCCTCTGCCACCAAGTCTTCTTTGTCCCCTTCCCTCCATTTGCAGCACTTCAGTCCCGCTTGCCCAAGCGAGTTTTGTTTGCTGACACGTTTGGGATTTGTCAGGTGGGATTGGGAATTTGGGAGGAGCGTGACATGGACAGCTTTGCCTCCCTACCTTCCACCTCTCCGTGCTGGGATGGGGATGGATGCTGGGAAGGGCATTTCCTGGCATCCTTCCAGCTGTGACTGCTCCCCCAAAGCCCCAGGTGTGGGTATCCAAAGGGATAAAATCCTAAAATGTGATGTCAGGCAGAGTTCTGCTTCTGCCACTTGCTGGAGCGGGATGTTTCCTCCCCTTGGATCACGTGGATGTGGACGGAGAGCTTTCCCAGTGAAAAATAATTAACTGTGATTATCTGTGCCCCAGACAGGAGCAAACTCACCTCACAACCCGTGGAATAACCTTGATTCTCCAGCTGATTTGAAATGGATGTTGTTTTTTGACAGCGCTGTGACCTCACTTTGATTTTTCTAGCAGCCAGCTGCTGTCTCAAGAGCATTCCTGCAGTGCCAGGATCTCCCAGGATTTAGGGGCTACAGTGCAGGAAATGCTGAGCCAGCTTTGGGCTCCACAGCCATTGTTGTTTGTTGGGTTATTTTTATTTTATTTTCTTAAGATTGCTTGACAGAGGAAGATCTGGTTAGTGGCTTGAGAAGGAGACTTGTGAGACACCGGAGTAAAGGAAAAAAAAAGAAAAAAAGTATTTTTGTTGCTTGCCGTGTTCTGGGGAATTTGGGTCACTCAATCCTCCCGAATCGCTGCGTCTCTGAAGGTACCTGTAACCATTGAAGTTGACTTGTAAAAGGCTTTTACCACTCAGCCCTACAAATATTGAATGATGTCTGTTGTGGATTGCAGGAAATATAAAGGGGGAAAAAACCTGTGGTGTTCAGTGATTTGTTTTACTACACTTCAAATTTTTTCTCATTACTTCATGAAATTCCTCTCTAATTCAATCTTTGTCTTTTGTCTTTGCTGCCTTGCAGGGTTGGTACAGTAGGCCTCACTAAACTTAGCTGCAACTAAGAATTTCTCCTACATCAACTGAGTTAAGGCTGATGCTCTTGTGGAATGTGGATTAAAAGTGCGTGCTAAGTTCCCAAATTTGAGAAGCGGAGAAAAGTAAATGTACCACTGCCACCAGCATCAGGACAGCAAACCAAGGGACAAAGAATTTGACCCGCTGTGTTGATTTTGGTTAAAACTGGTTCACGTGGTGCTTAAGAGACGTTGGCTGGGGGGCGAGAAGTGGACGTCAGCGAAGGCTTTTTGGTTACAAAATGAGGGCTTCTTTGGAGCCAGCAGACATTGCCATTGTGGCCCTGTACTTCGTGCTTGTAATGTGCATAGGTTTCTTTGCCATGTGGAAAAGCAATCGGAGCACCGTGAGTGGCTACTTTTTGGCAGGGCGTTCTATGACCTGGGTAGCTATCGGGGCCTCGTTGTTTGTGAGCAATATTGGAAGTGAACATTTCATTGGGCTCGCAGGATCTGGAGCGGCGAGCGGATTCGCCGTAGGCGCGTGGGAGTTCAACGCCTTAATGCTTTTGCAGCTTTTGGGATGGGTCTTCGTGCCAGTCTACATCCGGTCGGGAGTGTACACCATGCCCGAATACTTGTCCAAGCGGTTCGGAGGGCATAGGATTCAAATCTATTTTGCAGCGTTGTCTCTAATTCTTTATATCTTCACCAAACTCTCGGTTGACTTGTATTCAGGGGCGCTTTTTATCCAAGAGTCCCTAGGGTGGAACCTGTACCTGTCGGTGATCCTGCTGATCGGGATGACGGCGCTGCTGACGGTGACCGGGGGGCTGGTGGCCGTCATCTACACGGACACCCTGCAGGCGCTGCTCATGATCGTCGGGGCCCTCACGCTCATGATCATAAGCCTCATGGAGGTCGGCGGGTTCGAAGAGGTGAAAAGGAGGTACATGTTGGCCACACCGAACATCACCTCCATCCTCCTGACCTACAACATCTCCAACACCAACTCCTGCAACACCAGCCCAAAGCCCGACTCTCTGAAGATGCTGCGCGAGCCCACGGACGAAGACATTCCCTGGCCTGGCTTTCTGCTGGGACAGACCCCGGCCTCGGTGTGGTACTGGTGCGCCGACCAAGTCATAGTGCAGAGGGTCCTGGCCGCCAAAAACATCGCCCACGCCAAAGGCTCCACCCTCATGGCCGGCTTCCTGAAGCTGCTGCCCATGTTCATCATCGTGGTGCCGGGGATGATCTCCCGCATCCTCTTTGTGGATGACATCGCCTGCATCAACCCCGAGCACTGCTTCCAGGTGTGCGGCAGCAGGGCCGGCTGCTCCAACATCGCCTACCCGCGCCTGGTGATGAACCTGGTGCCCGTGGGGCTGCGCGGGCTCATGATGGCCGTGATGATCGCCGCCCTCATGAGCGACCTGGACTCCATCTTCAACAGCGCCAGCACCATCTTCACGCTCGACGTCTACAAGCTCCTGCGGAAGAGCGCGACCTCCCGCGAGCTCATGATCGTGGGCAGGGTGTTCGTGGCCTTCATGGTGGTGATCAGCATCGCCTGGGTGCCCATCATCGTGGAGATGCAGGGCGGGCAGATGTACCTGTACATCCAGGAGGTGGCGGATTACCTGACCCCGCCGGTGGCCGCCCTGTTCCTCATGGCCATCTTCTGGAAGCGCTGCAACGAGCAGGGCGCTTTCTACGGCGGCATGGCCGGCTTCGTCCTGGGCGCCATCCGCCTCATCCTGGCCTTCTTCTACCGCGCTCCCGAGTGCGACCAGCCGGACACCAGGCCCGGCTTCATCAAGAACATCCATTACATGTACGTGGCCACGGGGCTCTTCTGGATCACCGGGGTCGTGACGGTGGTGGTCAGCCTGCTCACGCCGCCGCCCACCAAGGAGCAGGTCCGGACCACCACGTTCTGGGCGCTGAGGAAGCGCGGCGCGCCGGAGAGCGCCGGCAAGGGGGAGCTGTACCAGGCGCAGGAGAAGAGCATCCTCAAGTGCAACGAGAGCTCCAACCACATCATTCCCAACGGGAAGTCGGAGGAGAACATTAAAAACGTGAAGCCGGAGGACATCAACCTGCTGGTGACGTGCAGGGATGACAGCAACCCGGTGATCTCGGTGAGCCACTCCGAGGTGGAGACGCCCGTGGATTGTTATTCCAACGGACAGGCGGCCCTGATGGGGGAGAAAAAGCACGAGGAGGAGGAGGAGGAGGGGACCGACGACAGGGCGAGACATTTGAAATTCATAGATTGGTTCTGTGGCTTTAAAAGTAAAAACGTAAACAATAGAGTGGTCTGGGAGGTCGAGGAAGAGACTGTTTGTTTACAAATGCTGGAAGAGACTCCAAAAGTTAAACTATTACTAAATACTGGACTGGTCTGTGTCTGTTCGCTTGGAATCTTCATGTTTGTCTACTTCTCTTTGTGAGTGAATAGTGAACTTTTAAGGGTATGGCTTAAACATACAGAAGTTGATACAGGTCTCTGGAGATTTTTTGGTTTTTCTTTTCTTTTCAAACAACATAACCACAACCCAGGCATTGTTTACGCTATAATTGTGAGATCAACTCAGCTTTAGCCTATTTCGAGACCGTTTGAGATGTGTTGTCCTCCCTCTGCTGAAAGCAGAACCTGTCCTGTGGTGGCTTTTTCTTTTTTCCCTTTTGTGTTGTGGTTTTATGTTTTTTTTTGTTTTTTTTTCCATTTGCGGCACTAACCTTTTGTTTTTCTGTGTATAAATATACCAAAGGCAGGCAGGTGGCTGTGTTTGAAGTCAGGCAGTTACAGCTCAGTCAGCATTAAATGAAGATAACAGGTAATCAGTCACCAGTGTGTAAAATCTGAGTGATTAAAGCTGTGTCAAAAGATTTTTTTTAATGCAGAGCTGTGGTGCACATTTACAAAATAAGTGTATTACCTTGGCCAACTTAGCACTTTTTAATTGCACTCACTGCTTTCTTTCTTTTTTTTCAGTTTCTCATTTTTCTTCTGGCAGCAACAGGAAGCTGTTTTGTCTCATTTTATAGCACTTAAAACATGATAGCTCTTAGCAGCTTTCTGCCTTTTTTTTTTCTATTCTTTGTAAGGAAATTTTTGTCTTGTGGTTTTTATCCACTGTAAATTCCATTACTGAAAAGTTTCTGTATTTAAAAAAAAAAGAAAAAAAAGAAAAAAACTAAAACAAAAAATAAGCCTGGAGATGACAAACTGTCAGTGGAGGAGGAGGAAAAAGAAATATTCTTTCTGTGGGGTTTGTAGTATATTGAAATCGAGGAATCCCAGAATTTTTAGGAGGGATTTGGGATGTCCCTGGGCAGCTGTTCCAGGGCTCTGCCACCTCCATGGAAAGAAACTTTTCCTCAGGTTTGGATGGAATTTCTTGAGTTTGAGGAAATGGCCAAAAAAGATCCTTTCAGCCTATCCAGCCTCGGAGCCTTTTGGACATTGCTAGGATTAGCTTCTTTTTAGGGAAAGATCTGTTTGTAGGTTTTACCACGTGGGAAAAAGGGAAACACGAGGCTTTCCATGTCTTGAAAATCCAGTTTTCACCCTGCAGAAGGGTTTTCCTCTGCTGGAAAGGAAAACTCTGGGAGGAATCCCGGAGAGCAACTGGGAAGGCAAGGAAGGGGAAATGGGAGAGAGGGAGGGATGAAAGTGCTCCTTGTTTCCCAGAGTCTTTTTGCCCCACATCTTCTCCCACTTCCCCTTTCACCCTGTCAAACTTTTTTTGGTTTTTTTGAGGAATCCCAGAGTCCCTGAGCTTGGAAATGCCCTCCCTGGTCCTCAAGATCCAGCGGTGCCCAATCCCCACCGGGATGCCACATTCCTTGGACACCTCCAGGGCTGGGCACTCCACTGCTCCCAAGGGCAGCCCTTTCCCATCGGTGTGAAGAAATTCCAAACAAACTTTGTGTGAAGAAATCCCCTCCCTCCCTCCCTCCTTCCTCAGAACCATCCCAAGGGATTCTGTGTCGGGAGATGGGGAGCGCGTGCAGCCCCAATCTGTGCCGGCAATTGAGGTCTGTCCTGCCCTCAGGATTTTTCCAAAAACCTCAATTCCTCCCCGGCAGTCACAGCTGTTTGTAGGTCTCCAGAGCCAGAGGATCTTTGCTCCTGAAGGATGGATGGGTGCTCCTCCAGGGCTGGGCAGTTCCCTGGTGTGTGGTTGGTGCTCTCATCCTTCCCCAAGCCGAGCTTTTGGGAGCAGAGCCCAAAGTGTTCAACTCCTTCCCTCTCCAGGACAGAGTGGTCATATCCAGGCTTTCCACGGAAATAATTCCTCCAGTTATCTTTGCTGCTGAGCTCATTCAGGAGAGCAGAAGCTGGCTGGGCCAAAATCAGGCTGAGGGACCATTGTGAGCGTTCACCAAAACCACTTCAGGGGTCCAGCAACCTTTCCTTGGGCACACTAACAGGAACCAGTTCTCTGGGGGGAAACCATTTTGTAGAGATGAAATTTGGGTCAGTCCTGCCTTCGACTGCTGGAGAAAGTTTGCTTTTCCAGCCGTGCCCTCCACATGGCTTTTGGTAGACCATTTGCAACGCATATTTTCAGATAAAAGGATTCTATTTTTTGGGGTGTTTTTGTTTGTTTTGGCGGTGCTTTAATATCAGTTGAATCTTACTCACTTCAAAACTTTGACCAGAGGCTGAGCTGCCCCACTTTCCTCCACTTGCTTTAGTTGTTGTTGCTGGGAAGTAGAACTACTCCAAAGTGGAAAACTTGGAGTGTTGTTGCAATATTTGTAGAGAGGAATCACCACACCTGGTGTTGATGTTGCTACCAGTGGGACAAGACACATTCTCTTATGATTTGTGTGGCCACAGCTTGGTTTGGGAAAACATTTTAAATCCTATTTAAGGGTGAAAATTGGTGGTGTGGGAAATTAATGGCATCTGGAGTCGCTTCCTTAGCGGGGCTGAGCTGCGAAGGACGCTTTGATGCAAAACGCAGGGAATTGTTTCCATCCAGGATAAAATAATTGAGGGTTTGCTCACAGCGGGATGAAAATCAACAACTTGCAGAGGGTAAAGATAATTCTCAGCCCACCAATATCCTCTCGAGAAGGATCGAAAGGGAGGATCCCAGGGAAGGAGACTCGTGTCCGCGTGGAGCTGGGCGCTGGCATTTTCCAGGCTGCTGCTCCTCGTCCCTCAACTCGCGGTGCTTTGTCCCCACCTGGGGAGCCAGGTTAGCTCAGGGACCCTCGTGCTCGGCCCCGTCCCCCTGTGCTGTTCCCCAGGGTGCCTTACACGGGCGGGCAGCCGAGGGCACGGCCCCGGAGCAGGCGCTTCCCACGTTCCCTGTCCCCGCTCCTGGCGTTCCCCGTCCCCCCTCCTGGCGTTCCCCGTCCCCGCTCCTCGCGCTTCCCCTNCTCCTCGCTGTCCCGGTCCCCGCTCCTCGCTGTCCCGGTCCCCGCTCCTGGCGTTGCCGTGTCCCCGCTCCTGGCGTTGCCGTGTCCCCGCTCCTGGCCTTCCCCGTTCCCTGTCCCCGCTCTTGGCCTTCCCTGTCCCTGCTCCTCGCCGTCCCCGCTCCTGGCGTTCCCTGTCCCCGCTCCTCGCTGTCCCTGCTCCTCGCTGTCCCCGTCCCTGCTCCTGGCGGTCCCTGTCCCTCGTTCCCTGTCCCTCCTCGGGCAGGACCCTTGGAGAGGGAGCAGGGCAGGATCGCAGCCTCGCTCCTCCAGTTCCAGTGTCCCGCTCGCTGGGATCCGTGGGGATCCTGGCAGGGATCCAGTCCTCCAGGGACGCGCTGCAGAGCCCCAGCTGCTCCAGCTCCCTCTCCATTTCTTCTCCCTTCTTGCTCCCCTAACGAGCTGCCACGTCAATCACGCTGCTAATTAGCAGGATCATCATGGGTTATTAATCTGCCTCCCCACCCCATCTTCTGGCCTGGCCTTGTGAAGCTTTTGAGCGAGTTCTTTCTCCAGTGCTCCTCTTCAGCCTCGTTGTGTCCTGGAGGTCCTGGAAGTTGCTGATGTTCTTTGCTGCAGAAAACCACTGAAGAAAAGGCCTTTATAATTAACTAAAGAGATTTCTAAGTGTTCCAAGCGAGCTGCCTGCTGGCCAGAAGGGCCTTGTGTAGGAGAAGGGAATTTTTTTTATAGCGTAAACAAGCCTTTGCTGAGGGGGAAACTTGAGGAATTTGGGGTTAAAGCTCCGAATTTTGGTCCAGCAGAGCCACGGAGTGTTTCCCACGAGGGACAGTCAGTTCCCTGAATTTTATTGCCTGGCCTCCTTCCCCTGGGTGGGGCTGGTTGTGCTTCTGTCTTGCAGCAATGGGTTTATTTATTATTGCCTTGAGCTTAGGGTGACAAGTCTTGGAAAACTGAGTTTGGAATGATAGCTTTTTTTTTTTTTTTTTTTGTGATTTCCCTTAACTTATTTTTTTCTGGAAGGTATTTGAATTTTGCTCTTGGAAATGGTAGAAGCCTTATATTTAAAAAAGAAAAAAAAATTAAAAGAAGAGGCTTCTTGAGAGTTTAATAGTGCATTTTGGGAGACTGCTTTTATTTAAGTTTTTTTTAAATGGCTGATTTGATGCTATTCTCTGCCAAAGTTTAGAGGTTTTTTTTGTTGTTTCATTTTTACTTTTTTTAAAATAATTTTTCCTGCTTAGCTTTTAGGGAAAGGAAACAGTGCGAGATTGTAAGAAATAAAAATGGCCTTCAGTATATTTCTTATATTGTGTATTTTTTATTTCTCCACTTGTGTGTTCCCTGATCCCAGAAGGGCCAGGATGAGACTTCTGATGAGAGTCATGAGCCCTGTAACTGAGGAGAAAAAAAAAAGAATTTATTTCCACGAGGTTACAGTGGAGGGGGCAGAGCCACCCAGGGAGCTCTGCCAGCACTTAAAAGATGCTTACGACTTTAAAACAGCTTTATTTTTTTTATATATCTATTTTTTTAAATCCTGAGATAGAGGAGGTGTTGGGAATTGCTCCCTTTCAGAGGACAGGAGACATGGAAGAAGCTGGAGTTTCCAAGCTCCAGCTTTCTCAAGGAAATCTTTGGATTTAGCATGTACAGAGAAGCAAAATTACTCATCTGTTAATTTGGTATTCTGTATGTTCTGTGCCCTTAAATGTAATTGTTTTGGAAATAAAACTAACCTTGTTATGTGATGTTAAAAGCAGACTTCTGTGCAATGTTTTAATTTTTTTGTTGTTTTGTTTTTTTTTTTAAAGAAAATGTTTGTATATAATTAAATGGTTTAATGTGCTTTAATTGGCCTAAGGTAAAGAGTAGTCCTAGAATGTAAAACATATATAATTAGAATTTCTGATTTCACTGTGAGAGCGCTGAACTCTTGGTTTTTTTGGTTTTATTTTTAGGGGTTTTTTTTGGGTTTTTTTTTTGCAAAGTGATTTTGTTTTGTTTACAAAACACTTTCTCTTTGATTTCCTTCCTGGTGTTGGTTTCAAGGCATTTGCTTCACTTGTGTTCCAATCCTGAACTCACGGTACAGTGACATCTGGTGACACTTGGCATTCTCAGTTCCACTGTGCAAAGTCAGACACTTTGAGCAAAAACTGGCGGTGAAATGACAATTCTGTGTCTAGGAATACACGCTTTCCAAATGAGGTGGTTATAAAAATAGTTGCTGTGCAAAATGTTAGTAGTCTTCTTCAAGAAGAAAGCAAAATTTTCTAATCTCACTCGAGCAGTCTCTTCATTCATCATCTTCTTTTTTAAAGCACAGTGTCAAAGTGATGCTGCTTTACCTTGTATCTCTGAGGAAAAGAAAAAAAAATGTTTTTTTAGATATCTGTGAAGTATTTCTGGGTTTTGTTGCTGTTGTATTTTTCTGCAGATTTTATATAAAATACCAGTTAACGAACTGCCTTTTTTCTGTTGGTTTTTTTTTTAAAACTCTCGAAAATACATTTCAGACCAAAACCAAATGATATCATATATAGCATTTGAAACCTGCCTTTTTCCTTGTCCCTTGGTTGTTTTTTTGGAAATAAGCCAAATGGGCATGTAGATAAGATCACTATAATGGATCCAGGTCTCTTTTGGTAAAGTGTTATTTAAAGGTCTGTTAAGATCTTCTAAGACAATATATTGAAAACAAAAAACAAAAAAAAAGCCTTTACTGTAGTAGGAATATAGATTTAGAAGTGTTAATGAGATTAATACAGCTTAATTATATTGTAAGTTGCTACTGTCCTTAATGACAAGCTTTTTGTCATAGAAACGATGTATGATAAATTAATTTTGGTCTAGTGTATAGAATTATCATATTGCTATCAATCTTTGAAGTAAATCTGATGCAAAATTTTCATAGTTAGCATTGCTGGCCCTGTGTATACTGTTCTTTGTATACTGTATGCATATTATTTTGCCTCCTGCATTAGTCTTCAAACTAAAACTCTTATTTAGAGAGTATTTGGATACTTTCAGACTGTGTTTCTTGCAGTTTACATTCCTTTACCATGGCATTTTGTCCTGTCTCAAAGTATTGTATGGAAATGTTTCAAACTTCTGTACAAAGTTTCAATAAAAATAGAGAAAAAAAAAACAACCCAACAACAACAACAACAAAAAAATAACCAAACCGACCAACCCAGCAGAACAGAGATTTGTGGAGCTGTTTTGGAATATTTTACTTTCAGTAAGCCCTGCGTCCCTGTAGGGTAAAGGTGATTTTTCCCTGCTTTTCCTGATAATTCCAAAGGCAAAACCAGACTGGGTTCTCTGAAACTGCAGGAGAACTTCAGAACCCCAAATCCTGAGTCTGTAGAGGTGGGGCTGGGCTGGACTGGGCTGGGCTCAGGGCACAAAACCGGAGTGAACCCCCCCTTCAGCCAAGGAATCTGCTTGGATATTGTGCAAAATCCCTTTTTTTTTTTCTTGTTTTATCTTCAAATCTCCTGTTCAGCTGCTGCTGAAGCAGTTCTTGAGTGGCACCAGCACCTTCTTATTGATTCTGGAGTTAAAACATCAGCACAATCCCTGAGCAGAGCCCTGAATCTCCCAATTCCTTCTCCTCATCCCTGTCCCCCCATAAGCACGTGAGGAACTTGGGAATCACCAATTCCTTGTCCTTCAGCAAGGAGAGTTAAATTAGGGATTCACTTTCTTAGGAGGTGGGATGTTGGCTGTTAAACCCAGAATTAACCCCAATTTTTCATTTATTCTCTTCTTTTGCTGCTGTGTTGTGCAAGAAAAATGGAAATTTTGCTGTTGCTCGTTTCAAGGGGTGGATAAGAACCATTTTTGGAGAGGAAACTTTGCATTTGGGACAAAAACAAGCATTTTCCTGCCTTACAAACGTGGTTTGGGTTTGTGATTTCCAGGAGGGAGCGTTTGCATGAGTTAACTATTAATTAACCGGTTCTGTGATTAGTTTATGAAGTGTTTACTCAGTGAGCAGCTTTCCAGCTCAGTGAGTCTCCAAGAGGTTCAAGCAGCCTCTTTGTCACCAGCTGCTTCTGTTTGTGGTGGCCAAGCCTCACTCCCTGCTCTTTGGCATTTTTGGGTTCCTCTGGAGCTTCTGGGCAGGATTTGGGTGGAAAACCCCACGGAGATGGTGCCAAGGAGGAATTTTTCCTGCAGGGAATGTGGCTGCCTCAGTTTCCCCAGGGATGTTCTGGTGCTGGGGAAGGGAAGGAGCCAGGAGGTTTCACCTCTGGACCTTCTCTCTTCACTTTCGTCAGGTTCTGCTCAGGGATTGGCTTTGTGGGTGTTTTGGGTTTTATTTTTGGTGGAGTGAGAAAAGAGAATTCATTTCATGGTGTTCATAACCCTTTTCCAGCAGTGATATTTTAATATTTAATATTTATGACCCCTGTTTGTGAGGTGGCTTGGTGCATCCCAGGGTTTATCTGGCAGGATTTGAGCAAGGAGCTGGCAAAATTCCCCCTTCACTCGGTGCAAACATTGTGACTTCCACCTCAAACCTTCTGCTCCTCCAGAGCCAAGGGTGCTTGTGTTCTGCAAAAGCAGGAGGGTTTTAAAATGATGCTTGTGGTCCTCAAAATGTGCTCAAAATGGGGAAGGCTTCTTAACTCACCTTGCTCAGCTTTGTCTTTGTCCTGGCTCCTTGTCCTTGGGCAGCAGTGAGGATGTGCAGGATGGGCCTCAGAGCTGAGCCAGGAAAATTCCTCTCCTTGGGGCAGTCCGGGTGGGAAAGAGGCCACTGGGCCCTGGGCTGGCTCAGGGATTGTCCCTCTGTGCTGGCACTGAGTGACCCCCGCAGGGCTGGGTCCAGGGCAGGGAGCTGGGAAGGGGCTGGAGAATTGCTGAGGGAGCTGGGAAGGGGCTGGAGAATTGCTGAGGGAGCTGGGAAGGGGCTGGAGAATTGCTGAGGGAGCTGGGAAGGGGCTGGAGCCCCAGCAGGGGCTGAGGGAGCTGGGAAGGGGCTCAGGCTGCAGCAAAGGAGGCTCAGGGGGGCCCTTGTGGCTCTGCACAGCTCCTGCCAGGAGGGGCAGGGAGGGGGGGTCGGGCTCTGGGAACAGGGACAGGGACAGGAGCAGAGGGAACGGCCTCAGGCTGGGCCAGGGCAGGCTCAGGGGGGACCCCAGGAGCAATTTGCCCATGGCAAGGGTGGCCAGGCCTTGGCAGGGGCTGCCCAGGGAGCTTTGGAGTGCCCATCCCTGCAGGTGGCACCTGGAGGTGGCACTCAGGGACAGGGTGGGGACAGGATGGGACCCCATGGGCTGGGAGGGCTTTTCCAATCCCAAGGACCCTGGCATTCTCAAAATCTGGGAAATTGGCTGAGTTGCCACTCCAGCTCCTTCCTGAGCTGGCACAGGGACTCCAGCTGACCACGGGGACATCCCAGCCCCGGTGGTGTCGTGCCCAGTCTGCCAAACTGGGGAAGAAGGAGGAAAAAAGGGGGGGATGTTCCCTCCATGTCTTTTTTTTTGTTTGGATTTCATTATTTTTCCTTTCCAGTCTTATTTAAGCGTAATGAACATACAAAGTAAACTCGATGAAATACATTCACATCACAAAGTTGTGGCAGGAACACAAAGTGGAGCTCCTGGGGAGCTCTTCCTCAGCAAGTTCCTGCCCAGGAGAATTTTGCAGTGTGAAACTGAAGCCCTTATTGCAGTAGTGTGGTTGGAAGAAGAGTTTCTGGAGTTTGAAGGATGATGTTTAATTAATTCTGAGGTTTAACTGATTCTGCCTGGAAGGTTGAGGGCTCCCCTGGATCCCTGGCAGTGTCCCAGGCCAGGCTGGACATTGGGGACAGCCTGGGACAGTGGGAGGTGTCCCTGCCATGGCAGGGCTGGCACTGGATGATCCCCAAAATCTCTCCCAACCCAAATCCCTCTGTGACATCGGGGCCAGTTGTTACTTTTACTGTTTCTAGTAATAAACCATTGAAGTTACCTTAAATCATGGAGGATTTGGTTGCTGTTTATTTCAGATTTTAAAGATACTTCTTCTTAGAAATTCTCAAGACTTTCAGCTCTCTAAAATGAATTAAATTCAGTGTTGGGATTGATGTTTTAATTTAGCTGTGAGTTGGTATTTACAGAGCACTTGTATTCCTTAGATTTTAGTTTAATTTCTTCTATTTTGATCTTGAAAGTTGAGTTAAAAATTTAAAAAAAAAATCATAGAATATATTCTTTGAAGAAGAAAGGTGGATTTGGGAGCAGAAGAGTTCAGGCATCACTTTGAGTTTAAAAGTTGCTGCTTCCTCTGCACCCAGGTCTGTGGGGTTGGTGTTCACATCTGTTCCTTTGGCTTACACACATTTCAAATTCTAACTGAAATCTGTTTTGAGGACGGGGTGTTCATTTTAATTCAGAATTCATTTTGATCACTCTCCCCCACGTTATTTTTGGTGGTGTTCCTGCTGTAACTTTCTGTTTGCCGTTTCTGGAACTGTCTCTCCTGCTTTTGTGGTCACTCTGGGTGGGATGGGAACATGGAAAAGTCGTGGTCAGGAGCACCTGGGGTCTCCCATTTCTCCCTTCTTGTGAAAATTGTTCTGTTGTAGTTACAGAAACTCTGTCCCTGCATCCAGCTGTCCTAAACTGATCCAGCTCTGGGGCTCTGAGACAGGAAAGGTGTGGAAATGTTGGAATTCCAGAGGGCCACGGGGCCACATTCCCAAATGCTGGAAGCCCAGAGGGGCCAAGGGCTGCTCCAGGGCTGGAGCCAGGCTGGGAGAGCTGGGGAGGCTCCAGGGAGAGCTCAGAGCCCCTGGCAGGGCCTGAAGGGGCTCCAGGAGAGCTGGAGAGGGACTGGGGACAGGGGATGGAGGGACAGGACACAGGGAATGGCTTCAGAGTGGGATTGGATGGGATTTGGGGCAGGAATTGTTCCCTGGGAGGGTGGGGATGGAATTGCCAGAGCAGCTGTGGCTGCCCCTGGATCCCTGGCAGTGTCCCAGGCCAGGCTGGACATTGGGGACAGTGGGAGGGGTCCCTGCCATGGCAGGGGTGGCACTGGGTGATTCCTAAAATCCCTTTCACCCCAAACCATTCCATGATTCCATGAAAATCTGTTTTGCATCATCTCTTCCAGAGCATCAGGAGAGTCCTTGGGAGAGGAGGAAGGGTTTTTTTTAAGTGCTTGGAGGATGAACCAGGAGATCCCTCAGACCCAAACCAGTCTGGGATCCCTCCCCAACCCTCAACTTCCAGGCAGGTGTTGAGAGTCCTCCCCTTTCCATTGCTCCATTTCCAGGGGTTCAGCACAGCTCCCACATTTTCTGTTTCCTTGGAATGCTGAATTTATCTGGATTTTGATCTTTCCTGACTGCCCTGAGTGGTTGTACCCGACCCGAGGCTGCTGCTCTGGGTTGGTGATGCTTTTACAGTAATTGCAGGGTTTTTAATAATTTTCACTAGTAATTTCTGAAGTTTTATTAGGTAGTAAATGACAGGAAGGAAATTATTTCTAAAACTAAGGGTTTTTTTCCCCTTAGTTTTGCTGCTTGCTTGGAATTGTAGCTCCCTTCTAAAGATGCATTTTGCCTTCTTTGATTTCCACCTCAGCAAATAATCCCAGGCCAACCTTTTGTAACTGCTGAGCAACCAAAAAAAGACATAATTTTCTCCTGCTGTTACTCCACTGAAGGGATAATCAAGTAATTGGGATGGAGTTATTCCTGTTTATAATTTGGGATGTGCCCACTGACTTTAAATGCTTCCTGTTGGACTGAACTGTCCTAGCCCTGAAACTGCTGAGGATTTGGAGTTTGCTTCCTTTTCTCTCTCCAAAGACTCTTCTTGGAGGGGGTTTTGGTGTTTTTTTCACAGCCAGTGCTGGATTTTCTGTCCCCTGGGGAAATGAGATGGAAAAGGAGCAGTGGAGTGGAATCTTTCCACAGGGTTCTGGTTCCAGGTGGGTGGCTCTTGGTTTTTTAGGAGGCACCAGCATTCCCAAAGCTTTATTTCCACACTGGCTTTGCCCCCAAGCTGATCTTTGAGCTTCATGGCTGCTGCTGATGCCTGAAGCCACTTTGCCACCAGAGAATTCACATTTTTTCCCCATTCCTCATTTTTTATACCCTTCCTGCTGCCAGGTGAGTCCTGTGGGACTGACAGAACCCATGGGAGCATTTTTATTCCCTCTGATACACAACATCCCCTCAGGATGAGGTGATTGGTGCTGCTTTGGTGGTTCTTAGGGGACATTTGTGGCTTTAATCCTGGGAGGAATGGATGGGGCAGGGAACAGCTTCGTGCTCTTGGGTGGGATCGTGCTGAGCTGCCAGACCTTGAGGAGAGAGGGAGAGGCCAAAATCACAGAATTGCTGAGGTTGGAGAAGACCTCTGAGATGATCCAGTGCAACCATGGACCAGCACCAGTGGTGTGTTCACCTTTCACCACACCCTCAGGGGCCACAGCCCCACATTTCTGGGACACCTGCAGGGATGGGCACTCCAAAGCTCCCTGGGCAGCCCCTGCCAAGGCCTGGCCACCCTTGCCATGGGCAAATTGCTCCTGGGGTCCCCCCTGAGCCTGCCCTGGCCCAGCCTGAGGCCGTTCCCTCTGCTCCTGTCCCTGTCCCTGTTCCCAGAGCCCGACCCCCCCTCCCTGCCCCTCCTGGCAGGAGCTGTGCAGAGCCACAAGGGCCCCCCTGAGCCTCCTTTGCTGCAGCCTGAGCCCCTTCCCAGCTCCCTCAGCCCCTGCTGGGGCTCCAGCCCCTTCCCAGCTCCCTCAGCAATTCTCCAGCCCCTTCCCAGCTCCCTCAGCAATTCTCCAGCCCCTTCCCAGCTCCCTCAGCAATTCTCCAGCCCCTTCCCAGCTCCCTCAGCAATTCTCCAGCCCCTTCCCAGCTCCCTCAGCAATTCTCCAGCCCCTTCCCAGCTCCCTCAGCAATTCTCCAGCCCCTTCCCAGCTCCCTCAGCAATTCTCCAGCCCCTTCCCAGCTCCCTCAGCAATTCTCCAGCCCCTTCCCAGCTCCCTCAGCAATTCTCCAGCCCCTTCCCAGCTCCCTCAGCAATTCTCCAGCCCCTTCCCAGCTCCCTCAGCAATTCTCCAGCCCCTTCCCAGCTCCCTCAGCAATTCTCCAGCCCCTTCCCAGCTCCCTCAGCAATTCTCCAGCCCCTTCCCAGCTCCCTCAGCAATTCTCCAGCCCCTTCCCAGCTCCCTCAGCAATTCTCCAGCCCCTTCCCAGCTCCCTCAGCAATTCTCCAGCCCCTTCCCAGCTCCCTCAGCAATTCTCCAGCCCCTTCCCAGCTCCCTCAGCGATTCTCCAGCCCCTTCCCAGCTCCCTCAGCAATTCTCCAGCCCCTTCCCAGCTCCCTCAGGGATTCTCCAGCCCTTTCCCAGCTCCCTGCCCTGCCCTGGACACTCTCCAGCCCTTCCAGGGCTCTCCTGCAGGAGCCACAGCTGGACACAGGTTTTGAGGTGGGGCCAATCAGAGGTGGGGACAGAGTGCTCAGGGTGTCCCCTCACCCGTGGCTGATGTGACACCTGGGGCTACGTTTGACTTGGTGGGACCTGTGGAGTTAACAGATTTCTTCTGGGCAGCTCTAAAATACCTGGAGGTGGAGGAGTGGGGAATTTGCATCTGTGGACAAAAGTCCTTTGGCTCCTTCTTCCAGGGGCCCTCAGTCCCTTGTATCCCTGTCTGTCCTGGTGACCCTGGGTGTCCCTGTCTGTCTCTGTCTGTCCCTGTGTGTCCCTGGATGTCCCAGTCTGTCCCTGTTCATCCCTGGCTGTCCCTGTGTGTCCCAGTCAATCCCTGTGTGTCCCTGTCTGTCTCTGTCCATCCCAGTCCGTCCCAGTCCGTCCCAGTCTGTCCCAGTCCGTCCCAGTCCGTCCCTGGGTGCAGGAGGGGCAGGGCAGGGCCCAGGCTCTGCTCCAGGCCCAGCGATGGCCCCAGAGCCCCGGGCAGGGGCTGGGCCCAGCAATTCCCCTGCACAGGAGGCAAAACTGCCCTGGGCAGGGAACAGAGCCTGAGAGGGGCTGGGGGCTCCCCCTGGGGATATCCCAGAATATTCCACACTCCTGTGCCCAGAGCTCTGGGATGCTCTGTGGGCCCTTCCAGCCTCACCCATCCCTGAGCTCTGCACCTTTCTAGAACAAGGTGACAGCTTGTGACAGACTGGTGTGGCCCAGGGTCACTGCCAAATTCACCCGGGCTGGACCCCATTGGGAATGGCTCTGCTTTGCCAGTGGGGGCAGGAGGGGTGTCCAGAGCTGGAATCCCAAACCAGGCTGTCCATGATCTCTCCCTTCTCCCCTCTGGAGCAGCAGCAGCTCCCATTGCCTGCTCTTCCCTCCCATGACTGCGGGACTGGGATAGTGCTGGGATATGGGACTGGGACTGGAGCTGGGATATGGGAATTGAATTAGTGTTGGGCTTTTGGACAGGGATTAGAGCTGGGCTGTGGGACTGAGGTTAGAGCTGGGATATGGGACTGGAGTTAGACTGGGATACGGGACTGGAATTCGACTGGGATAGGGGACTGGAGTTAGAGCTGGGATATGGGACTGGGATTAGTGCTGAGCTGTGGGACTGGGATTAGAGCTGGGATATGGGACTGGGATTAGTGCTGGGCTGTGGGACTGGGATTAGAGCTGGGATATGGGACTGGAGTTAGAGCTGGGATATGGGACTGGGATTAGAGCTGGGATATGGGACTGGGATTAGTGCTGGGATATGGGACTGGGATTAGTGCTGGGTTTTGGGGCTGGAGTTGGAGTTAGTGCTGTGGGACTGGAGTTAGAGCTGGGCTGTGGGACTGGAGTTAGACTGGGATATGGGACTGGGATTAGTGCTCTGCTTTGGGGCTGGAGTTGGAGTTAGTGCTGTGGGACTGGAGTTAGAGCTGGGAAATGAGACTGGGATTAGTGCTGGGATATGGGACTGGAGTTAGTGCTGGGCTTTGGGGCTGGAGTTGGAGTTAGTGCTGTGGGACTGGAGTTAGAGCTGGGCTTTGGGGCTGGAGTTGGAGTTAGTGCTGTGGGACTGGAGTTAGTGCTGGGATATGGGACTGGAGTTAGAGCTGGGCTGTTCAGGAAAAAATGCAGTGGCTCCCGAGGGGGGAGCCAGGCAGGGCCATTTCCTCTGTCCCCAAGAGCGCTGGCTCTGAGGCAAACCAAGGAACCTGTGTCTGTGGATCTCTTGGTTAGCAGAGTTCAGCTTATTTTTAGTTTGGGTGATGGCTTTAGGCAAGCCAGGGTAAACCATGGCAATTTTGGGAGAGGGAGAATGAGAAGGATTATAGTGACAAGCTTTCCAACCCAACAATTAGTTGATGTTTTCGGAGTATGGCCACAAGTGGGGAAGGTTGCAAATTTTACAATCCTGAATGTAGAAATCTGTGGCTTTCTTTTCTTGTTCTTTCTCTCTGGTTTTGTTTTTAAATACATGGGGCTGAAAACTTTGGCTTCAGAAGCTGCACCTCACGTTGGCCTTGCAGCCACTCGGGGAATGTGCTGATCCCTGGGCATGTGGAAAGGAGACAAAAAAGCTTCTGTGTCATTTGGGGGGGGTGAGGGTTGGAGGGCAGGGAGTTTACCCAGCAATATTTAATTTAATTTCATTTAAATCTGCGTGGAGGTTAAGAAGGGTTTGTCATTGCTCTCCACAACTCCCTGAAGTGAGGCTGTGGGATGGGCATGGCCACAGCTCCAGGAGCCTTTGGCCAACAACCCCAGGGATTGCTGGGGTGTGTGCAGGGCCAGGAGCTGGATCTGTGATCCCTGGGGGTCCCTTCCAGCCCAGGATTTTCCGTGGTTCTCCGAGTGTTTGTGTCACAGTGTAAAGAACAATATAAATGAACGTGGTGCTAATTGTTGTCTCCATATCCAGCCATGGGTTTGTGTTTTCCCCACATGGTTCACTTTAAATATTAATGAACAACAGTGCAAGGACCCCAAAACTGTTCCCAATCCATCATTTTCCTTTGCTGGGAATATTTCCTTGTGCAAGGCTCAGACCGAGTGATTCCAGGTGAGTCAAATCCATGAACTCATTTTCTTTTTGCTGGGGCCTGACTTGGAAATGGAAGGAAATTTTGCTGAGGAATTGCCTGCTCCTAAAAAATTCCCTCCCTTAATGCTCCTGCTTTGTCTCCTTGGGTTGCAGCACCCCCTGTCCAAGTGCTGAGCTGTGCAGGTGCCAGCTGTCCTTTCCACCACAGGAAATACCCAGATTTCTCTGAATTCCTCATTTCTCTTTCTTTCTCCCCAGCCTGAGACAGCTGCCGTGCTCAAACGCACCGTCGAGGCTCTGATGGAGAGAGGGGCCATCGTGAGGAAGCTGGAAAATCTGGGGGAAAGGGCCCTGCCCTACAAAATCTCCAAGCACAAGGAGCGCCACAAGAGAGGAGGGTACGTGGTGATGCCTCTGCCTCAAATCCTTTCAGTGCTGTTCCTGGAAAATGGGCATCAGGAACAGCCTCTTGGTGCTTTTCGGGTTGCAGGGGGGACCTGGGAGGGCTCAGCAGGGTTGTTGGGGGGTTTGTGTCCTGCTTGGAGTGTTCTGTGTAATTCTGTTGTGGTTTAACACCAGGGGTCTGCTGAGGAAGGCAGGAGCCTCCCTGGGAATGCAGAATGCAAACCCCTCCCTCCCAATTATGATCATTTGGAAATTAAGGGGCTCTCAGGCAGAGAGATGGGGACAGCAATGACAGTTCTGCATGAGGAGAACTGAAATAAAAATGCAGCAATGCAGAAACCAAGGCCAGGGGCAGAGTGAGGATCCCAGCTGAGCCCTGTGGCTCAGGCCTTGGTGGCAGTGCCATGCCATGGTGGCTGCAGCCCTCCTGCAGTGGCACAGGTGGCTCTGCTGGAGCAGGGATCCTGCACAAAGGTGGAGTTTCCCTGGGAAGGTGCAGTGGGGATGGCTGGGCCTGGTGTCCCTCTGGGAATGCCCTGCAAAGGCTGCTGGCTGTGCCAAAGGCCACATTGGATCCAGGGAGGAATGCTTGGCTCCTGGGCTGGCTGCAGCAGCTGCCAGGGGGATGCTGGAATTTTCTGAGGCCTGCAGGGACACTCAGTGGCCCCTGAGCAGAAGATGTGTGCCTGGAGGGAGGCTGGGTCCTGGCAGGGATAAAGAAACTGCCCCAGCTGCTTTGGAACAGCTGGGCCATGCACAGAAGATTCCACCACCCCCACCCCAGTTCCAATGGATGGGGATGGAATAACACAGCTCTGGTTACATTTTGCACTGCCAGCCATGACAGTTTTATTCTGAGTGCTGTCAGTTTTGTGTTGGTTTTTCAGTTGTGTTTTTGGAGCTCCAGGCCTGCAGAACTTTCCCCAATAATATTATTTTTTAAACTACTATTTTTAAGTTGTTTCCTGATAAAAGCTGGACTTAATCTGCTGCTTGGCAGGATGGGTTCCTTTCCTCCAATGTTAATTATTATGTTTAGATGCCCTGTAAGACTTGGTTTGGTTTCTGATACAGTTTTTGGACTTCATAAAGTCCAGAATCATGGAATGGTTTGGGTTAGGAGGGAGTTTAAGGCTCACCCAGTGCCACCCCTGCCATGGCAGGGACAGCTCCCACTGTCCCCAGTGTCCAGCCTGGCCTGGGACACTGCCAGGATCCAGGGGCTGCTCTGGCCACCCTGGGCCAGGGCCTGCCCACCCTCTCAGGGAACAATTCCTGCCCCAAATCCCATCCAATCCCACTCTGAAGCCATTCCCTGTGTCCTGTCCCTCCATCCCCTGTCCCCAGTCCCTCTCCAGCTCTCCTGGAGCCCCTTCAGGCCCTGCCAGGGGCTCTGAGCTCTCCCTGGAGCTTCTCCTCTCCAGGTGAGCTCCCCCAGCTCTCCCAGCCCCTCCCTTAAGGATGTTTAAGGTAATCCTGTGTTTTATGGGAACACAAGAAAAGGGAATTAACCCCCCCAGAGTGCAGAGGGAGGTGCTGTGGCCTCCATCCCTGCCCAGGGTGGTTTTGCTCCTTGAGGTCCCTCTGAAATGGCTGCTGCCTCTCCCAAGGCCTGGGAGATGTTGCTTAGCAACCCCCTGGTTATCTGCTGGGGCTGCCTAATCCCAATAACAATTAATCCCAATAACAATTAACCAGCTCCTGCCGACCCTGCAGCCATCCTCTGCCTGGAGCACGAGCTTGGCCAACCCTGCTCTGCCTTCTGGGGCTCTGGGGACTCCAGAGCTGCAAAAAATCCTTCTTGGCCTGATCCCTGGGGGTGATTCCTGGTGCCATTCCCTCTCCTGAGCCCCTCGTGGTGCTCCTGCCAGATGGGAATGCTGGGAGCTGCCAGGGGAAGGGGGAATCTCCTGTTCCATCAGCCTGGGGAAAAAGAACTTGAGGGAGAGCTCAGAGCCCTTCCAGAACACTTTGAAAAGGAGGAAAGGGGATTTGTCTCCAAGAACAGACAGGGGGAATGGGTTCCCAGTGCCAGAGGGCAGGGTGAGATGGGTACTGGGGGGGAATTCCTCCCTGTGGAGGTGATGAGGCCCAGGCACAGATACCCTGGAGAAATGGCTTCACTCCATCTCTCCTCCAAAGTTCTGGAGATTTTGGTTCCTGTCTTCTGTTGAAAACCCAGAATCTGACCTGCAGAAGTGCTGCCACCCAAGCCAAAAACTGTCATCCAACCTCTCCAGCACCCAAAATCAGTGGGATTTCATCCCTCTGCCTCAGATCCCCACTGGCACAAGGAGAGGAACAGCAGCTCCTTGTTGTGCCCTTGGAAAAGGCTTTAATGTTTATAAAATCTTCTGCTCTGACAGCAGGGTGAGGTAATCACTAATTCAGTGTTGAGACAAGAATTTCTCAGCTCCCATGGGCATGCAACAGGATTTCATCCCACATTGCAAAACTGGCAGGGTCAAGGCATGGCTTGAAAAAAAAAAACCCATCTGGAGCAGGAGAGCAAAACAGGCATGGGCACAGTGGCAGTGCCTGAGTGAGTCAGGGACTGGGCTGGGTTGGGAGGGACCCTAAAACCACCCAGTGCCACCCCTGCCATGGCAGGGACACCTCCCACTGTCCCCAGTGTCCAGCCTGGCCTGGGACACTGCCAGGGATCCAGGGGCAGCCACAGCTGCTCTGGCAATTCCATCCAGACTAAGGGGCTGTTTTCTCCCAAATCCTTCCAGATGAATTGGAACACTAAAACACTTCAGACTGTGAAATATTAATTCATTGGAGTTTGTTTGCTTGAACTTTCTGTTGAAATGATGAAGAATTCCAATATTTTATCCCTTAGACCAAACCTTACACATTATTCCATGGAATTGACACTTGTGGCCATTAAGATTTGCCTTAGAGCAGGGAAGTGCAGCCTCTGGAGGGGAGGAAATCCTGGAATGGTTTGGGTTGGAAAGGATCTTAAAGCTCATCCAGTGCCAGCCCTGCCATGGCAGGGACACCTCCCACTGTCCCAGGCTGTCCCCAATGTCCAGCCTGGCCTGGGACACTGCCAGGGATCCAGGGGCAGCCACAGCTGCTCTGGCAATTCCATCC
>VZTB01014678.1:5956-20357 GCA_013397245.1 Thryothorus ludovicianus | reverse complement strand
CTGGGGCAGCTCTGCACCTGGGGGCTCACCTGGGGGGCTCAGGGCACAATCCCAATCCCAATCCCAATCCCAATCCCAATCCCAATCCCAATCCCAATCCCAATCCCTTTCCTGACCCCCAGCTGGGCACGGGGTGCTCTGGGCTGGGGCAGGTCCAGCTCTCACCCCCATCATTTCCAAATTTTCTCCCAGAGATCCTTGGACAAAGCCCTGTCTGCAGGGCCCTCAGGGCCGGTGTATTTTATGTGCTGAGTAAAACAAGGGCTTAGTAACCAACAACTGCAACCTTCGAGCAGGAAACCACCAGATCAAAGCCTCCTCCTCCACCCCCAGGTCAGGTGTCCCCAAATATTTCTCAGTGCCTCTTCCTGCCCTTGGATCTCCTGGATGTGGCAGGAGCCTCCCCCAGGCTCAGCTTTGCTGAGGGGGGTTCAGGGGTGCTGCAGGAAATGTTCCTGTGCCTTCCTTTGGGATCTCAAATTCCAGAGCCACGGGATCCTACAGGGGGAGGCAGCTGGAATTCCAGAGGATTGGATTCCTGGAGATTTTCCTGCAGAATTTGCAGCTCCATGGACAGGCAGGGTGGATTCCTGGGGGACCAGCCAGTATTTTAGAAGGGAAAATAAACCAGACAGGAAATCAAATATTACCCCTCAATAGGAAGTGTTAAGTCACTTTTTTGTGCCACTTTATCAAATCAGTCAGGTCTGCTTTACAGCAGCTACAAAAAAATATTTATTTTTTTAATCAAATAGGACAAAGTTAAAAAGAAAATAAACAACTTTTCCAGATACCTCCCTGAGCTCCTGGACTTACCATGAATTCCTGGAATCTTTTCTCCCTCCCAGCCAATTTCTCATTCTCCTGTGTCCCTTTTGGAGCAGGTTGGTGTGGAGTGAGACATCAGATAATCCAGAACATTTCACCTTTCCTTAGTCTTGGTTTATTCTGAATTAATTTAAGAGGCTTCTGGGAGAATTCAAATGAGTAGAGAGAGCATCTTGAATCTTCCAAAGCTTTTAATTTTTTGCTTGTTTGTGGTTTTAATATTTTCAAAGTTTGGGGTTATTTTTTTATTTTTCTGACTCAGAGCTTTAAATCATTTATTTTCTTATGGCATGCAGTGAGTTGGAGATTTGGGATCAATCAAATTATTTCCTTGGACCTCCTGACTGATGAATGATATGAAAATTAACAAAATTATATAAAAATTAATGGAATGGGGCTTGGATTAAGCTGGGCTGGTGGAAGCTTCTCTGCCCATGGAATGGTTTTTAACTTCCCTCCCATTCCATAAATTCCAGGGCAAAGCTTGGGCAGGTTTTGGTGGTGAATTTAGAGATGGGGAAAGAGTTGAAGTAGGAAATACAAATTCATGAATCAGCAGGAGGGATGGCTTGTCCTTAAAAAAAAAAAAGCTTTTTTCCCTGAGTTCTGGAGTGCTCCAGCATCATCTGGGATATTGTGGATATAAAGTGCTTTACAGGCATGTTATAAACTTAACAATATCCAAGAGACTTCACGGAGAAAAGGAATTTTTCTGGCAATTGCTGTGTAAAACAGATTTCTGCCAGCCTGCCATGGGGGATTGTGGCCCTCAGCTGTCACTGGCAGGAGCAGATTTACTCTCCTGAACACCTCAGATTCCACAAACAATGGAATTATCCCACACACAATGGAATTATCCCACAGACAATAAAATTATCCCACAAACAATGGAATTATCCCCTCTCAGAAGGTTCTCCCCATTGAAGAGGTGTTAAAATTTAAGTTTTTCTCTTCGGTGCATCTCTTTGGGCATCCTCCTCCTTTTGTTTGATTTTTTTGGAAGACCTGATATTGGCAGTTTTTGCCTGGAGGTCGTGATGAAAATTGAGTTTTGGGAATTGTGTGGATTCATCTCAAGAATCAAACTTTTCAATCCCTGATTGACTGATCTTCAAACTGAATCAGTCACTCATTCACATTTATTTTATTCATAGTGGAACACGAATATTTTGGTTTTTAAGTATTTCAGAGACTGACTTGAAGCAGTAACAATTCCCCTTGTGGGTGAATAAAATGTGATAAGGACCAGGTGCCAGCTGTGGAAATTCAGGTGAGACTTTGAGCCTGACTTGCCCACGGCCCTGGCTGTGAAAAACCAGGAGGAAAAATGCATTTAAATAAAAATTCCCAACCTTCCTCTCCTGCTGGGCAACAGATTTGTGCCAAGTATTTCTTTCACTGCTTGTTATTAATAAGCTGCATTTAAATTGCTTTTAAGGTGCTTGGTGTTTCTTTGGTGCCAGGGGTGTTTCTGCCTGGCACAAACAAAACCAAAGTGATTTAAATAAGGCGTGTGCCAGCCTTTGAGGTGAAGGAATGTTCAACTCTGCCTCAGTTTGCTCGAGTTTGAGATGCTCCAGAACCTCTGAATCCCCCTCCAGGCTGGGGCTCTGAGCACAGCAGAGCAGATTTGCTCAGGAGCAGATTCCAACTGCTTGTAAAGTGATAGTAGCACACTGGGGGTGGCACTTTGTGGTTCCCTCTCTGCTCTGGCCCTGCAAAACAACAACAACAACAACAAAAAAATGGGATTCACACATTCCTTTGGGAAGGTGATGGCTCCAAGGATTCACAGATCTGTGGAATTGCAGGAGCTGGGATGGGGGATTGGAGGAGGAATTTGGAATATTCCAACTTGAGGGTTGGAATTTGAGAGTTTTTAGTGGTTTTTAGTCCCCCTCCACTGTTGTTTCTATTCTTATTTTTGGTCTCTGGAGCAAAGGGGATGGAGCTCAGCCTGCTCAGGGTTTGGGGATGGAGGGAGCCTTTCCTTCTCCTTGGTTTTGGGAAGTGTGGGATTCCCTCTGTTAAACCTGCCTGGAACAGGGGAATGTTTTACACCACATTTGTATCATTTCATTCACTTCATTTTATTGAGTTGCACATTTATTTCTGTGGCAGTGTCCCAGGCCAGGCTGGACACTGGGGACAGTGGGAGGTGTCCCTGTCATGCCAGGGGTGGGAATGGATGACTTTGAGTTCTCCAGCAAAACTCTGATTATTCCCAACAATTTCCACGTTCTATCTGCCAGTTTTTCATTGCCTTGTTGGTTTTTTTTNATTATTCCCAACAATTTCCACGTTTTTCATTGCCTTGTTGTTTTTTTTCCCCTTCTTTCAGGTTTGATTTTGAAAAGATGGCAATTTTCTTTTGTTATTTGCTTGCTTTGCCTCTTCATCTTTTTGTTTTGCTCTTCACTCTCAGTTGTCTCCTCAGCCCCCGTGTTCTCTGAAATAGCAAAGCCAGGGCTTGCTTTTGTTCCTGCTGAACTGCATTTGGGGAATTTATCAGGAATTCTCATCCAGGCATTGCATTTTGGGGAGCTCATCAGGAATTATCATCCAAAAATTTGCGTTTTGGGGAGTTTATCAGCAATTGCATTTTAGGAGCTGATCAGGAATTCTCAGCCAGGAATTGCATTTGGGGAGTTCCTCAGGAATTATCACCCGGTTTAGGGAGTTCATCAGGAATTGCATTTGGGGGAGTTGATTGGGAATTCTCATCCAGGAATTGCATTTTGAGGAGTTGATCAGGAATTGCATTTTGGAGAACTCATCAGGAATTATCCAGTTTGGGCAGCTGATCAGGAATTCTCACCCAGGAATTGCATTTTGGGGAGTTGATCCTCACACATGCCTGAGGGATTTTCTGCCAGAGGTGAATTCCAGGGGCCCTGAGGATCAAGGGATTCACAGCAGGATCCGAGGGGGTCAGGAGGCAGAAATTCCAGGTGGCTTTGCCAAAGCACCTGCCCAGGAAAGGCTCTTGTTTCCAGAGCCTAAAGCAGCAGGAATGGATGGGTTGATGCCTTAGGTTTGAGTTTTTATATTTTTCAGACCCTGGGCTGTTTTGGGGGGCAGTTTTAGGTTTCACATTCAGTGCTCCTGAGCTCTCTGCACACAGCAGGGACACAAAACAATTCCTGCTCCAGCTGGGCACCAAGGACAACTTTGAGGCCAAGAACAAAGGCAAGGGTGAAGGGAGAAGGAAAAGCAAGGAGGATGGAGCTGGAGCAGCTGGAGCTGGAATTGGCCAATGAACTCCAAAGTGCTGCTGGAGCAGAACTGATCCAAGTGTGAGCCCTGGTGGCCGGGCTCCATTCTGGGCCCATTTTGGGCTCCCCTTGGCTGTGGCCCAGCCGGGCTCTGGTGCTGCCCAGGTGTGTCCAGGGAGGCCTTGGGATAAATCCCCACTGGATCCTTTGGCTCTGCTCCAGCTCAGCCCCAGGAAGGGATCAGTATTGAAAGGAATAATTCAATAATTGACCATGGAATCATGGAATGGGTTGGGCTGGAAGGGATCTTGAAGATCATTCAATTCCAGCCTGGGGCAGCTCCAAGCCCCATCCAACATTTCCAGCCATGAGGAACCCACAACCTCTCTGGGCACCTCCTTTTTTTGACTCCTGTGGAAACTTTTCCCTGTACATTTTATGACTTGTTCAGGCTTTGCCTCTTCCCACAAAGCAGCTGAGCTGAGCAAATTGCACAATTCATTTTTAAACCTTCTGCTTGTGGCAGGATGAAATTTTCCACGTGGCTGGGAGAGGTTGAAGTGCCCTCTGCTCATCCCCACTGCCTGGATGCAATTTGATTGCTTTGATTTGTAAGACTGAAATAATGGTTAGCTGTCAGAATTGTTCTCTGGAGCATTCCCAGGTTTGAACAACCCTCTCCCCACCCTTTATTCACCACAAATTATGTTAAAATTAAAGGACTTTATCCTCCAAACGTGTTTGGCCTCGCTCGAGTCGAGCCTCTTGATGCTTTTCATGGCTCTTGAAGACCAAAGTGGGCAAAACAAAAACAGATGAAAGGAGCTGCAATTTTCCCTCACTTAATCCCCCCCAAAATAAATGTCATTTTAACGCCCAGCCCAACTTCTTGTTGCTGTTTGGATTTTAAAACATCTTGAGGTGGTTGTGCCCAAAGGTGCCCTGGCTCTGCACCTGGATGAGAACAGCAGCTGGAATATTTGTGGATTTTTGCACATTTGAAGTATTTTCTGCTCATTTGATTGCCTTCTTCCACTAGATGGGGCTTTCTTCATTGATGACTTGAACCATTGCTCACCCTTCAAATTCTTTTTCCCCCTGTAATTTTTGGATGTGCCTCGAGGATCAAAGGCCTGAAATGTTGGGGATTATTTTTTCCCCTTTCCACCTTACCTGTGGAAGTTCACTTTGGAATTTTGGGTCCTTTTTTAAGCAGAATTGGTGCCCAGGATCCACCAAATCCTGTGACACTTTTGTGCCAGCTCCTCGGTTGAGTGTGGTGACCACTGGGCTTGGTGGGGCCATTTCCATTTTAATCTTTTTTTTTCTTAATTATCTTTAAATTCTTAATTTTAATTAGGTTTTAGCAGTGGTGAACAATGTGGGCATCAGGCACAGCTGGAACTCGATGGCCTTGAAGGCCTTTTCCAACCTTAATGATTCCGTGGAATCATATTCCCAGGATTTTAATTAGCTGGACAATGAGGTGCCCAATTAGGATGGAATTTGGGAATTCCTGGGGCTCTGGATGTCTCTCCCCCAAACTCTCTGGGAGGCCTTCCCATCATTGCTGTGGCACAGTTTGGTCACTAAAATCCGACTTTTTGGGTTTGATCTGGTCACATTTCCCACATTTCCAAGAATTCCACTGCCACGTTTTTCAAAGCTGAAGGCAACGCTTGTCCTGACCCTTCTCACAACCCTGATCATGGACCTGCCCTGCTGAGGAGGGCAAAAGAAAATTCCCCCATCTCCACAGTCCTGAAAATAAACATTCAGCTAGCAAAAAAAAAAAAGAAATAAAATATTATTTTTGTGGAATTACCTTCATGAGGACAAACGTGGAGCTCCTCCTGCACCTGCTGTGGTTTCCTCCAGGTCTTCTCTGCTCCTTTCACCTCTGCTGCTCCTCAGAATTTATTTTTATTTCCCTTGGATCTTCCATCTCCACACGGGGAGACATTTTGGGGCCAAAACCTTGGGACCCCAGAGCCTTTTCCAAGCATTTCCTCGGGGTCCCCTTGGCTCAGAGCTGTGTTCCAGGAGCATTCCAGAGGGAATTTTCATCCAGGTTCCTTGAAGTCCTGCCTTGGCCATCTGAAAGCAACAGATTTGAGCATCCTTAGGACTCAAGATTCAAACAATTTCTGGCTTGATTATGGTAAATTTGAGAAATTAAACCTGGCTCTTTTTTTTCTCTTTTTTCTCTTTTTCTTTTTTTTTTTTGGTTCCCCTCATATTCAAAGGCACATCCTCCTCTATTTGAGACCATCTTATGTTTCAATTTTCTTTTTTTTTTGGAGTTAATGCTTTGTTTTAATGTGTTCCAGTCTGCTCCCCTGCATTTAAATCATCCTTGTGTTTGCACTCAAGCAGGAGGACAAAAATAACTGTGGGCTCATGGTGAATCAGTGGAATTTTCCTGCATTTCTCCCCTGGTGACTCCTAGAGAGCACAAATGCTTTTTGCATTTCTCTTTGCAGGAACGAGGTGCCTTCCCTGCTGCATTCCTGTGTTTTTCCCTGCCTCTGTCCCGCTGGGATTTGGGGCTGTTTTCCCCACAAACAGCAGCTCTGTGGGGTCACAGATGCTGCTGCAGGGAGGGTTTGGAGGCTCTGAAAGCCCCGTGGCCTCCTGGGCAAGGGGTTCACATCTCCTCAGGGATTGCATTGTCCATTGTGCTGCTCATTGTTTTTTGTTTCTCCAGCCCTTTCTTTCTTTCCTGAAGAAATCTAATTTTTAATTTATTTTTTTTTTATGCTGCTTCTTTCTCCCTTCTCTCTCTCTCTCATTTTTTTTTTAATTTTTTTTTTTGTTGTGGCAGAGGGAAGCAATCTCGCTCACGTTGGAGGGAGGTGGTTGTTTTTGAAAGCCCAGTGCCTGCAGTTTTGATAAAATACCTTTTCTGCGAGGAGTCAGAAAGATCTGCTGGAACAGCTCATCCTCCCTTCCCCCCTCTCCTCCTTGGCTTATCAACAGTGCGTCAGTGGAAATTTCCACCCTTTGCTAATGGCAGAGAAAGCACAAAGTTGCAAAGCAGAAGGAAGGAGAGAGAGAGAAAAAAAAAACCCACAACAACAAAAAAAAAAAAATCACAACAGAAAACAACCCCCTTGCCTTTTCAGCAGCACAATGGAAAGCAGCAGCAGCAGAGAGCTGGGCAGAAATGGAAATAAATTTTGGATGGAGAGCGGGGATGGGAATGGGGTGGGTGTTTTGGGAAGGGGCAGGAATCGCCCTGGGTTTGCTGGAATTGCTCTCTGCTGGGAGGTGAGAGGGTTTGGGGGGTGAATTCCCCAAGGAGTGAATTCCCCAGTGGGCTGGAATGGCTTTTCCAGAGAACCCCACGTTCCAGGGCGTGCATCCCGAGATCCCACTGGGCTGCTCTTCCAGGCTGGAACATGGTCCCTGTCCCTAAACTCCAGCCCTGGTGGCATCTCTGCATCCTGGAGCCCAGAGAGCAGCAGGCACAGCCCAGTTCCCCAAAATTGCAGATTTTGTTGCTGTGGGGTTTTGCCAGGAGGAGCAGAGCCCAGCAGAGCTCCCCCAAATCCCTGGGATGGGCTGGCACTGCCCCCCTTGGCTTCAGGGACCCCCAGCACAGCCCAGTCCAGCTGGACACCTCTCCTGGAGGAGGATGGATCCTCTCCTCGGGATGTGGGATTTTTTACCATCCTACCCCCCCCCTAAAGAATTCTGGACTTGCTGGAAGGGCCTTGGGGATGAGTTGAGCCTGATCCGTGGATGCTGGGATGAGATCAGGGTGCTGGCTGAGGAACAGTGTTTTCCCCATGTTTTCCAGGGATTCTCAGTCATTCCTGGCCCCACGGGGGGCTCTTGGGGTGCAATATTTGGGATGTGATGCATAAAAATGAGCCCAGTGCAGCCTGAAGGACACGAGCAGGGCTTGATCACTCCTGGAGTGCCCCTTCAGATTCCCAGCTCCCTTCTGGTCTGGGACCTTCCCGGGATCACCTCTGTGAACGTGGGATGCTCCTGCTGCAGTTGACTTAGGAAGAATCCAAAATTCCTGCAGGGCAAGGTCCTCTCTGTCAGGGCCAGTTCTGAAATGAAACTGGGATGGGTGATCCTGCTGGGATAACGAGCCTTCATTGAAGGGGTGGCACTGCTGGGATGTTGGTGGGAATTGTGAGATTCTGGAATGGGTTGGGTTGGAAGGAACCTCAGAACTCATCCATGGAATGATTTTGGTTGGAAGAGATCTCAGAACCCATCCATGGAATGGTTGGAAGGGATCTCAGAACCCATCCATGGAATGCTTTGGGTTGGAAGGGATCTCAGAACCCATCCATGGAATGGTCTGGGTTGGAAGGGACCCTGAAACTCATCCATGGAATGGTTTGGGTTGGAAGGAACCTCAGAACTCATCCATGGAATGGTTTGAGTTGGAAGGAACCTCAGAACCCATCCATGGAATGGTTGGAAAGGATCTCAGAACCCATCCATGGAACGGTTGGAAAGGATCTCAGGACCCATCCATGGAATGGGTTGGGTTGGAAGGGACCCTGAAACTCATCCATGGAATGGTCTGGGTTGGAAGGAACCTCAGAACTCATCCATGGAATGATTTTGGTTGGAAAGGATCTCAGAACCCATTCATGGAATGGTTTGGGTTGGAAGGGACCCCTCCCACTGTCCCAGGCTGTCCCCAGTGTCCAGCCTGGCCTGGGACACTGCCAGGGATCCAGGGGCAGCCACAGCTGCTCTGGCAATTCCAGCCCCACCCTCCCAGGGAACAATTCCTGCCCCAAATCCCACCCAGGCCTTCTCCTGTGAAATGTGAATGAACCAGCACTGCCAACAAAGCTGGAATCAGAACTTTTTAATCTCTTCCTCTTGTTAGGAGAGACAATTCCCAAGGAATGGAGGGACAGGACACAGGAATGGCTTCCCAGTGCCAGAGGGCAGGGCTGGGTGGGATTTTGGGCTCTGTTGGGTCCCCTGGCTGGACCAGGGCAGAGAAGTGCAGGACACCCCTTTGCTCCCTCAGGAAAAACCTGGAGAATTCCAGCTGAGCCCCTGGAGAAGGTGCAGATCTTCAGGAGAGGGATTTATTGCAGAAATGATTTGGATTGTGGAGATACCCTTGGGGAGCCACGTTCAGCTGGCTGCAGGGGGGTGCTGCTGTTTCCTCATGGGGGGCAGGAGAGCTGTGGGGACACCACAGGGTACCCTGGGGACAGGGACAGCCCCAGGGAGCTGGGCCAGGAGGGATTGAGGATGGATTTTAGGGCAAGGCTCTTCCCCCAGAGGGTGCTGGGCACTGCCCAGGGAATGGGCACGGCCCCGAGGCTGCCAGAGCTGCAGGAGCTGCCAGGGATGCCCAGGGTGGGGCTGGTGGGGTCTGGGCAGGGACAGAGCTGGGACTCTGATCCTTGGGGGTCCCTTCAGCTCAGGAGATTCTGTGATCACTTTTTATTTTTCAGGATTGAAACCAAGTACCTCAAAGGAACACAGCTGGAAAAAGTTTCAAAACTCCTGAGTGGGAAGGGACCCCTGGGCATCATCCAGGTCCAATCCTGACTGACTTCACCAACACCCTTAAAGCAGGGAGTGCTGCAAACATTCCCAGGGATGCTCAGGATGGGAATTTTGGGAGCTGGGCAGGGCAGGGATGGGGATGGATGATCCCTGTGGCTTTATTCCCACTCAGGACATTCCATGGTTCAGTCCCAGCACTTCCAGCTCCACTAGATTGAAGATTTAAGCCACATTCACATCTAAGATGTGATTTGGGATAAATCCCTCTCCTGGTTTTGTTTTGGTTTTTATATGTATATATTTATTTTTCTTATCTCCATTCAGCTGCAAGGCAGAGCTTTGCAGGAAGGAATCTCTGTGAGAGTGAATGAGTTTGAGATGTTTCCCACTGGCATCTGTTCCCCCAAAAACCCATCAGGAATTTGAGGAAGGAGCTGCTCCTGCCCTCCTACCTCATCTTAAAAATTGCCCAAGTGAGGATGTGGGAATGAATGGAAGAGGAAAAAGCAAATTCCTCAATCTCCTTGGGTCTGCAGTGCTGGACAGAGCTCCAGGAGTGTTGGGACAACATTCCCAGGGAAAAACTGGGATTGTTGGGTGTCTGTGCAGGGCCTGGATGATCCTGGGGGCCCTTTCCAGCTCAGGATATTCCATGATTCCAACAGAGTTCAACTGAACTTCCCATCATCAAACCCAGGCTAACACTGAGCTTTTATTTCAAACACCCCAGGTCCCAAAATGCAAGAAAAAACTCAGGAACTCTCATTTTAAAAACCCCACAGGGAGCAGCAAAAAAAACCTCAGGAATTCTCCTTTAAGAAACCTCCCAGAAGATCTCCTTGAATTTCAGCTCTTCCAGCCCAGATATTCTGCTTTATTTTGTTGCAGCCCAGGTATTTTGGTTTATTTGGTTTTGTTTCTCATTGCAGGTATTTTTTGATAGATTTAGAGGCCTCCCCTTCCATCGTGTCCCCCATGATGGATCATTTGGGAAGGGACATTGATGTCATCAGAAGGGCTTTTGTCAAACTCCCCGTGGCCAAGGCTGAAGAATGCAGTGGCATCATCCCAGTCAGCCCTGAGGAGAAACTCTCTGCCAAGAAAAAACTGAAAATCCCAAACGTTTGAAACCTTTTGAAACCCATTTTTTATTGCTGCTGTGGAAAAGAAATGTGATAACTCCTGTCCATCAAACAAAAAAACAAAAAAATCACTTTTGGCCATGGGATGTGTGTGGTCTATCTCAGTATCTTCATTGTTGTAACAAATGAGGTTTCTTTTTGTTTAAGATAATTGGGATGGTTTTAATCTGGGTGCTTATCTTGCTATTTGACAACTCTGCAAATTGATTTGCTTTTCTCTTGGAGCATCACGTTGATAATGGAGCTTTCTCCAGCAGCAGGATGCTATAAATAGAATTTTTTTTCCAGAGATTACTCCAGAATATGGGTATTTACATGAGAGATTAAGAAGTCTGCAGTGTAAATTTAGAAATCTAGGATGTGATTTGGTGGGGGTTTGTTTGGGGGGAAGAAAAGGCAATAAAAATGTGGTTAAAAAATTAAACCTGACTCCTTTTTTTTTTTCTTTTTTTTTTTTTTCTTATTTTAAGTATTAAAAAATCCCAAAACTTTCACTGCCAAAAGCCACCTCATGGTCCTCAAGGTAAATAATGTTCAAAGCACAGGTAAAAAAATCCTTCCTAAGTAAGGCCAGAAAATTCCAGGTGGGAATTAGAGGCTTCCCAAACTTTTGTAGGAGCAGGAGAATCAAGGATGCTTCATTTTCAGACTGGGAAAAACATCAGGATAAAGTGTTCATGTGCCTTTTTTGCCTTTCTTTTGTTGAAAACAGGAGGAAAATCAGTGATATTGTTGTTATATATAAAGATCTTCTTCTCTCTGATGTAAATCCAGTGCTTGGATCATTCCTAGGGGGGTTTTGTGCTCTTTTATTTCCTTGGATGTGGAATTTTGGGGAGGAAAAGAAACCAGTTCTTCTGAATGTCTTTTTTTTTTTTTTTAATGCATCTCAAAAAATAATAACATTTTCTTTTTCTCTACATCTTAAGAGTTATGAATGTCTGGGTTTGTGGGGTTGGTTTCTTCGGGGGTATTTTCATCGTGGGAGTTTTTTTATTCAAATTTTATTTTCTTTGTTCTTTTAATTCTCTTTTTTTTTTTTTCTGGAGAAATCATTGACAGAACAGAGGGAATGCAGTACACACTCCCTGAAGCTGGGTCTGTATCAGAGGTGCTTTTATTGTAGCAGAGCTTTCCTTGTCCATGATTTTCCTTGTCCATCCCACCGAGGAGCCCTTGGAAAAACACAAACCCCAGCAAATGAGGTGCTTGATAAGGAGACCCCATGGAAGAGGGGGAGCTTGGCAGTGCCAGCTGCCACTCCTGGAGTATCCCAGGGTGTTACAGGATGTTTTCCTGGCAGGGGAGGGATGCTGGAACCCGGGAGGGCTTTAATCCCTGCTGGGGTTGGGTTGTGCTGGGGCTGCCAAGAAGAAGATGCTGCTGGCAGGGAGGGAATGTGGCTCAGGAAAATCCTGAGGGGAGTTCCGTGGGATGGTGAGATCCCACTGGATCTGTAAGAGGCTCCTGGCTGAGTTTTGTAGGGACAGAGGAGTTGGGGATGCTCAGGGAAGCTGTGGCTGCTCCCTGGAAGTGTCCAAAGTCTTGGAGCAGCCTGGGGGAGTGGAAGGTGTCAGGGATGGGATGGGATGGGATGATTTAAATTCCCTCCCTGCCCAAACCATTCCATAATTCCACATCTCCTGACAGTACCATGCACTTCATCCCAAAAGGAATCCATCCCTCAGCCACCCCACTGGGGTTTCAGAATTTGGGAATTCTGCTGGTGAAGCTTCTCTGCAGACCCTGGTGGAGCCGTGTCCAGGATTCCTCAGGGATTGTCCAGCTCCTGCAGGGCTCTCCAGAGCTGACCAGCTCAGCTCGGCTCAGTTTGGTGCTGAGGGCTGCTGGGAGTGTCACAGGTAGGGAGGAAAAAACTTCCAGCTGGATTTTCCCTCCCCAGTTCCCCTTGGAAGCAGCAGAGGAGGTTCGTGGCACACTCAGCCGGGCTGTTCCCCGTTTTTGGGTGACGAGCAGCATGACAATGTCACAGTGACACAGTGTCCCCCCTGTGGGCACTGGCACCAGGAGCAGGATGCAAAGGCAGCATCGTCCCTCTCCTGCTCAGGGAATGCCAGGAATGGAATATTCTCATTCCTGAAATATTCAAGATGAGGGGACTTCAGGAGTGCTCCTGGCAGGGCCATGAAGGATCCTCCAAGCTGCTCACTCTGGGGGTAGGACATTCCCAGCTGTCCAGGAAAGATCAGAGAGTTTGCTTTGATAATCCCTGGAATCCCCTAAAAATAATTCCCTGCCCTCTACTGAGAAAAAAAACCAATTCCAGAAGAGCTGCACCCATCCCAAAGGGGAAGAGAAAGGAAACCAAACCTGACCTGGTGCACCTGGTGCTGCTGAGATCCCTCCCAGAGCAGTTTGGGATTTCTGCCAGGGGCAGCAGGACGAGCACCAGCGAGGCAAAGCTGCAGGATCTTGGGCTGGAAAAGGAGATTCCCAAAAAACTGGGGCGGGGATGGAGGTGGGGGCTGGGGGTGTTGGATCGTGCTCAGCTCCTCACCCCTGGCAGTGTCCCAGGCCAGGCTGGACACTGGGGCTGGAGCAGCCTGGGACACTGGGAGGGGTCCCTGCCATGCCAGGGCTGGGACAAGATGAGTTTAAGGTTCAAACCATTCCATGATTCCATGACTTTCCCTTCTTTTTGTGTCCTATTAACCTGTCCTCATCTCACCCCACGAGTTTCCCTTTTCCCAGTTCTGCCCCCATGCCCTGGCAGTGAGGGAGGGAGTGCCCCTGAGTCTGGGTGGGCTTTGGCTGCCAGCTCAAACCACCAGGTCCCTTTTGGTGCTCCAAGGGCTGATCCCAGAATCCCAGAATCCCAGAATCCAGAATCCCAGAATCCAGAATCCCAGAATCCCAGAATCCCAGAATCCCAGAATCCAGAATCCCAGAATCCCAGAATCCAGAATCCCAAAATCCAGAATCCAGCATCCCAGAATCCCAGAATTTTTATGGTTGGAAAGGCCCTCTGGAGATCAGCCAGTCCAACCCCCTGCCCAGGCAGGGTCACCCTGAACTGGTGACACAGGGACACATCCAGCTGGGTTTGGGATGTCTCCAGAGAGGGAGAATCCATCCCCTCCCTGGGCTCCATGGAAAGAGATTCTTCCTCTGTTTGGGGTGGGATTTGTTGTGTTTTAATTTCACAGCCACTGCTCCTCATCCTGCCACTGGCACCACTGGAAATACAACAAAATTCTGACTGGAATGGGTTAAAACAGATTTATTAAGAGGACTTTTTGCATCAGTTTTGTAGTCACTGGTCACAACGGGGATTTATTTGCTCTCAGAGCTGTGATGTTTATTGGTTGTTTATTTCATTTATTTGCTCTCAGAGCTGTGGTGTTCCCTGACCTGCTCCAGGTGACACCTCCCTGGCTGTGCTTGGTCCCTGTGTGTCCCCTCTGAGGGCTGCTGAAGGTTTTCCCTTCTCTGGGCCGTGTAAAACTGCTTTGGGAGGTGAGAAAATTCCTGGTGGTGGGGCTGACCCAGAGCTCTGCCCTGGCCCCTGTGTGCTGGGAGCCGTCACTTGGAATTACAGAATCCCAGAACCCCAGACTGGTTTGGGCTGGAAGGGACCTCAGATCCCCCCAGTGCCACCCCAGCCATGGCAGGGACCCCTCCCACTGTCCCCAGTGTCCAGCCTGGCCTGGGACACTGCCAGGGATCCAGGGGCAGCCACAGCTGCTCTGGCAA
>VZTB01014677.1:0-11326 GCA_013397245.1 Thryothorus ludovicianus | reverse complement strand
GGGGTGAGGAGTGGGCACGGACACGGGGGACGCAGGGGGTGGGCATGGAGGGGCAAGGACACGAGGGGAGTGGGCATCCAGGGACGGGGACACACGGGGATCGTGGACACGAGGGGCTGAGTTAAAGGGGCAGTGACACGAGGGGACGCGGACGTGGTGGGCACGGAGGGACACGGACACGAAAGGGTGGACACGGACGCGATGGGGTGGACTTAAAGGGGCAGCGACAGGAGGGGAGGGAGGCAGGATGGTCACGGAGGGACACGGATTTGAGAGGATGGACACAGAGGGGCACAAGGGGGTGACCACAGACACGGGGCACAGGGGGACACGGATGCGACAGGTGGACATGGACACAACGGGGTGGACACATGCAAGGGGTTGAGCATACACGGGCACGGACACGAGGGGGACACACGGACACGCCGGGGGACACACGGACAGGAATGTGAGCAGGGACTCGGACAGCAGGGGGCGGACACGGACTCGGTGTGACACGGGGGGACACGGTGGGGACAAGGAGGGACACAGGGCGTGGACGTGGAGGGACACGGACACCAGAGGGGCTCGGACATGGGGAGTGGACACGAACACGATGCACTCGGGGTACGTGGGACGCTGAGTTGCAGACACGGGGAGGGGACACCGGGATGGGGACAACCAACCTGCCAGGGGACGCAGATATAGAGTCCCCCGGCCCCGGGGTCCCCTCACACACTCGGGGGGTCCCTGTGCTGCCGAGGGGGTCTGTGAGCACACGTGTGTGTGTCCCTGTGTGCCCACACGTGTGTCCCCCTCCCCTGGGGTCACCGGGGTCACCGGGACACTCAACTCAGTGCCAGGGGGATGCTCAACACCCCAAGAAAGGACCGGGGGGTCTGGCAGGGGTCAGGGGGTGCTGATTTGGGGGTGCTGCCCTCCTGTCCCCCACCCCCCCGAGGCCGGCTACGCCCTGACAGGGTGACACAGGACAGCCGGACCCGCCTGTTCCTCTTCCCCACACCGGGAGCAGCGGCCGGAGCGCAGGCGAGTCAGGCTGCTGTGGCTGGGAGGGGGCAGGGGGGCAGGAAATGGGACCCCCGGGAGCTGCCAAGCCCCGGAACAACGGGAGTGGGGTGGGGACTAGACTGGGCTGCACTGGTTTGCACTGGGAGGGGTGATCCGGTGGGAATGGGGGGTCCTGATTCCTTGTTTCCCACCAGGCTCCCGCTGCAGTGGAGGGACCATGGGGCTCCCTGCAGCCCCGCTCGTGCTGCTGCTGCTGCTGCTGCCCCCCAGCACCTCCGAGACCCCCGTGCCCACCGTGTCCCCCTGTTTGGCCTTGCTGCCGGACAGCTCCGAGGAGCTGGACCTGAGCAACAGGAGCCGTGGGTGTGCCGAGCTGGACTGGAGCCCGTTCCACCGGCAGCGCCGGCTGGTGCTCCGGCACAACGGCATCGAGGCCCTGAGCCCCCGCTCCCGCCTCGGACCCAGGATGGAGCACCTGGACCTGGCGGAGAACCGGCTGCGGGAGCTGCCCGAGGGCTTCTTCAACAACGCCACGGCCCTGCGGATCCTGCAGCTGGAGGGGAACCCCCTGCCCGCCGTGCCCCCCGCCGCCTTCCAGCCCACGCTGAGCTCGCTGTCCGTGTCCTGCCGCTGCGACGTGCTGGGCACCGTCCTGGCACCGTGTGCCCGCCCGGGGATCCGCTGCCAATGCTTCACATCCCACCGGCGTGCCTTCAACGTCACCGAATTCCACGGGCGGCAGTGCGGGCCCGGCGTGGGGCTGGTGGCCGGAGTGGCCGTGGCGGCTGCCCTGGTGGCCGTGCTGGTGGCCCTGGGCGCTGCCGGGGTTTGGTACCGGCGGAGGAGAGCGGGAGCCGCGGCGGCCGGCGAGGGAAGGGGGAAGCTGGATCCCGCTGGGAACCTCCGGCAGCCCCGCTACATCAGCCGGGACCCCGGGAGCGGCGCCGCCGATGTCACCGACGCCCCCGACTACGAGAACGTCTTCGTGAGCCCCGGCACGGCCGCGGCTGCCGCGCGGGGATGGGCGCCGGGATGGCAGGAGCAGCGCTACAGGTGAGGCTCCGGCGCAGGGAATGGGAATTCCGGGAATGCTCCGTCCTCTCCCTGCTGTGCTGTGCCCTGCTGTGTTGTCCTGCCCCATCCCTCCTCATCCCGCTCCATCCCATCCCATCCCATCCCATCCCATCCCATCCCATCCCATCCCATCCTGTTCATCCTTTCCATCCTTTCCATCCCATCCATGACATTCCCTCCTCACCGGGTCCCCTCTGTCCCCCAGCCCGCAGGTCCTGGTGGATCAGGATTATTTCCTGGAGGGCGCGGCCGATGCCGGGGACCAGCCCATCTACGCCAACACTCTGGGCCCCACCGAGGACGTCTACATCATTCCTGACCACTGAGGGGCTGGGGGCACACTGGGAGGGCTGGGGGGTCACTCTGTCCCCACCGATGCCCTTTCCCTGGCTGTCCCCCAGCCCAGAGGGGACAGGGACATTCCCCACAGCCCTGCAGGGTCACGCGTGCACACCCTGTGGGAACGCCTTTTGCAGGGGGATTTTTTTTTCAACAGCTCCAGTCCCCTCCTTCGCCCCAGTTCTCACCCTGGGGTGAGGGCTGAGCTGACATTTCCTCCCCGGGGCCGCGGCCACCGACCGCGGGGACGCCTCCGTGTCGCATCCGCCGGCAGCCACCGGAGCCTTGGGGCCGGGGACACGCGCGGGGTCCCGGGGCCGGCGGGAGGAGCTGGGGCTGGGGCTGACCACGGCCTTGGCTTCCTCTTCCCCTTTTGGGGCCGATGGAAAGCGCCGGGTGCGTGCTCGCCTGGGGACGTGCTGGCGGTTGGGGACATCCGGTGCCACCTGCGCCCTCCTTTCCTGCTAAATCCGCCGCTTCGGGGAACAAAGAAAAAGCTCCTTTTTTTTTTTAATCCTCCTGGTGAGATCCCGAGCTGTTGGGTGCCATGGGGACGTAGGGACCCCATGGCTTGTCTGGGTGTCGCCCCAGCCCCTGGGAGGCTTCGCTGTGCCCCATTAAATGGTTTCGTTATCTCTAATTACCTGCATAGCTCGTGGTCTGTGGGGAGCCCTGGGCAGGACAGGGGGTTTTCCCTGGGGAAAGTCCCTGGAGCTTCCAGAGCCTGTGTCCCCAAAGTGGGGGTCCTAAAGGACCAGGACCCTTAGGGACAGGTCCCCAGAGCTCGTGTCCCCAAAGTGGGGTCCTAAGGGACCAAGAGCCAGGTCCTTCAAGTCCCTGTCCCCAGACTGGCCATCCCCACAGCTTGAATTCCTCAGTCCCTGGTCCCAAAAACCTCCAGAGCAGAGCAGAGATCCCATATTCCACCTCCCCCAAGCCCAGATCCCCGCCAGGAGCTGCTGAGGGACTGGGCAGCCCAGGACAGCTCCAGTTCACACTGGAAGAGGGGACAGAAAGGAGCTGTGACCAGCAGAGCCACCCCGTGGAGCCATGGGGGGTCCCTGGGGGACACACAATGTGCCACCAACCTCCCAGGGGTGTTTCCCTCATCCCTCTGGAGCCCAGGCAGTCCCAGGGCTGGAGGCACCTGGAAATGGGGCAATGGTCACCTCCCAGCTGGACATCCCCCCCAGGGGTCAGGGCTGTGCCCAGTGCCCTTCCCAAGGACACAAACAACTCAAAGGTCTCTGGGAGCAGTGCCCAGGCATTACTCACCTGCTGGCACTGGGAAGCCGTGAGGATTTACCAGCAAATCCATATGGAGTCAGATCCCAGGGGAGCTGAGAGTCCGAGGGGCAGGGGTCCAGTCAGAGACCCCCCAGGTGTGCAGGAGGAGCAGCCAGAATCCCTGTTACAATCACTTTATTCATTGTTTTTACATCCTTCTGATTTTGTAGAAATATATAAAATAGAAAAGAACAAACCCTCTTCCTCTTTACCTCCCAGAAAGGGATATTTTGCTATAAAATACAATAAGTTAGAAATAAATAATTGGGTTGCATAAATAAGTCTCTGAGCAGAGAAGGTTTGGAGTGGGATATGGACACCTGGACATGGACCCACCCTGACCCATCGGGGGTCTCTTGGGTGGGAAGGATCCACCTGCTCCATAAAACATGGATTTAAATAAGAGGAGAGACAGGGGAATAAGTTACTGTGGGGGAGAATTCTCAGCTGGAGGTGCTGGGGCTGAGCTGGATGGCAGAGCTGGAGACCCCGGGGTTGAACCATGAGCCAGGGCTGGCATGGAGTTCCTTGGTGCCACAGGATCTGGATTTTGGGATGCTGGAGCTGGAGACCCCGAGGCTGAGCTCAGTGGTGGATCCAGGGCTGATGTGGAGTCCCTTGGTGCCACAGGATCTGGATTTTGGGATGCTGGAGCTGGAGACCCCGAGGCTGAGCTCAGTGGTGGATCCAGGGCTGGTGTGGAGTCCCTTGGTGCCACAGGATCTGGATTTTGGGATGCTGGAGCTGCCAGGATTTGGCACAGCTGTGCCCCACCTGGACAGTGACACATCCCACCGCTGGCTGGGGCGGTCAGCGCTGCCATCAGGCACAGTGGCACCTGGTGACCAGCATGTCCTCGAAGAGGCTGGACACCAGCCTGCCCTCGCTGTCCAGGTGCATCAGCACCATGGGGTCGTAGCCGGCGGGCACGCAGCAGGGCGGGGGCGCGGCCTTGGACAGGGAATGCACCCGGGATTTGATCTGGGCGTGCATGCTGGCCGGTTTGTAGTTGTGGGGGCAGGACCCCTCGCAGAACCTCATGTAGTAGCTGTTGGGGGCGATGACCCAGTCGGACCAGCCGATGTCCTGGAAGGAAACCTTCAGCGACTTCAGGCAGCACTTCCCGTCGCTCTTCCCGCACTCCTCCTCCAGCCCCCGAGCTCTCCTGGCTGCCCGAGCCGGCTTCTCCTCGGTTTCCACCTCCAGCACCAGCGTTTCCCCCCAGGAGGTGGCCAGGGCTGCCGAGACGTTGGCGGTGAAGTCCAGCTCCAGGCGCAGCGTGGCCTCGGGCGCGGCCACCCAGGGCTGGATGGCTCCTGTCAGATCCAGGCTGAGGGAATCCCGGTCCAGCTCTTGGCTGCCGAGGAGCTGGGGGGTCCCCTCAGCCCCCTGCAGGGTGTAGATGGTGACCCGCGGTGGCACCGGGGAGCCGGGCAGGGACAGCGGCTGCTTGAAGAGTTTCAGCTCCGCCTGCACCACCCGGAGCTGCCGGTGGAAATCCGCGGTGCGGGACAGCAGGAGGTGATAGCGGAAGGGACCGCGGGGCTCCCGGTGTCCTTGAGAGTCCTGGTGTCCCTCGGGGATGTCCAACACTGCGGGGACAGAGGGGACAGCTGATGTAAGAGCCAGCAATTCCTCACCAAGCCAAGCCTTGGGATCAGCTCGTGGCGGGCGGCCAAGACCCTGCTTCCAGGGGATCACCCCCATCCTGAGGGATGCTGGAAATTCTTTGCCGTGCTCGTCCTCAGAGCCACCATCTCCAGAGATCTCAGTTTTCCTGGTGCCAGAGAAAGCGTCCCAGGACCCACTGGAGCGCCCACACCCCGACTGTCCCCTCCCAGCCCGAGCTGCAGGAGGGGAATCATTTCCCTAAATCCCCCTAGATGCAGATAAACCCCCAAACTGAAGCTCAAGCTGGGGATCGAGNNGATCGAGGGATGGCACCTCCCTTCCTCCTTCCGCTCACCCAAAAACCCCTCGAGCCCCACTCCGAGTCCCCGAGCTGCCGCCGGTCAAAGCTTCCATCCCAACCCCTCTGATTTTTTTTTTTTTTTGGTGGTTTTTAAGCAAAACGGCTCCAGCGGTGGCTCCTCCCCACTTCCAGGGCAAAGGAAGGAGCAGGATAAGGATGAGCGTGGCCACAGCGCTGCATGCCCGGTCATGTCCCCGGGCAGCGGGGTGACATTCCCGAGGGCGGGACACGCTGGGACACACGCGTGTCCCGGGGGGATGAGGGTCGGGGGAGGGCACGGAGCCACGGCCACTTACAGGTGAGGGTCAGGCGGTGCAGCCGCCGGGTCCTGGACACGGCTTCCTCCTCTTCCTCCTCCTCCCGGCTCCGGTTCCCCGCCAGCTCCGCCACTTTCTGCTGGTAGAGCCGCTGCGCTCTCTGGATGCTCTCCTGGTCCAGCTGGCGCCGGATGACGGGGCGAGCCGGCATTCCCAGCCGCTCCAGGATCTCCTTTTTGACGGCTTCCAGCTGGAACCTGTCGTGGTCCCACGTGTGGGGCCGGGAATCGGCGGCGGAGAGGAGCAGCAGGAGCCGCAGGAAGGTGAGCGCGGCCCCGAGGCCCCGCAGCGCGCCCGGCATCGCTCTGCTCAGCATCCCGCAGGAAAAGCGGCGGCTTCAGGGCAGGATTTGCTCCCAATCCTTGTGCAAAGGCCGGACGTGCTGCTGCCGGCGGTGCTGCCAGGGGAATGAATGAAGAGGACCAGACCTGACTTTATAGAAGCCGAACTTTGCCCGCCCTCCGGTCCCCCCTCCCCGGAGGGTGACGCCGGAGAGAACTCCCAGCAGGAATCTCTCCTCTCCGCCTGGGATTTCCAACGGGAGCTCTGACAGCGCTGGAGCCGGCTGATGTACAAACTTCTTTGCAGCTGCGGAGATAAAAAAATACCGAATACTCCTTTTCAGACACAAACTTTTCCCGTCCACCTCCCGTTTTCCCCACGGCTCGGGGATTCCCCTCACCTCCACCGCGCGGTGATGGAGAGGGGATGATGTGCGAGGCGGGAGCGCCGCGGGCAGCATTCCAAGCACGGGTTTCCCATCCTCGCATCCTCAGCCACCTCGCGGGTCGGGTGGCTGTCATCGCACGGGGCTGGTCCGCCCCTTCCCAAAATCCCGGCGGAGCGGGGAGCTCGTGCCGGGCGCGTGGCCGGAGCAGCGGAAGGATCCGCGCTGGACCTTGTCCCACCGGACAGGTGCGGCCGAAGGGGTGGGATCATCCCGAGCCTGGATCCTTCTGAGGCAACCGCGGCCGCGGTTACGTCATCCCCAAACGGAGGCAGCCGCGATGGAGCCGGGCAGGCCGGGTGGCACGGATCCAGCGGGGGTGGCACGGATCCAGAGGGGCCACGTGTGCCGGGCAGCGCCGTGCCAGAGCGGGGCTGGGCAGGAGGAAATGCAGACTGGGAACGAGCCCCAGGGACCAGCACAGCACCCTCCCTCTCCCGGCTTCTCGTCGGGGATGCTTGGACCAAAAAAAAGGCGAGCGGGGGGATGAGGAGCTGCCGGTCGCTGCAGGTCCCCCCGGGGCAGGCGAGGCCATTCCCAAATGTCCCCAAGTTGATCCAAGCGCCTGTTCCTCAGCTGCGCTCCCGCCAGGGATGAACGGGCGCTAATCCCGTGATTTACGGCTGTTTATCCCCCGCTCCTCCTCGGGACTCGGCTCCAGCCTTGCCCCGGCTTTTCTCACCCAGTTTCTCAAGGGGTTGCCTGAGGCAAAGCCCAGACCGAGCGTTTCACCCTAAAACACGGGAAAGGAGAAGTTTGTCAGGGTGACCAGGGTCATGTGGAGGGGATTGCCCCAGCCCTGGCTCTGCTGCCCTGCTCTGGATCCATCCTTGCAGCAGGAGTCCCCCCAGATCCCCTTCCCATTTCACTGCTTTTCCCTTTTCACAGCATCCACCTTGGAAGGAAATCCCACGCGTGGTTCACGGGGAAACCTCAGGTTTACCTCCAGGACTTTATCCCGTGTGGATTTGGGTACCATGATTGGGACATTACCCATCCCTCCAGCAGCTGGGCAGGGATGAAGTCCCCTCCTGGAGCCCCTTCCCACAGGGAATTCCCAGAGCCCCAAGCCCGCTGTGATCCCTCTCCCAAGGATTTTATCAGCCGGGGTGATTGCAACCTTCCAGCTCCCCAAATCCAGGGAAGAAAGGAGAGGGAGCATCACCCCAGGAGGACACAAGAGCAGAACCACCACACCATTCCCTCCTCTCCGGACATCCCCGTGTCCACATCAGCCACCAGCCCCCTCCACCACCCCCAGAGAGCCAAACGTGCTGATCCAGAGCCAAAATGGAGCTCTTGGCACGTCCGGGTGCAGGAAGAGGCCCCGACCTCTCCGGCCACATTGAGCAAGACCCGGCAGAAACCCCGAAATCCCAAAGTTCTGCTTTTGCAATGGATTTTCTGCCCGTGGGTGCGAGCCCCGTGTCCAGGAGTGACGCACTCCAAGAGCATCAAAGTTTGCCGGAGCCGGATGTTTTCCCCCAAAGACGCCAGCAGTGGAAGCCAGAGATTTACGGTCCAGCAAGGGCCATAAAAGAGGGATTTTGGGAGCAGGGGTTTGATCCTGAGTGATGATGAAATGTCCCAGCGTGTCCTCACCAGCCTGCAAGAGGGGATTGCGCAGCCTCTGCATCCCGGACACAGCCAGTGGTGGAAGGTCAGGTTAATCTGATGCCTTTTCCCAGGAGGATGAAGGTTCCTCTCCAGTTAATGCATCCCACGTGGGTCCCCCATCTCAGCACAGCTCTCCTGGCATGGATCTAGGGCAGGGATTGCTGTTCCCAGGGAAAGAGCAGCTGGGATGGGCTCAGGGTGAGGAGGATCCAACTCTGGGAAATCCAGGGAAAGCTCGGATTGTGCCCTGCTGAGCCTGGAATGGTGTGGAAGTGCCCAAGGCCAGCTTGGATGGGGCTGGGAGCACCCTGGGACAGTGAGAGGTGTCCCTGCCCATGGCAGGGCTGGAACAGGATGGGCTTCAAGGTCCCTTCCAACAAAACCATTCCATTAATCCAAATAAATAACATTGTTCCCTTCTCCAGATGCTGGTGGTCAGTGGGGAGCGTGGTAGGGACATAGAGTGGGGGTCTCCAGAGGACTTCAATTCCCCAAAATGCAGGAAATTCCCCACAGCTGCCCGAGCTGGCAGAAACTTCGGGGTTTTTTGCAGAGTTCTTTATGAGAAGTGGCAAGAGGGGAAGTGCTGCCTTCCAGATTTTAGGGCTATGAGTTCCTCTCAGCTCTTGAGCAAAGGATTCCCAAAAAGTGCCCAGAGACCCCTGGGAATTGGTGGCATCACCCTGGGACCGACAGAACGGGATCAGGTTCCTCCCACATCCTACAGGACCTCAGTGCTCCCCAAAACCATTCAGGCTGAGCAAGTTGGATGCTGCAGGGAGGATATTCCCTGGAAAAAGGGCTGTTCCTGCTTTCCCATGGTGTTTTTTCAACCAAAGGATAGGAAGGGAAGAGCAGCTCCATGCAGCTCCAAGCAGCCCCGGGGGCTTGGCCTCAAGGGAAGTCAGAGCTGGACGCTCCAGGAATTATTTGGGATGAGAAATCCCTGGGTGAGGCAGAACCCCAGGTGGGGTTTGCTCCATCCCATCTCATTTCAGGTCTGGGAAGGGGCACGGAGGGACAGGAGACAGGGCTCCCCCTCTGCTGCCAGCGTGGGATGTTTGGGAAGCTGCATCCCGTGTTTTCCCAGCGCCCGCCGCTGTCATGATGAATCGGCAGAGTGGACGCTGCAGCGACCTTTGGATGTTTCCAAATCAAAGACAACCAGGACGGGTCAGGCAAGCAAAAAGCAGCTTTTGCCCCGTCACAGCAGGAATCACATTTTTTTCCCCTCCCTTTGCTACGAGTTTACGGCATCTCCCAAAAATGAGACTTCTGCTCCACTTGGACAAAGACATTCCTGCCTCGGCTGCGCCCGCGGTCAACGATTAACTCGGATTCCCAGCCCCCTCAGCCCAGGAAGTGCAGGAAATGCCTCTGCTCCCACCACCAAAAATGGAAATCTGGCTTGGGAAGTCCTCGCTCACCCCACAATCACCTTCCTCTCGGAGATGCTTTCGGCACCAGGATGTTCTCTGTCTTTCCTGGATGAGCTCCCTGGACAGGGAATTCCAGGTAGGGTCTGTGCCCCGCTGAGGATGATTTTCAGTTTGCAGACATTGAATAGAATCCCTTGAGAGCATCGTGGAGTTGGATTTGCTGGTCCTTGTGGGTGCTTTCCAGCTCAGGATGTTCAGGATGAGGATATTCAGGGAACGAGCTCAGCCTGGGCAGGATTGATGTGGTGGTTATGGAGAAGCAGCTTTAAAAAGCAGATTTTCACAGTGGGAGCATCTCACCCTTCCAAAGTGCCAAAACAGCCCTTTCCCTCCATTTTTGGTGCAGATCCAGGAGATAATCCCAGGCCAAGGTTTTTGGGAGAGTTGTGATCCCTTGGGATGGTGGTGTTGAGCCCAGGAATGGAGCTCAAGGCTCCAAGGGAGTCAGATCTGCTCTAAATCCTTCCTCCAAAAAGCTTTCCAACACTGAGCAGAGGGAAAAAAATGGATGGAAGGAACCAAATCCAACCTGGGCACATCCCAGAGCAGCATCTCCTCTACCAAGGAAACCCTTAGGACACAATGAAAGAGAAAGATAACCTAGAAAGTTCCTTAAAACTGTAGGATTTTAAGCGTAAATGCTTTAATAATGGGAAAAATAGATGAAGGAAACCAAACCCAACCCGGGCACATCCCAGAACAGCACCCCTTCCATCAAGAAAGATTCTACAAGAAAAAGACACCCCCAAAAAACCTCCTTAAAACAGCAGGATTTGAAGAGCCAGCACGATTTTTGACGCAGAGTTTTGGACGAGGAACGAGGAGAATTCGGGGAAGCCGCTTGCGGGTCCGACCTGCAGGAGAAATAAATGTATTTATCCGTGAGCTCGGCCACGGATGAGGCTCCACGTGCCCATCAGGAGGGAATTAGTCACTGGAGCGTGACTCGGGAAGGGGTTGTGTACACAGGGCACGTCGCTCCCGCACGCAGCGGCCACGGCAGCGGGAAGCAGCTGGAGAGAAGCAGCACGGAGAGATTTTTTTTTTTCCCCCCAGGCTGGAGCCGTGGTGCCGGCTGGGAAGCGGCCAAGAAAATCCCATCCCGCAGCAGAGAATATCCATGTGCATCTCCTGGAGCCAGGCAGGGAGGGAAAGGCACGGTGAGGAGCACTGGAGTGGGGAATTGCTCAGCCAGGGCATCGTCCTTGGCACGGGGAGCGCATCCCGGGAATTCTGTGCTGTGCTGGGAGCGTGGCCATCCCCAGGCACCCGTCCCAGGGGGGAGAGGGGGTGGATCCTGCTCTGAGATGTGTCCTGGGATGTGTCCTGGGACATGTCCTGGGACATCCCGGGAATTCTGTGCTGTGCTGGGAGCGTGGCCATCCCCAGGCACCCGTCCCAGGGGGGAGAGGGGGTGGATCCTGCTCTGAGATGTGTCCTGGGATGTGTCCTGGGACATGTCCTGGGACATCCCGGGAATTCTGTGCTGTCCATCCCCAGGCGCCCATTCCAGGGGGTAAGAAGTGGTGGATCCTGCCCTGGGATG
>VZTB01014676.1:588126-616176 GCA_013397245.1 Thryothorus ludovicianus | reverse complement strand
GAACCCCGGGCTGAGCCCCCTGCCCTGAACCCCGGCCTGAGCCCCCTGCCCTGAACCTCGGGCTGAGCCCCCTGCCCTGAGCCCTGAGCTGAGCCCCCAGGGGTGCTGCAGCCCCTGTGCAGCAGCTGGAGCCCTGCATGGGAGGATCTGCCTCTGGGAAAAGGGTGAGAGCTGCTGCTTCCCCTGGGAACAGAAATGGCCAGGAATGGCTCCTGCTCCCCACCCTGGCACCGGGGCTCCTTCCCCACATTGGTGCTGCCAGGCCCTGGGAAGGACAGGGTTAACTCCCCTTGGGTTTCAGTTTCCTGTTTCCATGACTGTGTGCCCTGTTTGCTGCCCAACCTGCAGCATGAGTAGACTGCATTATTTTCATTTCCCCAGAGTTTATTTGCCCATTACGTGAGACATTGTGGGAATCACTGGGCTGATGCTGCACCAAAAATTCCTTTTTACCGAGTAGCATTAAAACTTTTCCACATGAACTACACGCTCCCTACATCAGGTGTGTCTTCCACAATACTAAAATATTATTAGGTGCATTTATTTTCAAATACACTCTAAAAGCTGACCTGAAGGGAAGCCACAAGACCCCAAAGCCGTTTGGTGGCAGGTGCAGGAGGCACAGCAAGGGTGGGCTTTGTGTCCATCAACTATTCAGCAGTTTGTGAACCTTTAAAATGGACAAACAAGGGAATGCTCCCAAGTTCTGTACCCAAAGGCAGGGTTTGAACTCTGCCCTGTGCTGGGCTGGGCAGCTCCTGAGATTGCTCCCCCACCTCCTGCCAGCCACCAGCTCTCACCAAAATGGGCTGAAACCACCACAAATCCGGGCTCAGCCCGAGCACTGGAACATCCACACCCTCCTGCCTTAAAGATTCCCTTGGAGCCAGTGAGGACCAGCAGGATCCATCCCTCTCTCCGTTCCTGCAGAGCACCAGGGACCTTCCCCAAGCCCAGGCTGCCCCCAGCCCAGCCCGGCAGGGACACTCCAGGGACAGGCACTGGGACAGTTTTAAGACTTTCAGAATGATATTTACGTGCACACTTGCTTTAGCAGCACCATGGAGCCGGATTTAAGGACCAGCAAGGGATTTGTTCCTAGGCAGGTGCTGGACACAGGCCCCTGGCTGGAGAGCAGGGTACACGAGAGAAATACCCGCGAGTATTCCTAAGAGAATTCTGTGTCCAGCCCCTGTGACCCCTGTTCCCCAGGGCTGCTGGATCTTTATAGACACAAAAAAGAAGATACAGCTCTAAATTTGTGCTCCACCACAGAACAGGCAATTAAAACTGGGCCGCCGCGTTTGATTTTCAATACCTCATTTAAATCTTGTAACAAAGTTCAATTAATGACCTTGGAAAAGTTTTCTAAAATTTAGTGCTGCTTCAACGCAATGCTTTTTATGACTTTTCCTTCTGCACAGCCTTCCTTCTTCCTTTGAATCCAGGCAATATTAAGGAAATATTATCTTTGTAAATGCAGGTGAGGTTGATGATATTATTGATTTCAGATAGCTGCCACTTCAAGACAAATTTCCACTTCAGTCTGGAGGCGCAGAACAAAGATTTCCAATGTCCTCAATTATTCAGCACAGTCCTTCCTCCCTGGGGGTGAGAAACATCTGCGGGAAGGAGCAGGGCTGGTGCCGAGGGACTGACCCACCTGAGAGGAAGGAGGGATGTGGAGCAGGAGCAGGAGCAGGAGCAGGAGCAGGAGCAGGAGCAGGAGCAGGTGGGAGCCCAGCACACGGACACAGCAGAACTGGGAAACTGCAGAATTAATGAATTTCACTTCTCCTTCAGCCTCAATCCTGCCCCTGGTGCAGCCATTCCCTGCAACCACCCGAACAGCCTCCAGAACAAACACCACTGGCTTTGGGATCTGGTTTGGGTTTTCTGTTCCCAAAATCTGAGAACCTAAGCACACAAAACCTGGTGCTTCCCTGCCAGCTCTCGGAGCCACCTGCTCCATCCTGGTGCCCTGTTGGAGAGCAGGTGGTTACACTGGGAATTCTGAGCTCCAAATAATTATAAATCCCCTTCTTGAAGAGATCCATTCTTCGGCACTGCAGTGCTGAGACACTTCCCAATCTGAAAGCACTTAATGAGATAATTTGCAGAGAGCTTTAACGAGTTCCAGCCATCTCTTGGCTTGATCCCACCACGACAGTGTTGACTCCCTGCAGCCACTTTCACAGGTACAATTTGCTCCTAGAAATTGGGTAGTTTTTTAAAAAGCACTGCAGTCTAAATCATGTCATATTCTCAGTGAAACATTCGGAGAGTAAATGCAGAGTCCTGGAGAGAAAAATGTTACTCACGATTTTCACATAATGGAGCTGCAGCATAAAAACGCCCTGGGCTGAGTAATTGTGAAAGTGGAGCCAAAAATAAAACCCTGAATTTTTTCCCAAAGTGAATTTCAGGCTCCCATATCCATGGCAAGAATAAAAGTTTAATTTCCATCAATATAAAAGGATTAGAGCTTAGATTTGCATGGATTGTCACAGTGCTTGGCTCCAGCAGCCCGAGTTCCTGGCTCAGGCCTCCGCGGAGGTTGGCCCACACAGTCAGCTGCAACAGCAGGAAATGGCAAAATCTAAAATCCCATATTTTTTTCATTTGTTTTCTCCTCTCTGATGTCCATGTTTAGGTAGAAGTTACACATCCATTAAAGGATTTAATTCTTTCTCTTTTCCAGGGCCCTGAGAGAGCAGAGCCACTGCCCAGGAGCTCGGCACAGGGCTCTGCCCCTCCTGGGCCCGAGGGAAACAAAAACCTGAGAAAGTTTTCTGAAATTACAGTACAAACCATCAAACAGAGAGTCTGTGTCACCATCTGAAAGGGCATTTGCCACCAGATCTGTCCCCACACCAGCACAACCTGCAGGCCCAGCCTGCCAGGAGCTTTGCTGAACATCATCAGCGTGCAAATCCAAGAATTCCAGAATTGTTTCAGTGGGGAAAAGCCTTCCCACACCATCAAATCCAACCTGTGCCAAATCCCCACCTTGTCCCCAGCCCAGGAATTCCTTGGACACTCCAGGGATGGGGACTCCAAACCTCCCTTCCCATGCCTGACCAGCCTTTCTGAGAAGAAATTGTTCCAAATGTCCACCCTGGCCCTCCCCTGGCACAGCCTGGGGCCATTTCCTCTCATCCTGCCCCTGTTCCCTATCTCTACATTCCCTGCTTTGGCAGAGGTGTCTGGGATAAGGAAGCTTTGGGGACTCTTTTTCCTCTTTTTTTTCCCTTTGGTTCCTAAGCACAAGCAACTCTCATAAACCAGGAAGAGCTTTTGCCATGTTTCGAGCAAGTACAGAGACTCTGAGCTCAAATTGCTCTAATAATTTATTCTGGTCTTGAAATCCCCGGGGTTATTTCACAGAAAATGTATTTTGAGTTGTTTGGCTCCAAAATGACAAGATAACAGACGATACATATTCATTTGCTCCCCCAAGATGGTGATGAGATGTTACAAAATAAAGCAGCGGATCCTCCCTCCCCCAAACAGGGGACTTGTGGCTTTATCTCCCCGATAGCACCCGAATTGTGCTGCCATTTATCTGGAGGGGGTGTTTATGGAGGGGATTGTTTGCAGCTGGAGCTACAAGGCATGAAACAAACTGATAATGGAACTTTCTTTTGAAGCTCATTCTTTTGCGGTGGCATTTTTCTCTTTTCCTTTATGAGCTTCATGACAGGCGAGCAGTAATTTCCTCTCTGTATTTTAGCACAAACAACAGATTAGTGTCACACTGTTTGCTGGGAGCTTTTGCTCGCTGCTTGCATGAGCACTTGTTGGTGTTCGGCGTATTCCAAATAAACAATGCGGTCATTCATAAAGATAAAAAACAGAAACGTCTTCCTGGCGCTGCAGAACACGAGCAGCCCGGCTCCTGAGCGTGCTGGGGTACAGAGGCAGGGGTGAAGGATGGCATTTGCAACGTGAGTCACAGAACACGCAGGCCAGGACTCTGTCTTCTCCCAGAGACACGACACAGCCCTCGGCTCTGCAAACACGGCAATCCAAAGGCGACAGAGCTGTAACGCAAATTACCTGCATAAATCACAGAGAGTGAATTATTTATTTGGAGACTATGTAGAACACATAATATAACCTCATAGAAAAAAATTACTTCAATTTTTGCCCTTCTTCGCACAATATTTAATTATTTTTTCATACTTTTAGCAATATCACTGTGAGAAGTCACAAGGAACAATTGCATGGCAGTTCCTCCTGTTTCTCTGATGTATTTCTTCAAGGCAAAGTTTTATATTCTTCCTCCTCCACTGGAAAATCAACCTCCCATTCTGTCTTCTGCAACGCTTCCAAAGCAAGTGCACCTTGCCCAGATTTGGGCTCCATCCCTTGCTCACCACACCCTGCAGGGCTTTGCCTCCTCACCAGGGGCTGATCCTGCTGTGATAAATCTCTCCTTCAGATCTGCTGCCAGAGGATTTCCTGGAGCACAGCCAGCCCCGAGGCTGCCCCAGCCCTGCCCATGGTGGCACAATCTGCCAAAACCATCCCCAGCCAGCTCAGCTGGGATGAGCCAGTGCCAAACGGAGCAGCCCTGGCTTAGAACCCCACATTCCAAACAAAATCCCGAAAATGCCACGTTCTAGCATTGAGGCAGAAGCATGACATGTAATTTCAGGGGGCTTGTGAGCACGTGGCCAAGGCAGCAGCTCTGGAGTCTGATGGTGACACTGGAGTGGGGACAGCCACCAACCAGCAGTGACAGCACAGCACACACAGCCAGGGGAAAGCAGCAACCAGCAGAGCAAAGAATCCCAGAATCCAGAGTCACTGAGGCTGGAAAAGGCCTCCAAGGTCATCAAATCCAGTCTGTGCTCGACCCCCACCTTGTCACCAACCCCCAGCACTGAGTGCCATGTCCAGGCCTTCCTTGGACACTGCAGGGAGGTGAGGATGGACATCAGGATGGGCAGCCCAGGGCTGGGAGGTGCTGAGGAAGGGGGGAAGGATGGCAGTGCCCAGCACAGGAGCACAGCTGCTGTGCCCATCCTTAGAGCCCATTCAGGCAAAAATCCCCTCAGCCCAGCCCTGAGGGGGAAGCACAGGCACAGAGGTGACACCTTTGGAGTGCCCAGGTTTGAGGAGACCCCTCCCTCTCCCAAAGCCTCGTCCCTTGTTCGGGTGAGCACTCAGCTCTGCACAGCAGCTCAGCAGCTGCTGCCACTCCAAGCAGCACTCCCAGAGGTGCCAAGGCTGAAGTGACAGGAAATGTGAGCAGAGGATTTGGGAAATGGGTGTTTCATTTGGGACATGGCTCAGGATAAATGGAAACTTTTCTGCCACCCGTCCTGGGAGCACCAAGGACCTTTCAGACTGGCAAAGATTAAGCACTTTTTAGGCCCAGGTCTCTCCCCACCCCTCCCAGGCAGTCAGGCTTGGGCCAGGTTCAGCCCAAATCCACAGTTCTGTGCTGCAATGAGAAATGAGGATTAAAACCAAATAATTGATCTGCAGAGTGAACTGTTAATATCATCTGAGACACAGACTGCTAGGGTGTTGATCAATAGCCAGGGGGACACTCGGGGGCTGTGGCTGATCTGGAATGAAAGGGGAGCAGAGCAGCCACCACCATCGTGCTCTCCAGCACAGCAGGGCTTGGTCTCTGTCAGTTTTAAAATATTGGTGACCCCAACGGGACTCAGCTGGAGACCTTTACTGAAACCCAGCTTCCCCTGGTGAGAGGGAGATCCTCGTGCTGCTGGCAGTCATTTCCCTACAGGGTCACCCTGGACTGCATTTCCAGCACCATTCATCAGCCTGGCTTTGATCTAAACAGACCCTCTACATGAAACTTATCTTTATTTTATATTAAAATGTTCTATAACTATAAATTACAGGCCAAGAAAATTACTACAAAGTGGAAAATTACTATTGGGCAATAAAAATAATCTGATTAATTGCTTTCTGATCACTGTATACAAAGATCAGGATATGAAAATTGCATTTTATTGAGTTTATTCCTTCTAGATTCCCACATAAAAGTTGGGTTTATCTTTTAATTGATCGACAGTGCATTTACATATAAATCTGAAAATTTGGGTGTGGGAAGATGGCTTTAAATGAGCAACAGAGGACATCCACACTGCAGCAAGTTAGGGAAAGAAAAGGCTTAAAAACATTTTTATGTTGCCCTTAAGGAATGCTAGTGGCTCTGCACTGGGATCTGCTGCCATTTACCCTCTAATTAATCAGACTTTTGTCTTAATTTCTATAATTGCTTCACAACTTCATGAGGAATCAGAGTTTTAGTTAAGAAATATATCCTGGTGACAGGGACTGCAGCCTCGTGCTGCCTCCTCAGAGTGCCCATCCCAAAATAAATAAAATCCCNCCCTCCTTTCATCCAGGCACCCCTCCTTCCCTCCCTTGGGCATCCCTCCTTTCATCCAGGCACCCCTCCTTCCCTCACTTGGGCACCCCTCCCTCTCTCTGAGCACCCCCAGGCTGCAGCAGAGTTGCTGGGGGCAGCAAATTTGGTGATGAGTCTGAAACACCTTTAAAGCCTGGAGAAGGGCTCTGCTGTTATTTTTGTTATTTGAAGTGCTGCTTTTGAGGCAAAAGGCACTTGGGGGCTCAAGGTCCACCCCTGCGGTTTGTGTTAACCGTGCAAGGAACCCACAGCAGCTGAAGTGTGCTCTGCAGAGCTCTGGGGGACACTTTCACTCAGCAGAGGTCATTTAGGGGAACACTTTCACTCAGCAGAGGTTATTGGGGGAACACTTTCACTTAGCAGAGGGCATTTAGGNCCTGCCCAAGGAATGCCAAAAACCTGGGAAAATCCCTGGGGGCTGGGAGGGGCCATGGGCCGGCAGGGCACCCCTCCTTTCATCCAGGCACCCCTCCTTCCCTCCCTTGGGCATCCCTCCTTTCATCCAGGCACCCCTCCTTCCCTCCCTTGGGCATCCCTCCTTCCCTCCCTTGGGCATCCCTCCTTCCCTCTCTTGGGCATCCCTCCCCTGGGCACCCCTCCCTCTCTCTGAGCACCCCCAGGCTGCAGCACAGTTGCTGGGGGCAGCAAATTTGGTGATGAGTCTGAAACACCTTTAAAGCCTGGAGAAGGGCTCTGCTGTTATTTTTGTTATTTGAAGTGCTGCTTTTGAGGCAAAAGGCACTTGGGGGGCTCAAGGTCCACCCCTGCGGTTTGTGTTAACCGTGCAAGGAACCCACAGCAGCTGAAGTGTGCTCTGCAGAGCTCTGGGGGACACTTTCACTCAGCAGAGGTCATTTAGGGGAACACTTTCACTCAGCAGAGGGGATTGGGGGAACACTTTCACTTAGCAGAGGTCATTTTGGGGGACACTTTCACTTAGCAGAGGTCATTTGGGGGAACACTTTCACTCAGCAGAGGTTATTGGGGGAACTCTTTCACTCAGCAGAGGTTATTTGGGGGAACACTTTCACTCAGCAGAGGTCATTTGGGGGAACACTTTCACTCAGCAGAGGTCATTTGGGGGAACTCTTTCACTCAGCAGAGGTCATTTGGGGGAACACTTTCACTTAGCAGAGGTCATTTGTTTGGTTATTTTCATTTCAAAGAGGTTCGATGAACCCACACCCACACCCACTTTCATTTAACACACTGGAATATTTTACAGTAACACTGGAACACCTGAAAGGCGTTTGGAGAGCTCCTGTGAAGGAGGGGCTCCAGCTGAGATCCCCCAGGTGTTTGTCACCCCCGAGTCCCCTTCCCCTCTAGATCTGGGGGAGCCCCTCCAGGCCTGCTCAGCAGGAACCTCCTCTGCTCCCAGGGAAGTTCCCTGAATTACCAGGTAATGCTGCAAAAATGTTTTATTCATAACCCGTTTCACGGCTGGCACTTGCTTTTCTTTCGGTACTTATTTAACACACATTTAATTTACCTTATTTGAAAGCACCGACATATTTCCTAATTACCTGAAGTGCTTAAACACTTTCCACGCTGGTAATAATTCCTTTCTTTTCAGCTGCTGCCAGAGCAGCCTGCCCACAGGGCTGGGCATCCCTGCCAGGACCCCACTGCCAGGCAGCCCGGGCAGAACCACAGCGAAATTTGGGATATTCACCGTGCTGCCACCTCTCCCTCCCGTGACATTTTCCTGCAGATCACTTTGCTTTGCTCGGCCTCTTATGAGGATACAAATAATCCTGTCAGGGCTCTCTGTTCTACTCCATTTACCAGCTTTACTCTGAGCATTTCTTCTATAAATGTGGGGTAGAAAATTACCTCTGTGGGGTACAAATTACTTTAAACTCAGTTTTTTTTCTAGAGGAGCTTTTTTGGAAAGAAGAAGAAGAATGAAGAATATTTGGAATTATTTTCTAGTGCATCTGGTTGTGGCCTTACCCCTAGAGACAAATCTGAGCAGATATAAATATCTGTCATTCCAATGGCTTCACCTCTTCCCAGGCCCTGCCCAGGGAGGAGAGCAGAACAATCCATGTCTAATTAATTACATAACACATTTTCCTGAATAATTAGCCCCATTTTTCATGGTGGATTTTTCCCGTGCAGCCAAGCAGCTCAGAGCTCACTCTGGTGCATGTTCACACCGAAATGCAGGGAGGGGACCCCACAGCCCCTGTGGCAGGCTCGGGGTGCAGCCACACACCTGAATTTGAGCTGATTTACTCCATGCTCTGCATGAGCACAGCACAGCTGGAGCAGCAAGGCCCTGGCACTGCCCAGAGCAGCTGTGGCTGCCCCTGGATCCCTGGCAGTGTCCCAGGCCAGGCTGGACATTGGGGCTGGAGCAGCCTGGGACAGTGGGAGGGGTCCCTGCCATGGCAGGGGTGGCACTGGGTGGGATTTAAGGTCCTTCCAACCCATTCCATGAAATCAAGATTAAATAAAATGTCTGCACAACCCAAACAATCTCAAGGTATTACTGTGAAAACACAACATATTTATTTGAAATTTAAATAGAAGGAAAACTGAGGTTGGAAAAAAAGGAAAGACAAAGTGAGGGTAGGGACTGGCAGCAGCTGTGACACATCCAGGGATCTCTTGGGTACCCTGGCCATGGACTGTTTGCCTTCCTGAAAGGAAGAGATGCCCACATACCTCCAAAAAACTGGAGAGAAGATTTGAACATCGTTCTCTGCACACCCTGGGAGGTGCTGAGTGCCCAGAAAGGGTCCCCGCCCTGCCGAGGGGACATTTGGGGCCAGGGGATGCTCCTGGTGCCAGCCATCCTTTATTGAGGCACTCCCAGGGCTCCCACCCACCCTCCCCAGCCCAGCCTGTGCCCTGGGCTGCTGCCTCTGTCCCCAGGCACCTCCTGCTCCTTCCTGCAGTGGTTATTCTCACTTAGGCCTGACAGGCTCTGTGCTTGGCCAGAAATGCTTTGGTAATTGGGCTTATAAATGGCAAGGACTCAATGCACTCTTACTCTCATCTCTCCCAGCAACTTAATAACTGCAGATGACGGATGATCAGATCCACCTGGAGATTGCAAGTGCAGTTTCTGTCATTAGAATCAGCCACGGAGCATTATTTAATAACTGCCTGGCTGCTGCACTTCAGCCAGGCCCTGCAGAGAGCAGGAGTGCTGATTGCCCTTCCCAAAGTGCGTGGCTGATGCTCATCCCTGCATCCCACAGCGGCTGGGGCAGCCTGGAGCAACACAAACCCCCAGGGCAGGGTGGGAGGGCAGCACCAGCCACGGGGTCTCTGCCATGGCAGGGTTCACCTGCCGGGACTCAGTGGGGACACCGTGCCCACGGGGCTGGCACCTGCAGCTGCCCGGGGCTTCTGTCATTTCCTGGGGACCAAGGAGCAAAGGATCACCCCAGCAAAGATCCCTGTGGCTTTCAGCAGGGGCAGGGCTTCACCAGGCACAGCTCAAACCTGCTGCACGTGTTCCTTTCAGCTTTTAGTGCTGGATGGAGGCTGGGAACACTGAAGGTCACCCAAAAGCTTCAGCAGGGGATAACTGTAATGACCACAGACAGCTCTGAGTGCTTGGAGCCCTGTCCCCGACAGGTATTGATGTTCCTCAGGCTCTATTGATCCCTCAGCTCGGGCTGTCCTGCTCCAGCTGACACAGGGGCTGTGTCTGAGCTGCACAGACACGCTGGGGCTTTGGCAGGAAGGGGTTAAAACAAACCCAGAATATTCCCTTGGTATCAGTGGAAATGGAAGTGCAATTTTCAGTGAGACAGAGCTATCATGTAATGCTGTAAACACCAGTGCTCTCTCCTTCCCTGATGTTACCTGACTTGGTATTTACTGGGTCCAAAATCAGAAGTAGCGGTTCCTGGCAGGAGCTCTGAGTCTCAGCTCAGCACAAAGGATTAATGAACTGCTGGGAGGGGGCACAGTTCATAAATGGAGACCTAAAGGAAACAGCAAAGGCTTGATCCCCACCCCTGCCCAAGGGCAGGGTGCTCTGGCTCTGTCCCACTTTGAATCCACACCTGCCTTCAGTAGGTCCTGATTTCCCAAAGCCCAGGATGATCCCACCTCTCTCGGGCCAGATTCCCAGGCTGGCTCAGCTTCCCCTAACGTGGAGCTACACACAGAATGTGAAGCTGGAACCCAGCTTTGGGCTTTGTGGGGAGCAAACTGGAGGCTGCCCAGTGCCCAGGGCCAGCCCTGCCATCCCCACCTCTGTCCTGTCCCCATCCCCTGTCAGCCTCTCCGGGGTGAAAGCTCTCTCATCCCTCTGGCAGCCCCCCCAGCCACAATCAGGCTCCATTTCCAGCCCTCACTTTGCTGCCTCTGCACAAATCTTAATGCTTTGGTAAGAGTTCTGAAAGCTTCTTCTTCGGTATCGATCTTCTGAGTGGCACTTCCCGATTCCCGGGTCATTCCTGCCTCTGCCAGACAGCTCTGCCTCTGCCAGAGCTCACAAATCTGTGCTGTGCCAGGGACCCAGCAGCAGAGCACAGGACTCTGCACTTCCACCACTTCCACCCTGTGCTTGCACCTCTTGTTAATGAGCACCAAGGGGGATAAAGAAGGCATGGGAAATATTAGAGATATAGCATTTTTTTCTGGGCTGTTTGTATAAAGGTTTCATTTTGTTCAAGTTCCAGTCACTAAAGGGGCTCTGAGAGGCCTGCAGAGGGACTTTGGCCAAGGGTGTGGAATGGCTCCCCACTGCCAGAGTCCCTGCCCATGGCAGTGGTTGGAACTGGATGGTCTTTAGGGTCCCCTCAAAGCACTCTGGGGCTCTGTGGTTCCCTTCAGAGCTCCATCAGCACCAGCTCAGCCCAGCCATGGTTTCTGTACCTGGTGTCTCATTTTGAAGCAAACCTCAGCCAAGCCCTGGAGTGCAGCCCTGTGAGAGTGCTGAGCCCAGCACCCAGGCAGCTTCTTTTACCAAAGGTTTAAGAGCAGGAGGACACCCAGGCTGGACACTCAGAATTTTCTCAAATGAGGCCTCTTGTCATACCCTGCAGTTCTCCTACAGCCTCAGGGGATATTCTGCCATCCTTGCACTGACAGGGCACTGACACTCTGGTTTTGTGCTGGGTAAGAAGGGCTGGTTGTGCCCACATGTTGTCACCTGTGCTTGGGGACAGACAGGGAGAGCAGCAGCACCTCCAGAGTGCCCCAGCCCAGGGGCAGGAGCCCCTTGGAGCTGCCCCTCTGCACCACGAGTCTCTGTATACAGACAGAGGAGGCTGCAGAGGCTGATCCTGCCCTGGCTGCAATAATTCACACTCTGAACACCTTGTCCTGCTCTCTGGCTGCAGCAGAGGCACCACAGCTCTCGGCCTCTCCCCCCACTCTCCATGCCCTGCCTGGGGAGGGGAGCTGGGCAGGAGGCTCAGCCTGTGCCCAAACTCAAACTGAGCCCCTCAGGTCACCCCGAGCCCTCACAGCCCTGCTCTGAGTGAGGCCATTCCTCTGCTGGAGACTCGGGGAGGAAACAAGAGCTGGCAGCGTGATTCTTTGGGTAAAGGAGAGAAAAGATAAGCCAAATATGCCAATTTATGTGTGGAAAGGTCAGAATTTAAAAATTCTCACTTCTTACACTGCTACATGTCTTAAAATGGAATAAATTTTAAGTGCACTATAAAAGTATATTCTTCATCCCATTTGCCATGGAACTGGTGCTCCCTCTCTGCCTGCATAAAGACAAGCCCTCGGCTCTTTTATTAATATCCATGAGCATAATTTAATGGCTGATCCAGCACTGGAGACACACATTTCATATTTAACAGAAAGGCTGGTTTGGAAGGAGCCTGGAAGAACTGTAATGAACAGATTGCTTGCTCAGTCTGCTCCGAATGCTCAGATCAATACAACATCATTTACTTATTGCAACTTATTGGCCAAGTCATTTTTTTGTCGTCTTGGTACTCGTGTGTAGCAACCAGAAAAGTGGCAGGCAAAAGGACTTAAAATTAATTATGTTCATATGAGTTGAATTCATTCAAAACCCTGAAGTCCACTCTGCAATAGAGAGCAAAGTGTTCTCTCTTTATCTCCCTACAGACACACTCACGTGCAACACTGAAATAGCACACACCAGCCCTACAGACCAGGCCAAAGCTGCCCTGTGCACACGGCCCTGCAAAGAGGCAATAAAATGAGATGTCTTTATCAACTCTAGCACCAAACTAAAGCTTCCAAAGGAATAAACACCAGCAAGACAAGGCTGCCTCCAGCAGAAGCTGCCAGACATTCCGCAGGCGGTTGGAGGTTATGGGCCAGCGCTATGGAAGATAAAGCTTGGCTGGCCTTTATGGGTAACACCTTTTATGTGCTCCTGCCCAGAGCCCAGCTCTCTTTCCAGTTCATTCCAGCTGTGCTCTGTCTCATGTGTTATTCATGCACCTCAGGATTGAAAAAATGAACACGTTGCCCGAGCTGCCAGAGCACATTATGGTAACATCGCAGTTGAAGGCTCTTATTTTCCCCCTATATCCAATTATTTTTCCTCCTAGGTTCCAGAATCAAAACCAGGTGAGGGAAAACACCTACTTAGAGTTCAAGGAAGGGGGCTGTGTGTGTGCCAGGAGTGCTGTCAGCCCCAGATCCCATAGAGACGGGTGGTGCTGAATATGGATCGTGGCCAGGCTCTGCTGCCCTTCCACACCAGCCTGGCTGCACAGCCAGCCCTTCCCTTCACTCTGCACTCAGAAGGAATTTTAACATGTGTGGGCTGTGGTGTCCTCAGTGCCTGATGGTTCTCTGTGCTGTGGTACACTGTGAAATGCCACAATTACACAGATTTCCTTGTGGCCAGCTCATCCAAAGTGCCATGGTCTGCCTGCCCTGGCTTTGCTCTCCTCTGCCCCTTCTCCCAGCTTCCCAAGGCTCCTTTTATCCTCTCCTTCCAGAGGCTGGTTTGTTTCTTTTCAGGAACATGGAGGATCCCAGGATAACACACAGCTCCATGGAATGCACCAGTGGGACACAGCCCACACCATCCCAGCCTCTGCAGCATCCACGAGAACCCCAGCTCAGAGTCCAGAGGGGTCTCATTAATGCCCTTGGTGCTGCTTCTCCAAATGCCCCACAGCCCGAGGTTTTGGGGCACCCTCTCCCCTTTCACAGGCACATGGAATTTAGAACATGTCCTGGTACCTCTTTCCTCTGGAGATGGAGATGTTTGCACAGAGGAAACCCTCAGATCCCCTACCAGCAGCAATAAATATGATTTTGCATCCCATTTCCTTAGGGAATAACACATCAGCTCACACTGCCTGAGCCATTTTAAATGTTTCTCCTTGGAAGTGAAACCTGAAAGTTCCCACATATTAGACTCCAGTCAGGTTTCACTCCCCACCTATTCTAATCCTACGCCTCATTATTTGCAGAGATAGACAAATAGATGCAACATGTGAATGTTCTCCCCACTGGTGCTTAATGGTAATTTTTTCTTCCTTTTTAAAATAAACAAATACATAAATAAAGCAGAGTCTCAGACTGCCTCTGCTGCAGAGGCTTCTCAGAGCACAGATCCAGCTCCTCACTGTTTCCTCTAACTTAAGTCAACACTGCCAATAAATCAGCCTTCCCCCACTCCAAAAATATAAAAATCCGTTAACTTGTGCTTTTCTTTCTCCTTTTCACCTCCACCTGATGCTCAGCACACAGATTCCCACCCTGAACTGAACATTTTTCCTCCTTCCACCCAGCCTTGTCCTTCAGCAGGACAGGAGCGAACTCCGGCTCTCGCCACCCTTGCTCTTTTCCAGACACAAATACTCGGCCACCAGGAATAACTCAGACATTGCCCTCTGGCCCTGCTGCAGCCCGAGGTGGGGAGCTGCTGCTGCAGCCCTTTGCACCCAGCAGCTCCCGGAGCACACAGGGGCACAGGAAGGTGAGAGCAGCTCCGCGCTCCCTCCTCCTGCTGCTGCGCCAGCCCCGCTCCTCCTCACTGAGCATGGCAGGCTGGAGGCTAAAATACAGCAGAAAAATAGCTGCTCCATGAGTGCTGAGGAGCTGGAGACAGCCTAAATGCTATCCAACACTATTAAGAAAATACATCTTCAGGAATCAAAGTCCCCAAACAAACAGATTTATTCACGTCTCAAGACCCACTTCGTTCCCCTCCTCAGAGTTCAAAAAAAAGCAAACTCTAAACCTTTCATGAAAAGCTTTTAAAAATCCATTCTGGGATTGGCTATTCTGCATTTCATGCAATATATATGGACTTGGGAAATTTTACAGAACAAAATGATTACCCTAAATTATTGATCAAAGGCAGCAAATGTATCCAGTGGCCTGAAGAACGTATTGGCTGCTCCGAGGGAAGAGAGCCCTCCGTGGTGACAGCACTGACAGCGGGCATGGATCACCATGAAGGCTCATTCCTGATTACATGATCTTACTGCACATTAAATATGAAAGCCATCTTTTCATTTTTATGCAAAGTTTGAAGTATTGCCTCAGAAGTGAACAAGGGGAGCATCAGTTTAGGGACAGGAAAAGATGTAAATACGCTCATCTCAGCCAGCAGCCACCGACCATCACACATGTTCAGGGCCTTCAAAGACCTCTCACCAATTAAATTTCCTCACACCTCTCACAGGGCAGGGGATGGAGAAAACAAAATAATGGAATAAAGCAGCAGAACTGGCAACCAGCTGGGCACACACCATTCCAGGGATGGCAGCTCACAAAGCCAAACCTGGGCAGAAGCTTTCCAGAGGATGTTCTTCAGACAGTCTGCAACAAGAGACAGAATTCCCTCTCAACTGAGACAGATTCAGCAACACCCTCCTGTGAGAGGGAGCCTGCAAAGTATTCCAGCAGCCCAAGGAAAAGCCAGACTCCTGCTCAGCCAGCAGCAGGCTGTGGCTGAGAAAACACAAAGAGCTGGGGCAGAGAAGAGACCCCTCAGTGCCCTGACTCCCAGACTGGGCATCACTCACCGCTCTGCAAACTCGGACAGCACCAACAGGACTCCCCCACCTTCTCTGGTGTCCTCCAGCAGCCCCACCAGAACCCCCTCCCTGAGGGCATCTTGGCTTTAGCAGCAGCAGCTGCTCCCTATCCATCACAAATTCAGCTGTGAATGAGGCGCATCTGTAACAGGGCCTTCACCAGAGCTGTGCATTCCTGCTGAAATCCAGGTAGTCAGTGGCACCAGGGATGCTCATCCCACTGCTGGAAATGAATTTACCCCAGTGAGTCCCACAGCATCTGATTGCCAGGGGCATTTAAAAGATGTGGTGCTTAGGGAAGTGCCTTGGTGGCAGTGCCTACGGTTGGACTCGATGATCTTAAGGATCTTTTCCAGCATTCATGACTCTATTCTATTTATTTTTAAAATAGGCATCTGCAAAGGCAGGAATTTTGATAATTTCATGGCATTTTATTTTTGCTCCTTATTGAAATATGAGATTACCTACAAATCATGCAGAGCAGATGTGTGGTGCAGCACACCCCCAGCTCCCAGCCCTGCAGTGAAAGCCCAGTGCTGCACTCCTATTACCTGCTTTTTTCTTCATCGTAATAACCCATCCAGAGCCGTGTGGGAGGTGTCAGCAGGAGGTGTCAGAACACACCAGGAACAGCAGAGCTGGAAGAAAACTGCATTTCTGATGGAAAAAATGCCCCATCTTCCCACTCTCCCACAGATACAGATAATAACCTTCATCCAGCCTGAAAACTAAAACCACAGTGTGTGATTTATAGTGGTCAGAGAGTGGAACCAGTGGTGAAATGGCCACCAGCTTGGGAGTTACACTGGCTAAGGCTGTGTTTAGAGGACGAGAAGATGAACAAGTCAATTACAGAATGTCCTGCTCCTCATCTCCCCAAGTAATTGAAGATTCAGTATCATTTTTACTGAGTTGTTTTTAATTGGTCTCATTTGCTGCTGTAAATTAGGTGCAGCATTGTGCCTGGTGTGATGTATGCTTCTGTGCAAACTGGAACCAAAACGTGCAAAACATCCCAGCCACTGCCACAGCAAAACAGCCCCAATCAGATAAATGCAATTAATTGCCAAGCCTGGCCTTGAAGTATTATGATACTAATCTATTTATTTGGCTGTTAGTGATGGTCTCCATCAAGGTCAGGAGAAATTGCTCAATTAATAAACGCCTGCTTGCTCGCCCAAGGAGAAAGCTCTCCCTGGAGCAGGGTGAGGCCCCTGACATGGGCAGGGAGCAGGGGGAGCTGTGTTTCTGCAGGGGTGACAACAAACTCCTCTTGTGGGGACAGAGTTTGGGGTTTGGGGCTGCCCCATGTCCCCCTGCAGCTGCTTTGGGGGGTTTGGGGCCCAGGGTCAGGTTTGCAGCTCCTCCAGCTCCTGCCCAGTGCCCACCTTGGCAGGAAGGTGTGAGGAGGAGGAGGAGGGTGGTCCAGAACAGGCAGAAGGTGGAATCCTGGCCTGGAACAATCCAGGGATTTGTTCTTGCTGTCAGAGCCAGCTGCAGGCCCCTCCCAGCAGCAAGTCCCCTGCTAGAAGAACCCACAATAATTTTTGTTCCATGACTCCTGCAGAGGGTGGGATTTGAAAGGACCTTTAAGACCATTCCAGCCCCAGCCAGTTCCTCATCAAAGCCCCAAGAAATCCATGGGAAGCCTTGTATCCTCCTTTTCATCCCCAGCCCCACTGATTTTGCCTCTTTCTTTCCCACACAGTTCCAGCTCAGGCCACGTGTAGGTGACACACGGGTGGGTTTGCTCGTGCTCCTGAGCAAAGGCTGGCAAAATTAGGTTATTGCAGTACAGTTACTGTGCCTGCTTTTATCCCTGGAATTGCTTCCCTCCAGGACTGGCCCAATTTGCAGCCCTTTCATTAGAGGTTCACGGGCCCTGCAGAGATGTGGAGCATCCTTTCAGGAGCCAGGTGGTGCCTGGGGAACAGGATCATCTGCAGAGGGCAGGTGATTGTCAAACAGCCGTGCCACACGCTCAGATAATTCAGGAAAATAAATCCAAATCAAACAGGATTTCAGCTTCAGTCCAAGGCACAGTGAGGGCCAAGTGGGGCAGGCTTTTCTCAGGCAGAATTTTGCTTTTCTGCTGAAATAAACCATCAATTACCACATGAGAAGCAGAGAATACAGGAGTGGGAGGGTGGCAAGGACCTCCCAGAATGGGGTCCCAGCAAATTCCCCTTCTCCTGCCTTGGGGCAGTGTGTCTGCCTGGGAAGGGGGTCCCAGCAAATTCCCCTTCTCCTGCCTTGGGGCAGTGTGTCTGCCTGGGAAGGGGGTCCCAGCAAGCAGATTTGGATAACAATGCTCTTCCAGAGGCCTGGGCCAAACACAAACCCCTTCCACCTCTCCTCGCTGGGGCTGCACCCTCCACTGCGGTTTGCTCATCAAACCCCACCTCATTAATTTATTCCACCCTGACAGCACCAGTGGAATTCCTTAGGGAACAGCAATGAATGTATTGGACAAGCAAGTTTCAGTTTGGAGAGAGCAAAGGCAGCTTCAGGGGTGTAATAGAAGTTTCAATCTATCACAAGTGGGATGGTGAATCTGCTCACCAGCTCCCTCCCAGCTGAGCCAGTGCATCCCCTGCCCCAGCACAGCCCACCAGGGGCCAGGCTTCAGACCCCAAAACTGTTCAGGAGCCCAGGGCAGCAGCCAAAGCTCCCTCTCCAGGGACCATCACGATGTGTGTCAGGTGCAGCAGGTTTTAATCATCCCCAACACACTTCACCAAATGTGAATTATTGCAGCTGGGTGTGCCTGCTCCTGCAGGGCCCTTGGGGCTCTCCCACCCAGCATCTCTGGGGGCCTCTGTGCGGTTTTCCCCGGATTAATTAAAGTCTGGATTCAAGATTTTTGTCAATGTCTTGGCAAAGGTTTATGGAGGTCCTTAGGGTTAATTTATAATCCCCTCAAGAATAAGTAAATATTTAAACTTCCCCCAGTGGTATAATTGAATGTTTTAATTCATGCTGGTAGACCGAGTCAGGCAAATGCTTCTGTTGCTGGAGTTATTTATTAAATAAATGAAAATAAGAAATCACTCCTGTCACTTTGCTGGAGTTAGAAAGGAAAGTGCTGCTCCTGACAGCCCTGGCCCCAGATCACACCTGCTCAGCAGAGGGCCAGGGGAGTGTAGGTCACTTCATTCCCATTTTAGCTGAATGTCCAGGTGACAACAAATGGGGAGGGATGAGAAGGATTGACTGGGATTGCCTGAGAGCCAGGGCTGCAAACAGAGGCACTGGGCAGGGCAGAGGGCAGGAGGGGTGCCCAGCTGTGCCAGGGGTGCCACAACCAGAGCCCCTGTACCCCTGGCACAGGCCAGGCTGAGAGGGACAGAGGGAGGGAGGGAGGGAGGAGGAGGGATGATGGATGGATGGATGGATGGATGGATGGATGGATGGATGGATGGATGGATGGATGGATGGATGGATGGATGGATGGATGGATGGATGGATGGATGGATGGATGGATGGATGGATGGATGGATGGATGGATGGATGGATGGATGGATGGATGGATGGATGGATGGATGGATGGATGGATGGATGGATGGATGGATGGATGGATGGATGGATGGATGGATGGATGGATGGATGGATGGATGGATGGATGGATGGATGGATGGATGGATGGATGGATGGATGGATGGATGGATGGATGGATGGATGGATGGATGGATGGATGGATGGATGGATGGATGGATGGATGGATGGATGGATGGATGGATGGATGGATGGATGGATGGATGGATGGATGGATGGATGGATGGATGGATGGATGGATGGATGGATGGATGGATGGATGGATGGATGGATGGATGGATGGATGGATGGATGGATGGATGGATGGATGGATGGATGGATGGATGGATGGATGGATGGATGGATGGATGGATGGATGGATGGATGGATGGATGGATGGATGGATGGATGGATGGATGGATGGATGGATGGATGGATGGATGGATGGATGGATGGATGGATGGATGGATGGATGGATGGATGGATGGATGGATGGATGGATGGATGGATGGATGGATGGATGGATGGATGGATGGATGGATGGATGGATGGATGGATGGATGGATGGATGGATGGATGGATGGATGGATGGATGGATGGATGGATGGATCCTCACCCTGCCCACGCTGCAGCTGCTCGTCCATGACAGCACAGAACCAATCCAACAGCATCAATGGGTGTGCGATAACACAACTCACAGATACAAAACCTGCTGGGAATTTGGAGTCTTGTACATCCAGGAGAAACAAAGGGTGTTGTTTAAATATTCATTTCTGTGTTCTAGACACCACAGACCACTGTAAATCCCAGCTCCCTCCCTGGCAGGGATTGCACTCAGATAAATACTGCTCACGTTTTCTTGTGCTTCTGTCTCTGGAACCAGCAGAGTTTTGGTGCTGCAGGCAACAGACAGAGATGAATTGAAAATTAAGGCACCTAAATAATTAACCCCACTCCCAAGTCTTGGAGGCAATTTCATAAAGTGCTCCTGGGGCCGTGGCTGATAGTGAATAATATCCACATGCACTGTGTCCACAGGGGCTGCAGCAGCAGGGCCACGCTGCCATGGCACAGCAGTGCTGGGAGTTTGGTGTTCCTGGGCAGGGAATGCTGGCCTGATCCCAGGTAAGGAACCCCTGTGCACCTGGGACACGAGAGCCACAGACCTGGGCTTTGTCCCTCTGCCGAGGTGGAGCCACAGGTGATGAAACCCCTGTAACTCACTGCCCTACCCCCCACGCTGGCTCTCCCCTTCAGAATCATTCAGGAATGACATGCCTTCCCCCGTGTTTCCCATCTCCAGCCCTCAGCAGGTCCCTGGAAGGTGGCTGGGGCTGGCTGGCACCCCAGGCAGGGGTGAGGTGGCACAGGGGGTGTGCAGGGGATCTCAGTTCAGCCCTGGCACGTCTCTGCCTGGTGAGCCTGGCAGCTTGGCAATGCCTGGCTCTGGGGCACCCGCCCTGCCAGCCCTGGAGGAGCCTTTTCCAGGAAACTCCACTGTCCTGCAGCTTCTCGTGTGCTCTGGATTAATTATGCATGGATTTTTGATTGCAAATATGGTATGGAGGGAAGTGCATAAGCTGGGTGAATCAATTTGTCCTAAATAACATCCATCCACAATACCTGGATTAGTTTTTGTTTTGGCCTGCAAATTATGGGGTGGAGAGACAGAAGTTTCCTTTTTGTGTTTGTTTTGGGACTTATTTTTCATGCTGACAGCCTCTGCAGTGTGGGCTGGGTTAGAGGCAGAGTTCACACAGAGTTAGGAAAGCTGAGAAAGCAGAAAGCTGGGAACACTGAGGGTCCCAGGGCAAGGCTGGAGCCCGGGAATTCAGCCACAGCAGCTGTATCCCACACACCCCAGCCCCAGATCAGCCTGGCACTGACCCCAGCCCGGGCTGTCCCCTGGCAGAGCTGGAATGTCCCATGCCCTCCGTGGCTGGCACAGCCCCCCATCCAAGAGGGACAGGGGCTCCCCGGGGAGCCTGTGGAATTCTCCTGCTCCTTGGACACTGCAGGGCTATTATTGTTCATGACATGAAGTGGATTATGGAGACAAGTGGCAGAAAATCTTTGCAGGGCAGATTAATAAACGCCGTGGGTTTGCGCGGCGACAGCTGTGCCTGCTCAGGATCGATGGATGTCTGCTTTGTGCCGGGAGGATGAGGAGCAGCTCCCTCAGAGCCCCTTCCAGAGCCATCCCTGCAGCTCCAGAGACAGCAAATTCTGAGCCACGGAATTCCCCAGAGCCTTCTGCCCCGGGAATGTGCCCCAGGGCTGCCCAGGCACGGCTGATGTCCCTCTGTTTCAAACACAGAGACAGCTCAGAGCTCTCAGAGCAGGTCTTGGGCCCGTCACCTCCCTCAGCCACCACAGCTGTGTCCCTGCCAAGTGCCAGGTACAAACACCAACACTGAGCCCACCTGTGGGTACCCGTGAGATCCAGCACAGGCACAGCGGGGTCTGGCCCTGCTGGGGACCACGGGGACAGCCAGGTCCTGTATGGCAGCACCAGCACTGGTGGGGCACGAGGGGGGCACTGAAATGCCAGGCCAGGGGGCACCTTAGTCACCATTTAAACGCCAGACCAGGAATTCCTTGGTCACTATTGCAGTGCCAAACTAGAGGGTTCCTTGGTCACAATTTAAATGCCAGACTGGGGGTTCCCTGGTCACAATTTAAACGCCAGCTCCTGAGTTCCTTGGTCACAACTGAAATGCCCCCCCGGGGGTTCCCTGGTCGGGAGGGACAGCAGAACAGGAGCAGGGCAGCCAGGCTGGCAGCTGCCAGGGAGAGCAGCACACTGGAGCTCCCAGGGAGCGCTCATCCCAAAGCAGTGCTTTGTGTGCTGTGCCTGTGGGAGTTCACCTCTTCCCATGAATCCTGGTGCCCAAGCAGGGCCTCAGACAGCTGAGAAGTTCCTTATGTCTGAATCAGGACAATTATCGAATTGAGACATTCGGTAGGCGCCAGGAGAAGTGCAGGGGAGGGGAAGGAGGAATAAATCACTGAGCAGAGGTGACCCTCTGAGCCTGCTCCAAACAGCTCAGACAGCACAGGCTGCCCCTGCCGCTCCCCTGGACTTGAGGAAATCCTGCTCCTTTCCCTCTGAGCAGCATTCTCCAGGAGAGCTTGGGCTCGGGCAAGCACCTGCCGGCTGAGGCCACCAGCCAGGGCTGCGTGACAGGATTTTGGACTGAAAATGCAGCGAGATTTTGTTCCTGTTCAGTGCATGCCACAGGGCAGCCCCTTAAATTATCCCCGATTTGCTCTGGAACCCCAGGCAGCTGCACCTGGATTGATCCTTCCTGGGTGGGAAATGTTTCTTTTCAGTTGGGTTGGAGGAGCCAAACCCAGCCGTGTCTGAACTGATGCCTGCTCCAGGGAAGGGCTCCCAAACACCTCCTGCCCTGGCAGACCCTCCCTGCAAGGGCAGAGGTGGGACAGGGAGCCAGGCAGTGAGCAAGCCCCGGCAGAGGGACAGTGCCAGCAGAGGATGTCCCCAGGGCTGGACAGTGCCAGCAGAGGATGTCCCCAGGGCTGGAACAGGCCATTGGCAGAGCTCAGCCCTGCAGGGAGAGCAGGGCTGGCCCTCAGCCTCACACAGCTCTGCTGCTTCAGACCGCCCCAGGACACAGCCACCTGCTTGCCCTGTCCCTCTGGAGCTGGGCAGCTCCAGGGGATGCAGCTCAAGGGGATGCAGCTCCAGGGGATGCAGCTCCAGGGGATGCTGGAGCTTCTGGGTCCCTAATCCCAGAGAAAGCCCCGAGCAAAACCAGCGGCTTGGCACCACCCCCAGAGGGAACCCAGCGACAGCTGAAGCTTCCTCTGCCACATAATGCATTTCCATTACAGCATTAAGGATCTTCCTGACCCAAATACATGTCCTGAGAACAAAAATAACTGTAAGGAATACAGTATTTAATCTGCCTAGACTCAGCCCCCAGAAAGATAAAATCTATTACAAATGTTATCCCTCGCCTTGCCTGTTAATCCTGAAGGGACTGAATTAAATACAATTTCTAACTCTCCCGTCCCTGGTGGCTCCCAGGGTTCCAAAAGCTCCTGCTGTGCAGCTGGGGACACTGGTGGGCAGTGCTGGGTTGTTCCAGCGAGCTCTGGCTGGGCTGCAAAGGTGAGACTGCATTCAGCTCACTCCTGGCTCTGTGCCTGAATTAACCACCTCAACAAGGGTCACAAGGAAAGCACAAGCCAAGGCAAGAGATGGCTACGAGCTGCAGGACTGAGAGAGGGTGAGAAGACACCAGTGATGAGGGATGCAGCTGTGGCAGGAGGAGAGAGTGGCTGAGATGTGAGCAAAGGCAGCAAAGTTGGCAGAACCAGAGAATCTCAGAGAGGTCTGGGCTCATCTCACCCAGTGCAGGGGCACTGCTGAGCCCCCCACGGGCTGGGGTGCTCCCCTCCCAGCTCACACCACTCAGTGACAGCCCCTTCCAGGGCCGGGGGTTAAGTCTATCAAATTAATTTTAATTACAATTCAAAGAAAGAAAATCCACTTGAACATTTCTAATCAACAGGCATCTAATGAGGCCTGTTAGTTCCTGCAGTCTGAACACAGTAGGGAATTTTCCAAGATAATTTACTTCATTAATATTCAGCTAGAAGTGGATCATTCAATACTTTTCATGGTGGCATGGAGATAAAATATGTCAAAAGAAAAAATTTCTATTTGACATGGACTTTAAGTTTCATAAGTTTTGTTCTATCTTAGGAAAAAAAACTTCAGAGTGAAATAAAACATTTCAGCCCAGATCAACCAAAATGAGCACTGGGAGTCTCTGAACCAGGAGAGTGTCCATGTAGGAACAGAGTAGAGCCAGCCAGGAAAATCAGAGGAATCCCCTTCTCAGGACTTGTGAATGCTGTTGCTGTGTGTAATTCCTGATACAAGAAATGTCAACAGCCCTTGAGAAGCTGTCAGCCTTTTTATACAACAACATCTTTATTGTGACAGGTTTCACAGCTTCCAGCAGAGACTGGGGTACACTGGAAATTAAAAATACCCAGAAAAAGGTGATCAGAGAGTGACCAGGGTCTGTCTGGGGCCCTGAACAATGAAAGGACCCGTGGGAGAGCAGGGAAGGGGAAGGACACCCAGCTCTGAGAGCCCAGGGGAGCCCCAGAGCCCCGGGCTGCTGCTCCCAGCAAGGGCCCCTCCAGGCACAGGGGACATCTCTCCTGTCACTGACCAATGCCTGTGTCCCCCTGGGGAGGGGACATTTGTGCTGTCACTGAGCAATGCCCCTGTGCCCCGGGCAGGATGGCAGTGCCAGGGGATGTGTCACTGACTCCTGGGAAACAAGCAGGGTTTTCCTCACGGGGACACTGGGGTTTGCACATCCCCAGAACATGTGGAGGTTACCGAGGAGCCCGACCTGGCAGGAATCGTTTGTGTTCCCACAAGCATCGTTCCTGTTTCTCCTTTCCCTGCTGCACTGTAAAGGTTATCCTCACCAAAGGTGCTCCAGACAGACCATTGGAATGCACTCCAAACAGATTCCATCAGGGGACATTCCAAATACACCCACAGAAGTGAGAGGGGGAAGATGAAATCATGAACATCTGAGGGAGCATTTTCTGAAGAGCTCGGTGTGGTTGGGGAGGGGAGGCTGCAAAAGGCATCAGCAGCTTCGTGGGTTCTCCCCTGTCCTGTGTGCTGCAACCAAAGTTTATTTATGTGCAGGGTGAAATCATTCAGGGGGATTTGGCCGCCACAGGTGTATACAAAGTGTACATACAGAAAGCAGAGGTACACAGGGCACACACATACATCAGACATGGATACATAATCCCTCTCCTGTTTCCCAACCTCATCTTAATTTTCCAAGACTGCTCTGCTGAAATGCTGTAAAATTCAATTTTGAGCTCGTAAGATGCTTGTTAGTGCCTGTCTCTATGTGACTCGAGGGGATCAAAGTTTGATTTTTTAACGGTGGTTTTTTCCAATCAGGAAACTGAATGTGCTCATAAACACCAACCTCCACAAGCAGACTCCAAATGCAGACCAAGTCCTATTGCTCTCCATCCTATACCAATTATGAGCCTTCATCCCAAAAGGGTTTTTGCACATAAGGGAGATCAGATCCTGGCCAAAATGTAATTGCCTTTATTTTACTGCTGATGTCTGTGTAAATGCTCCTGTGCTCCAACCACACAGCACGGAGCCAGCAGCTCCAAATCCCAGTTCCTGCTGCACTGGTTCTGCTCCTGTTCCTGTCCCACCAAACCCCACCCAGCTCATGGATCAGACTGTGACCCACTGCATTTGGCTTCTCTAGAAACTGCCCAGCACTCCTGCCCCAGCTTCTGTCAACTGTGACAGTAACAGAGACCCCCAGCCCTCACATGAAATCTCTGGGTAAATATTCTCCCACCTTAGAGCAGGGCTCTGGCAGCACCAGCACCTCCTCACCACACCACACAGATCACTGCTTCCACTGCTGAAAATACAAGGGGAAGTAGGATTCAAGTTTCCTATTGTTTATGGATTAATTAAATTACATTCTTGTGATTCAAAGACACTTAGGTTAATTTAAGAACATATATTTTACCCAAAACTCACTTAACTGCCGTGTAATTTTTTGCTATTTCCTTTTCCATTATTGCTGATTAACAAGATCCTTGGGAATAAATAGAAGTGCTCTCTCTGCTGTAATTAGCCTGTCTGTCCCTCTGATTAGCTGATTCCTATTTTGTGGCAGGGAATTTGGAGATCCTAAGTACTCTGCTCTGACATCATCATTCCAGCCACAGAGCAAAATGGAAGTTTTCAGGGAAAGAAAGTTCTGTTTTAATAGATGTTTGGAAAGTCACCAAGGGCCAGCCTAAGCATCACAGAAACAAATGGATTTCACTGCACTGAGCTGGGAAAGGGCAGCCCAGAAGGAAGAGTGGAGCCAGGGTAAATTCCTCAGCCAAAGCACCAGCAGAGCTGGGATGGAGTCAGGGCAAAGCCCTGCCCCACGGAGAACAGTGAGTTTGGGACACCCCTCTGTCCCCCCTGGGGTGCCCAGCACACTGGGGACACCCCTGCAGTCTGTGTGTGACCCCAGGGGGGACAGAAATGCACGGGCTGGAAAGGGCTGACCCAGCCTGGGGCCAGGGGAGGATGTGGCCATCAGCACCCAGAGTCAGAGTGGTTTATCCCAAGATGCTTCTGTCCCAGACTGAATGGATTTTGCCAGGACATCAAAAAAGGATAAAGCTTTTCCTGGACTCCAGTTGCTTGTACATTTGTAGAGCTGAGGAGACACGGGGCTTTTTAAAAAGTATTAGAGTTTTTGAAAGGATTATTTTTCCCAGCTGTCATTAGAGTAAAAGTGTTATTTACCAATTTTTAGAGAGTTCTAAGCAGTATCAGCCTACATTTCAAAAGGTTGGAGTTATTTAAATTTATTAATATAAAGGCAGAAAGCTCTTTATGGAGGTCAGATCATTTATTCTGCCCCGACAGATTAAATTACACATTGAGATCAAAAAGGTGGAATATCCTTAGGAAGAGACCAAAAACCCAGAAATTTTGGGAAAGATACACATTAGTTTAATTCCCCCTGGCCCTTAGTGAACTCCCATTAAGGAGGATGATGATTTTTCAGAGCTCTTTCCGTCCAGGTGCCCAGAGCAGCTGGGGCTGCCCCTGGATCCCTGGCAGTGCCCAAGGCCAGGCTGGACATTGGGGCTGGAGCAGCCTGGGACAGTGGGAGGTGTCCCTGCCATGGCAGGGGTGGCACTGGGTGGGATCCAAGGCCTGTCCCCACCCAAGGCACCTGTAATTCCATGATCCTGTGCAATCATTTCTGTGGACAGGAGGGAGCTGTGCCTGCAGCACCACGAGAGCTCCGTGTCCCACAGCGCGAGTGACTGAGTGTCACTCAGTGTCACCCCCGGCACAGCCCCGGCCTCTCAGCAGCCCCCGCTGCTCACAGCCATTCCCTCGGACAAGCTGCAGAGGGTTCCGAGACAAGCAGCGAGATTAGGAAGTGCCTGGGGCAGTGCCTGGAGGGGGGAGGTCAGCAGGAGCAGATCCGGTACCGCAGGGGTGAGGGGCGCTTTTAGAGAGGTCACTGAGAGCGGGGGTACCTGAGAGAGAGTCAGGCAAAGTGCAAAACAGCACTGTGAGACAAGAATTATTGAGAGGTCAGCAGGAAGAATTTGGGGTCACGGTGTTTTCATGCCAAATAAGATTTTTCCTGGGACAGAATGACCCCATCCAGTCCCTTTTGTCACCTGGGCGTACGCAAAATGATTTCCTGAGCAGGGTAAATTGATTCTTGAAAGTAAACTTGCACTGGCAATAGGTAAGAGCCTGAGTGACCTCTGCTCTTCTCCATCTCCCATTTCCATGACAGAGAAGTGCAGGTACTCACAGGGATGTCACAGCAGCCGGGAGAGCTGGGGCATTTCCAGCATGAGGGTTTGCACAGCACCAAGTCAGAGCTGGGCAGGGGCAACAGAAGGGTGGGCATGAGCAGAGAGAAGGGCAGGAAGGAGGGAAAATGTCAATTAAGTCTGAAAATGAGAGGGAGATTCTCCTGGTCAAGGAGTTTATCTCCCTGTCTGTCTGGGCAAAATACCCACGGGTATTTTGGGAGAGTTTTGCTGGGTGTGAGCAGGGCCAAGGGAGCCAAAGCAGGAGCCCTGTCCCTGGTGCTCTGGCTGCAGTGGGACACCCACGGGCACTCAGGTTCCTTTGGAAGGATCCCACCTGCAGTGACCCCCAGCTGGACATCAGCACAACAGCAGTGCCATCATCACTGTCCCTCCATGTGCCACTGCCCCAGACCCCCACAGTAAACACCCCCTGAGACAGCAGAGTGGCATCAGGGGGGCTCAGAAACGAGCCTTGAATTCCCCACACCCTTTGCTGTGGGAAGGACAGGGAGCAGCTTTCCCCCGTCCAGGAGGGGCTGGATTAGAGACCTGATCAGGCAGCAAACAAATGCAGATGTACAGGACTAAACAAAACCTTGCTTCTGATTGCCATGTCAACAAATTAGACAACTGTGTTGGCAGCTTGGCAGGCTCCTCTTGTTTGCATGGGTAAATCAAGTTCTCAGTCTTTCAGTCTTTGCAGTTGCACAAGAATTTCTAATTCTTTTAATTTTTAATTTTTTTTTCCTTTTT
>VZTB01014676.1:528947-588082 GCA_013397245.1 Thryothorus ludovicianus | reverse complement strand
TTGCTGGCATCATTCCGGAAAGCTGATTGTGTGGGGATCTGCCTTTGTGTCAAAAACCTGGATAGTTGTGACTGCCCTGGATGAGCTCAGGGCACAGCAGTTGTGATCTCCCAGCCCCAGGGCTGCTGCAGCTGGGGGTTTACCCTGCCTGTGCCCCAAACCTGCACCCCTGCAGCAGCAATTCCACCAGCACAGCCTCCCACAGCCTTCCCCTCAGGAAAAAACAGGAACTCCCCACGAACACTCAGCCAAGACTCTCCTCATAAAACTTTACAGCGCCTGTTTCCTTATGATAATCCATAGAAATGTGATTTAATGGGACTAGGAGGAGAACAAGCCCAGCAACAAGGCCAACAGGCAGTGGCTGTAGTCTCCCATCTCATCACTTTTCCTGTCCTGCCCATTCTCTCTTTGGTTTCAGTGAGCATTATTTTGCTCATGCTGTCACTGCATCATTACATGCTCTCCATTACACTGCTCGAAAGCCTGAAGGTCTTTGTGGTTATACTTTATGGCACGCTTTGTGGCTTTTTTTGTTCTTTTTTTTTTTTAAAATTCAGCTTTGCTCTGGGTTGCTGTTACGCCCACTAAACCACTGCTCACAATTTGGAAAAAGAAACTGTGTCCAAAGGAAATGCTGGAGACAACCACGCAAACAATTCCCGTGAGATGTGAGTTTTATCCCTGATCTGGATTTGACTCAGATTGCAGAGCAGAATTCCCCGTGTGCAGCCCCACAGGTTGTTTTTCAGAGGCAATATTGGGTGTGTTTCCCAAAACCCCAGAGCAGCCCCAGCCTGGGGGTCTCACCCTGCTCTCCCTCCCTCCTTCACTTCCCCTGGGCAGTGCAAGGGGCAGAGCCATGCCAGCCCACCACACAAAGCAACATTAACTCCTTTAATTACATTTACCACCCTCATTTCTTATTAGTGTGAGGCAAGTCGGGCCCAGCCACCGAGATGAAAAATCGACAGCTGCACAAATATGGAACAAAATAAGCAAATAATTCATAACCTGGCTAAACAAAGACTTCACAGGGCTTGTTTGCTTTCACAAATGTGAATACATAGAAATATGTTTCAGCAAAGAGACTCTGCCAAGATTTTTTTGTGGAAAACTTGTCCAGGCTGGTGCACAGGCAGCTCCAGATGGGAAAAAGGGATTTGGGTGGATGTGAGAGTCCAGCAGAAAGCTGAGGATAACCAGCGGGTGGTTCTGTCCCCTTGTGAGCTGGGATGTCATTGGGAGGGTGAAGTGAGATATCTGAGAGAAGGGCAGGCTGTTTTGAGCCATCTTTATTCGAGGGAGGCCTCCCCTGGTGAGCACTGAAGTTCCCCCTCAGTGCAGGCCCTGCAGGCTGTGAGGGATGCTCTCCTCCCAGCAATTCCTGGTAAACACCAAAAATCGTGGAAATTGCTCCATTCCCCCCCTTACTGCAAAAGGAACAATCTGCATTCTAAATGGGATTAAAGCATCACTACAAACCCCACTAATTCCCTCCCAGCAGGGGCCAGTCAGCTCCCTGGGTCAGCCCTGGCAGCACCTTTTCCTCTCCCAGCAGGGAAAGCCTGGTCCTGGCTGGGCATGAGGAGGATGCTCAGCCTCCCTGTGTGCCTGTGTGCCCCCTGCCCATGGAAGGGAATGACAGGAGAAGGCTGAGAATTGAGAATTTGGGGGTCATGCCTCAGCCCGGGGATCTCCTGGCTCCAGGGGTTGATGATTCCTTCAATTCCAGCTCTTGTTTCTGCCTGGGGAGAGCTGGTAACAGTGCAAAGCCAGAGTCCCTGTTCACCTGCTTAGCTCTCACTTAAAGCAAACAAAAACAGGAGAATCCAATAGTCCTTTTTCCTTATGGATTAGCAAGTCAGGAGGTTCCAGGAGAATTCAACCACATTTTTGTGATCAGGTGATTTTCATTTTGATTTCTGTAACCACAAAACAAAGCAACAGCCTGATATGAGTCTAATCCATAGTGAGGAAATAAAGGACATTTTTCATGTATGCAGGAGGGGGGTGAAAAGATTCATCTTTTCCATCAATGCAAAACCTGTTTTGTTTTTTTTTAATCCCAAACTTGGTCCAGTGTCTGTACAGCAAACCAAGCTGATCACGTTATGTGCCAAGTGTTGCTCAGGAGCAGCAGCGATATGATTAATTAAATAGTCACTGGGCCAAAAAAGGACTGAAAATTAATATGATTTTCTGGCCACTCCAGCACTTCATATCAGAGAGACATGGCTGAAATACTAAACCTTGGGAGCAAGGAACGGGCTCCAGGTCTGCTCCGTGCCAGGTCAGGGACCTGAGGGCACAGGGAGAGGCCAAGCTGAGGGTTCCTGGCATCCAGGGGCTGCAAATGCCCCCATTCGACCCCCCTGCCCAGCTCCTGGCTCTGTGTGTTCACCCTGGCACCCCTCACTGCTCCAGACCACCCTGCTGCAGTTCTGCAGAAGGACCAAGGCTAAATCAGACCCAGGGAAAATTTTGTACTTTCACTTAATTGCTCATTCAGGGTATTTCTCTGATGGTCTGCAAGAATATTGGTACCTGCTCCCAGGGGAATATCAAATGCAGGTACGGATACAGAGCTGCTGTACCCATGTAAATCCCAGAATCATTAAGGGGGAAACACCTCCAAGAACACCAGGTCCAACCCTTGACCAAACACCTCCATGCCCACCAAACCACACCGTGATAAACCCCACAAAACTCCAGCTCTTGAATTCCTTCAGCACCAGCACCACAGCTTTAGAACACGGCATCTAAATGTAAATTTAAAATAAAGAACAGGTGATGGAATTCTGTGAACTACCAGCAGGTTTTTGCATCTGAGCCTCACTGAATCATCAGGCCTTTGCTGCAAGTGCTGCTGCTCAGATTTAACAACTGCAGGGAGTTTGGTTAATATCCAGTTTTATTCCAGGAGTGAGGGTTTCAGCTCTGGCAGCCTCGGGGCTGTGCCCATTCCCTGGGGAGCCTGGGCAGTGCCCAGCACCCTCTGGGGGTAGAGCCTTGCCCAAAATCCAGCCTAACCCTCGACCCAGCCCGCAGGGAATTCACCTCTGAGCAGGCACCAGCCAGTATTCCCACCTGTGTTCCAAAGGTAACATTCACTGGAGTGCTCTTGAAATGCCATTGTTTTCTTTCTCATTTGCATATGCAAATCACCGTGAGCTTTATGCAAGGAGAGGACGAGTCCTAGCACCCCTTTTAGCCAGACCGTATTTCCTGCTATTCCTGGCTCTCCCCACTCCACTCCTGGCCTGTGTCTGAGAACACAGAGGTAAACAAAAATGAAAAATGATGAGAAGGAAGCGAGCCACCTGCTTTCCCCCTCGGAGGGCTGGGATTCATCGTGAGCAGGAGCCCACAGGGTCCCCAGGCCTTCTAATTGCTCCAGTTGGTTCAGTTTGGCACCGTGGCCATCTGGCTATTTGGGGCTGGCAATTAAAAACGGTGAGGAACAGCTGAAAATGTTACTGGACTTGTTTTTATTAAAGACTAAGAACAGGCACATGAAAAACCTCCAGTGCAACTCCAGCTGTGCAGTGGAGAGCCAGGCATTCCAGCTGATCCCGTGGATACCAATGCAGGCTTTTCCAAAGGCATCTCCACAGCCTGAGGTGAGGGTTTGCTGCGCTCAGGTAGGAGCTGTGCCTGGATAGACCCTGTCTGAAGGGAGCAGGACAAAGGCACCAGTGGGGCTGATCTGCTCAGAAAGCCTGAGGAGCAGCAGGTGCTGGGAGCTGGGAGCTGTCCCAGCCAGGGGAGAGCACAGGGAAGGGCAGCTCCCAGCCCTGCCTGCCCAGCTGGGCACTCTCCAAAGGGTTCTGCACCCAGGCAGCACTGGGGACAGGGCTAGGGGTGACACTTGCTGCTCTAGGACACGGGGACAGCGCACTGAGTGACCCCTGGCTCTCTCCTGCACTCACAAAAAAGCACTGCTTTTGTTTTATTTTCATTATTGCTCCACAACAGGCCTTTAGAGAGGAAAATGTTCTACAGAGGCCCTCCCAGAGAGCCCTGGAACCCTGTTCAGCACCCCATCACCCCTCCTGCCACCATCACCCCTCCTACCCCCATCACCCCTCCTGCCACCATCACCCCTCCTGCCACCATCACCTCCCCTGCCACCTCACCCAGCTTGGGCCGTGGCCTGGGGTCAGCCCAAGCCTCCATGGAAGATTTCCCAGCTCCAGGCAGAACCCTCTTGCAATCAGGAGTTGGGTTCTGCAGCTTGCAAAGCCTTTCCATATTTATGACAGATACCGGGGATTAACTTCATTTAGGAATTTAACGATGATTACACTTCATTATCCTGCACACAAACAAATATTACCAGGAACAAGTGAATCACACAGAATGCATTCTTTGAGTCTTTGTTCCCATGCCCCTAGAATTGATGGCACACCGGGGTTTGGCAGCTCCACGCTGCCCAACAGAGCCACAGAGGCAGGAGGGGATGGATGCTCCAAACCCCGGTCCCAGCACAGGGGACACTCCTGGGAGGGGCCATCCCACACTGCCACCTTCACCTCTGGCAGTGTCACCTGTTATTGATGCTCTCCTGAGCTGGCCCTGGCTGCAGCTGCCTCACACGGGGCTGGAGCTGGTTCTGCTCCGTGCTGGATCCCACCCTGCTGGCTTAGGGCTGGCATCTCTGGCAGCCTCGTCCCTGCCGAGCCACCCCTCCTGCCCTTCACCCCATGGAAGGTGGGCACAAAGCTGATCATTCACATGCCAAGAAATACCCAAAAATGAGGCTGGTGCAGCTCAAATCCTACAGGGACGTCCCCAGCAGTTGTGCCCTGAGTGGCACCTTGGAGAAGTCAGAGCCACGTGTCCCCTGCTGGGGACAGAGCTCTGCAGCTCCCCGTCCTGCTGAGGCAGATCTTGTGCCAAACCACTCCTGGGAGAGTGAGGGGGGAAGATAACGAACCTGTTTAGAGTTTAATCTTGTCTAATGAAGAGGGGAATCAGCAAAAAGGGGAAAGCAACATTTGACCCAGTTCTATCAGCACTTAAACCCTGTGCATGTGGCACTTGGGGACGTGGGTCAGTGTGGCCTTGGCAGTGCTGGGGGATGGCTGGACTCCATGGTCACAGAGGGCTTCTGCAACCTAAGTGGTTCTATGATCCCAACACTGTTAATATCACGTTATTTATTCCTCTGGTATTTCCAAAGCTGAAATTATTAACATAGCTGAAACCTCTCCAAGAGAGGGTTTGCTTTTAATGATTTTCTCCTCCCTGATTTTAAGGTTAAATTCTGAGATTGTATCATGCATTTCTATTTTGAGATGAGCAGGAGTGCACTGCATCAACAAACAGGGGAGAAATTATGGAGCCACAAGTCCAGGCAAGGAATTGGGAAATACTGACAGCCACTGATGTAGCAAAAGGTCAAAGTGGTTGGAGGGCAGAGGCTGTGATGCCCATCACCACCATACCAGAGCTTTCCATCAGCACACATTCATTATTACAGGATAAATTAACTTCTCTCCCCAAGGAATGACTTCTGGCATCTGGGGAGAGTCCATGTTTTGGTTTAAACCTTTTCCTAGATGCTGCTAAAGACCCCAAGCCTCCCTGGGCAATGTCTGCCCGTTAGAGGTAGAATACTTGACTTGAGCTTCTTTTGAGGCAGCTAGGAAAGAGCTGGAGGTGGGAGAACTCCCCACACTCCCAGCTGGCAGGACCTGGCAGGGATGGGCTGTGCCATCACCCAAATCCCAGCAGTGGCTGTGGTTTGTCAGGACTGCTACAAACACCCAGGGATGGCTGCAAAGCCAGCCCAGAGAGATCTGAGCCAGCAACAAACAAAGTTTGGAACAAACGAAGCAGCTGCTGATGGATTAACTCTACAACAGCCTGGAAGGACCTCAAAATAATTCATGTGTTGAGAGCTTCTATAAATCTTGCTAGTGGGGTGTCCTTGGCGAGCAATTAGATGAGTAACTGCTTTTTTTGGGGGGAGATTTTCTTTTGATGATGTTCTGCTGGCAGGTAAAGATGGAGTAGACAAACCAAACCCAAGGAAACTCTGCCAGAGCCCAGTTTGTAACTCAAATTAGGTTTATGAGTGTTATCAATTTTCCCTCTCCTTACTGAAAATCAAGGATCCTTTCACTTTCAGATCTTTAAATCATGTGCAAATGTGCAACAGGATTTAGTGTTTGCAAAGGTGGCTTTTTCCTTTGGACTGTTACAGAAACAAAGGAGTCCAACAACATTCACTGCGTGGCTTTTCATACACAGATGACAGAGCACTGCTGATGTCTGAACGCCTGGCTTATTTGCTAATTTATTATTCATTTACTTCTAGATTATAATGTCTAATTTATTCTGTAATGTATCAATTTCTCCCCCGATTTAGCTCTCTGTCATCCAATCTGGAATTTAAATATAAATAAGTAAATAAATACGCACGTTCTGTGCGGCAGGTGAGCAATAAGGCATCATCATTTGGCACAGCCAGAGCGAGATGAAGCACAAAGGGGGGGATGGATCTGTGCAGAGCCCACTGCTCCATCAGGCAGAGGAGGAGCACGTCAGAGCAGAGCAGGCTGTAGTTATAGCAACCATATGCTTCGCTGGAATTACACATTCCCGGGGCCACGGGCAGCAAAACAACAGCCCGGCTCTGGTGGGGGAAAGCAGAGTGTGCCCAGAGCCTGGGCTGGCTCCAGGGCACCGACTGGAGGCTCCAGATCTGGTCACACACGGGGACAGCACACCGGAGCCAGCGGGGCTTGGTTCCCACACATCCCCCCTGCAATCCCCACTGCTCATTCTCATGGGGATTTCTGAGTCAAATAACACCGAGTCCTGCTCATTTCTCACTGGGCCACACTCGGTGTGGGGTTTTTAATAACTCACTGCTTTTTCCAGGTCACTGTCCCTGGGCTCACGTGGCAGCAGGTGGCCAGCACTCGGCTTTGGGAGCACCATCCTTTAAGCAAGGGCCTGACCTGCAAACTGGCTCCAAATTCAGAAACAGAGAGAACTCTGGGCTGAGAAAGGAGGAGCACATCCCAAACCCTACCAAGGCTCCAGCCCCGCCAGGCTGGCACATCCAGCAGGCTGAGCCAGCAGCAGTGAGCCCTGCAGACGGAGAATGAGGAAAAGAGAATTCCCAGGAGTGCTGTGCTGAGTCCAGCAGTGCCCTGAGAGCATCTGGGCAGCCCCAGCTCCCGTGGCTCCCACAGCCTCCCCAGCACAGCTCCGGGGTGGAGCAGCTGCACGGGGAGAGCAGCTGGTGGAGGCATCTGCTTGCAAATTAAAGAGTGTCCAAACACTGATGCCAGAATTTGGGCTGAATCAATAGGCCAGATAAAATGCTAATTGCAATTACATCGGTCACTGCGCCACGCCTGGCACTCTTGGCCTGCCTTGGTTGGACTCCATAGGGTAGCAGCTGAGGGAGAGATGTGCCTGGTGCTCCTGGGTGCCCCCTGCCACCCCTCATCGGGAGAGGGGGTCACCAGTGACAGTCACAGCGTGCTGCAGGGGATGGCCCCAGGGGCCCCTGCCACCGTGCTGTGGTCACCTCCTGCCAGGGACCCTGGAACAGGCGGGAGCAGAACAACAACACACAGTGGGTTCTCCAGAGGTACCTGGGAAGAACTCTGCCCGAGCAAACACAGATCATCCCAGAGGAAAAGCACAGGATTTAACTCTTTAAAAACATTATTTCTCAATAGCAGCCTAAGGCAGCACATTCCTGGATGTCTGGAATTCCCAGAGCCTCTGGCTCTGTCCCAGCTGCATCCCTGCAGGGGCAGGTGCTGGGTGTGCTGCTCTGTCCCTGCAGCACCTGCAGCCCTGGGTTTAGGATGTGCCACTAAAGCACCACAGCCCTGACTCACACAGAGGGAAAGGGATGAGGATTATTCTTCCTCCACCCAAACTGTTCATTAGGTCAGCATCAATAAAACCAGGGCCAAAGGCACACCAGAGACTGAGAACAGGGCAGCTCCTGACCCAGGAGGGGAAGGGTTAAGGGTTAGGACTTTTATTGATTCCCTTTAAATCTCTGCCCAAAGGGAGTTCCAGTCCTGAGCTGGCAGTTCAGGAGAATTTTCTAACTTAATCTGCAAGAGGTGCCTTTGGAGGTTTGTAGGAAAGTTCCCCCAACAGCAGCACACTGAGCTTTGGAACTGCAGAGGGGCCCTCACAGAGCTGAACCCACCCCAAGTGACCTCACCCCGAGTGTCCCCACCCTGAGTGTCACCACCCCGAGTGTCCCCACACAGAGCACGTGGCCACCAGCCCAGGCTGCTCCAGCCCCAGTGTCCAGCCTGGCCTGGGACACTCCCAGGGATCCAGGGACAGCCTCAGCTGCTCTGGGCACCCTGTGCCAAGGCCTCCCCTCCCACACCTGACCTGAGTCCCCCTCTCAGCATTCCGTGTTCAATGCTCATTACATTTGTCCTTTTTTATCCCACATGGGGCCACCTCCATCCCCTGCCAAGTGCTGACAGCTCAGGGACAGGCACTTGGGCTTTCTCCTATTGGTTTCATGGAATTATTTCTGCTTTTCTCACTCATTTTTAGAAAAGAGATAGATTAATTCCCATAAAAATATTTCAGTTATTATTCCCAGGGTATTGTTTGCTTTCTCTTTTCTTTCTTTTTGTACTTTCAGTAGCAGTGAAAAAGGGATGAAGAAAAATAAATGACATTATCAGCCATTTTGAGAACAAAACTGAAAGTTTTTAGAAGTCTCTTTATAGTATTCATTACTTCCATGACATCAAAGTGGTTTTCTCTTGAGTAAGCAGTTGACTTTTAAACCATGGGACAGATGAAGAAAGCAAATTTCACAGAAAATAATGATAATTTAGAAGTATTTTTCCAAGTGAAAGTATTTAAAAACTAAATCCATAAAAATAAATCTAAGCACTTCTTAGCTTAACCTAAGATGATTTAAAAGACACAAATGAGGGGTGGTGCTACTGCCAAGAAGGGATGGAGGTCACACTGGATCCTGCCTTCCCTCTTCCCCATTTCTCACTGGAACATTTCTCAAAGCCAGAGTTTGGAGGAGGTGTAGCCCTGGAGGTCTGGAATTGGGCAGCACCTTTGGGATGCCCAGGCCCCCTGCCAGGAGCTGCCAACGACACTTGGGTGTTCACTCTTGGTTGGGTTGGAGCTCAGGGAAAGGGTCTGCTGCCCCCAAGGGTGCTGGGCACTGCCCAGGGAATGGGAGCAGCCCAGGGAATGGGAACAGCCCAGGGAATGGGCACAGCCCAGGGAATGGGCACTGCCCAGGGAATGGGCACAGCCCAGGGAATGGGCACAGCCCAGGGAATGGGCACAGCCCAGGGAATGGGCACTGCCCAGGGAATGGGCACAGCCCAGGGAATGGGCACAGCCCAGGGAATGGGCACTGCCCAGGGAATGGGCACTGCCCAGGGAATGGGCACTGCCCCGAGGCTGCCAGAGCTCCAGGAGCCCCAGGGATGCCCAGGGTGGGATTGCTGAGGGGTCTGGGCAGGGCCAGGAGCTGCACTGCATGATCCTGGTGGGATCCTGGGCTCTTCCATGAGGCCATGGGATGTTTTTATCCCACCTCCTGGCCTGAAGTGCTCTCAGGAAGATTTGGGTGGGAGGGGGCAGCTCAGTCCAGCACAGCCCCCGCCCCATTGCCCCGTTCCCAGCTCCTGCCCCGTTCCCAGCCCAGTGTTCAGAGCCAGCCCTCGTGCTGCACACCTCCCCTCACTGAGGATTCCTCAGGGGATCTCAGCACCAGCACACGAGTACAAATCCCTGCCCTGCTGGAGATGAGGCTGCCGTGGAAGCAGCCCACGCTCCCCTCCCCAGCAATCACCCGACCCCAGGCTGGCTCTGGATGAACCATTCCTGGTGATGGAGCAGCCCACACCTGCTTTAAATGGCCCAGGGAAGCAGCAAAGCACTGCACCAGCTTCCCTGTGCTGTGCTTTGCCCTGCTGGCCTCCAGGCAGCACAGGGCACCTGTGTGACCATGAAATGCCAGGGTTTGTGTCATTCCCAGTTTGTCCCAGTTTGCCTGCTCCTGCCCATCCTGCCCTGCTGGGACAGGGCTGGTCCTGCTGGGCCCAGCAGCTGAGGCTGCACTTGCTTTGTGCAAACACAAAAAGAAATCCTGTAACTTCAGCGTTTCAATCAAATGAAAAGGTTTCATTCCACATGAGATGCCTTTTTTCCCCTTCATTCTCGGGTCAGTGAACTGTCACCCTGCTCCTGCCATGAAACTCGAGGCAGTATTTAGGGAGAAAAGCGCCACTGTGGAGCATCAGGGCCAGAGGTTCCCTGCTGCAAATGTCAGCACTCAGGCTGTAATGTGTTCTTCAGTGATAGTTTGACCTCCAGGGTTCCCTCCCTGCTCCAGGTCACCTGCAAATTTTACAAGTTCTCCTCCACACAAGTCACCAATTAAAACAGAGAAAGGGCTGGAGAGCCAGACAGGTTCCTCTGGGACCCTCACTGGAAAGGCTCTCGCAGATCTTCAGGCAAATGCTGACAATTACGACTGAAATAAATGTCTCAAACAGCTCTTTGTGCATCCCACACCAAGACACACCTCTCTGGCTAACCTGGAAATGCAAAGAACGTGTATTGGAACTATTTGTTTTCCTTTTACCACCAGGTTGGTCGATTAGACTCATCTCACTTTCAACCAACCCGTGATGGTTGCTCTATTTCCATTTTAGTCACCTCTTCCAAGTGTTGTGGGCTGATCTCTGGGCCCTGATTAATCTCAGGGAAATTAATTCTCTTTCCAAGAATTTGTTAGGCTTTTTAGTCAATAATAAACTGGACTGCATTTTTTCCTTTTACATTTAGGATCTGTATTTGCATTTTGATAGTTCTGAGACCTCCTCTGATCTCCACAAGCTGTTAAAAAACTATTGCTCCTCATTCCAAAATAGTTTTGATTACTTCTTTCTAATTCTAAAGAGAATTTCCTCCAGTCCTGTGCCCTGACCTATCCAGCACATCCAAACAAATTCACATCTGTTTGTTCTGTGTCTTGGTCCCTTATTCTACCCCCTGGTCACAATTAACCAGGTTATCAGGGCATTTTAGATGCTTCTGTAAGCAGCCACTAGATCTGCATTTCCTCTGCTCTCTTATTTCTGACATATTTGTAAGCCCTGTCTCCTCCTGCTTTTCGCCTGGCTTGTTAACAAACCACACTCCTTGCTTCGGGCTCTTTGTATTCCCACACGTGCCTGTGCTCTGCCCTCGCCAAGGGCTGCTCTGCTCTCCCCTTCCCTGGGAGCCCCCCCTGCCCGGGGGTGTTTGCTGTGTCCCTGTGGATGGCAGGCACCCACCGGGGGCTGCACAGACTGGGAGTTCCCTCTGGGCACCTGCCCTGCCTCCTCCCTTCATCCCGAGGGATTCCTCTCCTTCCTCCTCCCTTCATCCCGAGGGATTCCTCTCCTTCCTCATCCCTTCATCCCGAGGGATTCCTCTTCTTCCTCATCCCTTCATCCCGAGGGATTCCTCTCCTTCCCCATCCCCCTTCATCCCGAGGGATTCACCTCCTCACAGGTGAAAAGGGCAAACAAGGAGAAATGTCTGAGGGGGATTCTGGAAGCCCCAAAGCCTGGCCCAGAGTTTATTTCCCACCGAAGTCAGTCCTTGGCCCCCTCGGCAGCCGGAGGCTGGGTCAGGGTGGATTGCAGGCAATAATTCCTCTCCTTCCCCCTCTGCTGGTGTGCCGGCAGTCGGCAAAGAGCGCAGGAGGCTTCCAGGTGCTAATTCTGAGTTCCAAGCAGGCAGTTTCTATCCCAAGTCTTCCCACAACCCCAAGCCAGCCTCCCAGACACGGGGCTCCACGGATTTGCTGCTCTTGCCCTCTCACATTTTGATCGCTTCCCCTCCCTCACTGTCAAAGTCCCAAGTGCTTCATTTTCTGAGATAAAGAACAATGTGCATGAGAGAGATGGAGCAAAAAAAGCACCCTGCAATTAAATGTTTTAATAGACATTTTGAAGACGGTTTTGAAAGGGATTTAAATTAATATTGACAATGGCACGCATCAAGGGGCTCAGGCAGAACAACACCCTTCACTCTGTCTGCTAAAGAATGAAGTGTAAAAATAAAACCCTGCAATATTTTGTCCCAGCATCCCTTTTTGCCTCTCCCAGGGCAGACATCCTGGAATGCCCCTCCTCGATTCCTTGGGTTCCAGGTCATCTATGCTCTGCTGGAAGGGGCCCAGTACAGCCCTGCAGCACCCCAGGGTGAGCAGGCTGGGACACTGGTGCAGACTGGGACACCCTCCATGCCACCAGCTCATCCCCACAGCTGAGCTAAGCACGCTCGGGCTAAGGAAACATTATTTCCATTACATTTGGCTTAAACCCACTTATTTATAATTAAGTTACTGATCCGTGCGTTGGTGTAAAACGACTCTACAACATAAGTGCAGCAATAACCCAGAACTAAATCTTTAAATAACAATTGTCAAGTGAGAAGATATATATAGAATATATCAAAACTAATAACGTTCATCCATCTTTCAAAACAAGTTAAATGTGCCTGTTTCTTCTGGAAAATCTGTGTTTGCTCATTGAACATTTTATTTTCATTACATTTGAACCTTTCAGCAGGAATAAAATACACAATCAGAGTAGGACGGTTGTTTTGATTGGTTTGCAGGCATTTCTACATTAGAAGAAAAGGAAATGCATTAAGATTCCCAGAGACATTTGTGCTGGTGACCACTGGGAAGAAGCAACATAAACAGGGAAATGTGTAATCAGGAATGACAGCTCCAGCAGAGATCTTATTAACCAGAGAGTGTAGGACAGGCTGCTAAGGGGAGTCCCAGCACCAGGGACATTCCCGGGCATTTGGGCAGAGAACTCAAACAGCTGCTGAGCCACAGGAGGGGCAGCTCGGTGACATCCTCAGTGCAGGGCTCGCTCCTGGAGCATCCCACAGCCTGCACCCAGCAGAGCTGGAATCCAAACCCTCCTCTCTGAGCAGGGCCCTCATGGGCAGGGACTGCCCCACCCCAGAGCAAGCAGGAAACAGCCAAAACCCCGCTGAGCTCGCACTCACAGCTGGGCAGAGCTGGTGCCCAGGGAATTTGGGCACCTCTCTGGTTCTGCACCCCCAGGGCAAGGAGTCAAACTGACCCCAGCAGCGACAACCCAAGTTCTGCAAGGAATTAATCCCTTCAGCATACAGGGAATACATCTAAAGGTGACCATTCCTGGGTACTGTACAATGACTTATCCCACCACTGGGGCCCATTTTGAACAAACAGTTCAAATCAATAGTTTTTTTAATCAATAGTTCAGTGACTTACCCTGTCTTGGGAGCAGCAGAAACATCTGGTCACCACTGACACCAGGAGAGCTGGAAGGGAAACAGCTTTTGTTGTTCAAAAAGCACATTAAACACATTGTCCGTGAGGAATTCCACAGGAAACTGAACTGGCTGTGTCAGTGCTTACTGCACTCTGCTTGGCACCAGCTTCAAGCTACTACATTATGCACCCAGCTCTGGGGCTAGACAGGAACACAGAGAATCACAGCCATGAGAATTTGAAGAAGTGTTGCTCCTAAAGCAATTAATTATCTTAAACACTTCCAAGCCTTTGTGAACAGATGTAACCTCATAAAGAACCCATCATCCTCAAGTTCCTCAACTCACTGTATCTTCACGTTCATTGCTGACACTACTGAATTTCCTGTTGGATCCTTTAAAGACATCTCATTTATCTTTATTGGATTTCCTTTCACTTGGGTTTAAAGTTAAGCCATGCAGGAGAAGTTAAGCTGTAGCACAGGAGAAGTAATCAGTGCATAAGGTCTGAATCTTAACAAAGGGTGTCTCAACTTGCTGAAAATGCAGAATATTGTGCAAAACGCTGCTCTTCGGGGGCTGCCTCAAACAGAGCTGTGTGTGTGTGTGCTGTCACAGGTGCCAGAGCTGGGAAAGGCTCGCTGCACTTCAGGAAGCTGCCTCTGGAACACCTGGAGGTACCGAGGTCTGCCACGCCCCCAGGACTCACACAAAGTATAAAATCAGGAAAGCAGGAGAGTGTCTGGGTTTGAAGCAGCAGAACTGATCCAGGCAGACAGGAGCCAGGGGTGAGGCCAAGGCTGGGAGGGCAAACACACGGAGGGATGCAATGGTTTGAGCTGGGACCCTGAACACCATCCTGCCGTGGCAGGGACACCTTCCACCATCCCAGGGTGCTCCAAGCCCCAGTGTCCAGCCTGGCCCTGGCCCTGAGCCTTACCTGGCACATGGACACAGGGCTTTGGGTCAGCCCGGGGCTGCCAAGCTTGGGAGGAGACTCTGAGGGAAGCCAGGTAAAATCAAATGCATTAACAAAGCAAAGCCATTTTTCATCATCACTCTTCTCCTGTGCCCTTCCTCTCCCAGCCCTGCCACGTCCCACATGATTTTGGGCACAAACCTGGATTCACCTCCCCCTTGCTGCTCCCCAGAAGGGCTCTCTGCAGATGTTGCCACAAACGCTCCAGCAGCTGAGTGAAGAAAGCTTTATATAATAAATAAAATAAAGATTTATCAAACTCTGGGAGCCCCAGGGGAAGCCTCAGCATGAATAACCCGGAGTGTCCGGGCCCAGGGGATCCAGCACACATGCAGTGAGCAGAGCTGGCAGTGCTGGAACGAGGGCTGGCACAGGGATCAGAGCCAGGGTTTGCATTTTGATCTGCAGGGAGCTGCAGCCCCCGGCGGGGCCGTGCCAGCGTGTGCCACAGCAGATCCATCACGGGCTCCCCCCTCTGCCCTGCTGCAAACCCCCCCTGAGCTACGGCAGGCTTCACATCTAAGGGAGCCAATTAGAAAATATGGATGCTCAAGGTACACTCGTGCTGTTTACCTAAAATTGATTAAAGGCTGGAGCAAATAACTCCTCCATCATCTGTCCCAAGGGTGCAAATATAGACACTGCCAAACGTTTGGGTTTGCTGCTACCACTGTGTTCAAACAGCTCAGCTCACAAATGGCACTTTGAGGAATACGGGCTCAGCTGCAGGGCTTTGAATCTTCCGTGATATACTGACATTACTTGGAGTTTATCTTTATTGAGCTTCGAGTATGATATGGTGAAAGGGAAAAAACCCAGTAAAACTTCCATGAAATGAGTTACAGATGCAGCTGCTTTAACAGAGATTGCAAAATCATGCAGTTATTCCACATGCTGCTGCTTAGAGTGTGCTTCACCCGCACTACGGCACTCCAAGGAACAAAGGAAATGGAGCAAAATTCGAGATGAAAACATCCCCAAAGGAGACATGTCGTCATCCTGTGCCTCAACTTCTTTTTGGATGCTCTCCACCATGACTCACACATTTTAGCAGCTCTTTTGATGCTGTTAGAGTCATTTTTGAAGTCTCCTAATCTCAGTGCTTCCTGTAAAGCAGAATAGCTGGAATAACTTCACTGGAATGACAGGGCAGCTGTGTGCAAGTGCCTGCACTGAGAGCCTGGCTGTGGGTTCCTTTTCCAATTACTTGTCTAATCCACCTGTGATCCGTCTGTGAGCACAAATCCATCCCATACTACACACACCTGCAATTTCTTATCACTGACACTGGACTTTGTTGCCACAGTTTCAATTTACACTTCAATATCACAAGAAAGAGATGGAGAATGTCTCTTTCCCTGACCAGCATCTCAATGTTCTGGATTACAAAACTGTCTGCACAAACTGATTTCCTGTAGAACCAGGCAAGGAAAAGATATTTTGAATCACTGATCATTCCAGGAAGTGTTAAAAGAAAAAAAATTTAAAACCATAACTAACATAAATGTCAACACACTGATGAATCAAAAAGTTCAAATGTCTGGTTTGGGATAATAGATATATATATATATATCTTTTTCTCTTGGCAGTATTCAATCTTACACCTATCAATATGATACCAAAGGTTTTCAGAAAAAAATGGCAATTAAAAAAATTCTGAACAAGAAATCAATAAATCAAGCAAAATAATACAGTTTTAAAGCCTCCATCTGCTGAATAGCTCATCATTAATGTGTTTCTCAAATTGTGCTGGGATCACATTTCTATTTCTATTGAAAAATCTTGCACAAAAATGTCCTCCAGTCCCAAACTGAAATATTAGAACAAGTGCCAACAACTTCTCCTCCAATCCTAATTTCTAACATCCTCCTTGAAATTCACTTTAATTTCCGATTTCCTTAGGAATTTCACTTTCACACCTTTAAGTGGCTGAACAGAGCCTTGATCCAAGCTCAGGGACAGGCAGCAGAAACAGCTCCTGCCAGGAATTCTCTATTTCTGTTTCAAACCCATTTTTGCTTCTCACCCAACACATTTTAGAGCTGCAGTTTTCCATCCAGGCCTTGGCTCATTGTCCAGGATTTCCTGTGGGATGGGAAGAGCCTGGTGGCATCCCCCAGACCAAAGGCTCAGTCTGCAGTGAAATTGTGCCCGTGGTGTTCGTGTTTGGTTTCTTCTGCAAGCCAGAGCTCCCCCTAAATTCACCTGCTCAGCCCACACTCCAGGCTGGGCACAAAGCTTGCCCTTCTGCTGGGTGGAAATTAAAGCAAGAGCAGTAAAACTACTTCAAAAATGAAATGCAGCAAGGCCAGGAGGCAGGTACAAAACCCTCGGCCACTCCTGAGTTAATCTGGGGTTTCACAACGAGAATTCAGCTGTCTGGGGGAAATAATTGAGTGGAAATCTGTTTAAAGTCCTGCACTTTGATTTTATCTAGCAATACACATAATCAATCCCAGGGCTGAAAGCTGTGGATTACAAAATGTACCAGAGCAAATGGGAATTTTATTGGCTCAGATATAAACACGAAGGGGCCAGCGCAGGGATGACCTTGTGGTGGATGGATGGCAGCAGGGAGGAAAGGCTGCCAGCCCTGCTCTTTAATCACCCAGGGCATCTTCCCAGGGAGGAGTCCCAGCCTCCAGAATGCAAACCAGCCCCGGGGATGAGCTGAGCAAAGCTTTGGACGAACTCTAAATTACGTGGTGGGATCCTTGGGGTGTCCTGCACCTGGCCAGGAGCGGGACTCTGGTGACCCTTGTGGGTCTCTCCTGGCCCAGGAGATCCTGAGATCCTGGCAGTTGAGTGGGGAGCCTGTTTTCCACTGCCCAGCCGTGCTCTGGACCTGCCCTCCTGCTCCCTCTCCAAGGGTGCTGCTTCCCAGCAGCTCCTGCAGCCAGAGGAGCCACGGTGGGTCCTGCAGAGCCCACCCTGTGCTCCCAAATTCCACTGCACACACACCCCAGCATGCAAGAAACTGTTTGTGAACTTCACTATTCAAATCTGTCCAGCACTAAAAAAGGCTTTTGAAAATCTCTCCCCTCCTCAAAAAATTTCTAAGTCCCATTGGGCTTTTGTGTGAAGCAGCTTTTTCCTCCCTTTTCAGAAACACAATATGTTATTCAAGAGCCAGAGAGTTGTCAGTTTTTATGTTATGATAATCTCCTCAAGCATCCAGTCCTATTCTGCTTCTTCCCTTCATGCTGTCACTCACATTCCAGCCTGTCACAAAAGAAAATGGCTGAATACATTAATTACAACTTGTTAGACCTCCATATAGTTAATGCTATTGAGAAAATCAAATCACTTGGAAAATAGCTAAAGAGAAACAGTTGCTGGTATTGCAGAATCTTTATGTGTCGCACTTCAAAGCTGGAGCTTTGCAAGACAACAAAAATGATTATTATAGAGAATGAGAAAATCAAATACAACTTGATCCTCTACCCTTGGAATGTTTTCTGAATGCATTACAATATATATTTTCTATCCTGGCAAGAGCAGTTGAACACTTTTCACATATTACCTTCTTTTATGGACTAATTACAAATGGCAGTTTGGAAATTACAGTATAAAAACTTTCTGAAGCTGGGAGGAGATCCAAGCCCCCCCTCACACAAACACCCCATCGACAGTGAGGGCTGCATTAAAGTGAGTAAAAGATAATTCTGTTGGGTCTGAGAAGACAAACAGTTGTCCTGGGGTGGTGAAGGGAGGTGCTGACATGACTCCCTCAGTGAGGCTCTGAGCAGGAAAGAGCTGGATTTTTAACTGAAACTCAAACACACACCTAACTGCTATGCTTCAAAATGATGAATTTCTGATCCGAGGCCCTAAGATCAGATCCAGTATTATTGAGTACAAATCACAAAGCCCTGACACCCCAGAGACTTCCCTGGGAGTGAAAACGAGTTAACCCCAGGTTTCACTCGTGGCTCACCCAGCTCTGCAGGAACTCCCACCAGGACTGTCCTGCTGAAGAAAAGTCACTGCACTGAGCACAGAGCAGGCAAATTCTTCCCAAACCTAAGATCTGTTGTCTTTCTACCTTAGGGACATTTAATTAGTCTGATATGAGAATGGATAGCCACTGTGCCATGTATTAAACCACTGTATTAGTAGGGAAAGACAATAATATCTTTCCAGCTTTGAAGAAGTTACCTGAAAAGTGAAACAGAAATAAAAACACCTTTGGGTGATGCTGATCTTGTCTTTGTGCCAGTCCAGCTCCAATTCATCTCTGGGGTGGCAAAGTGGGGCAGTGGGCGCAGCACAGGTCGTGCTCTGTGCTCAGTCCTGCCTGAGCCATGGCCACAGCCAAAGCTGCTGCAGCAGGAGATGGCAAGAGCTGGCAAGAGCTGGCAAGAGCTGGCAGCCCAGGCTCTGGGGGTGTCCAGAGGCTCTGGGAGCAGCTGCTCCAGGTGCTCCTGGCAGTCAGGGAGCTCTGAGATGAGAATCCTCCCCCTGTTTGGGGTTCACCCCTCTCTCCTTTTTGCCACACGGGAACAGTGGGACTGAGGCACACCCTGACAGGGGCTGTGTGAGCCAGGGCTGTCCCTGAATCCCTGGCAGTGTCCCAGGCCAGGTTGGACAGGGCTGGGAGCAGCCTGGGGCAGTGGGAGTTGTCCCTGCCATGGCAGGGGTGGCACTGGGTGATTTGTAAGGTCCATTCCCACCAGAGCAGTCTGTAGCTGTCTGACAGAGCTGCTGTGCTGGTGGCACCGGTGTCAGGGGACTGCAGCTGTGCCCCCAGTGCAGCTGGGATGAGCTCTGGCCTCACTCAAGCACAGTTTGGGCATTTCCTGCAGATGTTCACCCTCAGAGTGGCCCATGGGACAGAGCTGCCCCAGCAGTGTGGGGACAGCCACCCTGTCCTGCCTTCAAGTGCCCCTCAGGTGCCAGCCTCAGCACTGCTCCTCTGAGCCTCCCCAGCCTGTCCCTGACTCCTGTCCCTGCCACAGCCCAGCCACCTCGGCCGTGGAGCAGGACAGGGTGACAATGGCCAGGAGCAAAGAGCTGGGCCATGACACCAATAACGTCACAGAAAGAGCAGGGGCACGGCTGCCCTCAGAGCAAACAAAGCCCAAAACTCCCCCAGAGCCCTCAGCCGGGTCAGTGGCACCCTGGAGGGAGCACTCTGCTCTGTGGGGACAAGAATCAATGGAAAGCTGGAAAAGGTGCCCTGTGCCCCAGCCAGGGCTGCAGGGAACAGCAGCAAGGGGTGCGCAAGGACAGGTCCCCTCCTGAGGGGTGCCCAAGGACAGGTCCCCTCCTGAGGGGTGCCCAAACCTTGCCCCAGCTCCAGAGCTGCCCTGGGGAAACCACTGGGCCGAGTGTCACCAAAACCCACGGGCCAATGTGCCTGAGCAGGTGTCAAATGGCCATTAGCATTGCAGTGATCAGTAAACCCAAATTACATCTTATGGGTTTACTGCCTTAGATCAAGCATTAACCTGCCTTAATTAAACTGCATCTCAGTAATTGATTTCACAGGGCTGAACTGTAAGTAACAAATTGCAGAGGATCTGGGGCTTTATCTGGCAAGATAACATAAATCAGCCTTTACACGTTGTGTTACCTCCTTGCCTCCATCCCTTCTGAGGGGCTTGCTCACTCCACTGCCTTCACCTCCACACAACCTCCTCTGGCTTTACACCTACATTTAATCACTGCTGCTTTTTCTGCTCCAGCAGAGGAGACTCAGAGCTGGGCGTTGTAGGACAGGCAGCACTGAACATCTGATCACTGTGTGAAGCTCTTTCCCCGTGCAGAACCACAACCATTTGTTCCACTCCCCCAAGCACAGCCAGGGAGTGACTGAGTGTGCACAATAGGATGGGACTGGGGCAGTGAACCAGCCAGGGCACAGCAATCCTTACCTAACCTGGGCTTCTCCCAGCTCTTCCTGCACTGTGCAACAGCAATTTTAATAGAATAACCACATCATTACAAGAGTCTCACTTGCTTTTGGCTAGGCTGTTCAACATTATCAAATACACGAGATGGGAGCAATTAGTGTCATCAAATTCTGATCAGTTCCCTGTCCCAGTGCACAGCCAGGTTCCTCCCTAAGTGAGGGGCTGGCAGGAGAGCCTGGTGTCAGCTACAGCCTTTCAAAATAGGGGCCATGGGCAAAACCAGGAGCTTGGGGCTCGAGGGCAAGGAGGAAGGAGAGGCAGAGTGAACTGCCCTCATCCCATCCCAGAGCCCAGCCCAGCCCTCCCCGTGGCACTGCAGAAATCCCAGCTGTGCCAAAGGAACCCAGAGGATCTGCCAGTGCTGGTGCAGCTCAATGCAAGCCATGAGCACAGGCTGAAGGATTGCTTGGAGGATGTTTTGATCCTTGGTGCTGTGACCCAGCAGGAGTGTCTGGGGGTGCACTCCACAGCCACCACGGCACTCTGCCAAAGCAGCTCCCAGCAAAGGGCAAGCTCAGGGATGGACGGGGGGAAACTCTCCAGAGAAACACATCCCTGCAAGAATCACACCCCCATGCTTGGCATGCAGCAGGTCCCTGGGCCGTGTTTCTGGTGCAGGTATTTCTGTAATGAGCAGTGTCAGGCAAAGCTATCAGAGCTCCCTGAAGCCTCTGTGATAACCCAGGCACGCTCTGACTGCATCCATCTACAATATGAGCTTAGAACAACACACTAATTATTCATGGGCTATTAGTGCTCCTGTTCCCGGCAGCACAAGGCACGGAGAAAGCCTCAGAATCCCATTTTTCTTCACTTGCAAATAGCAGGAGCAGAATGTAGCAAATTACTCCAAAGAGCACCTCTGAGAAAGGACACAAACAAAAGCCCACGAACAGAGCCCCGTGTGTTCCCCCTAACACAGGAGCAGCAAACCCACCTCGTGCCCCTGACTGCTGAGGGAATCAAGGTCACCTCCTCATTCCCTTCTTCCCTTAAATGATTTCCAGCTGCATCATTCCAAACCTTCCCACTGTGCCTGCTCTCCAGCCTGTCCTGAACTGCTCAGTGTCACATCTGCAGCAGCTGGCTGAAGCACAGCACCCCGAGCACCCACACCCGGGGGATAAAACCTGGGAACAGCAGGAGCAAGGGCAGAGTGTCCCAGGAAGGTGCTGCAGGGGTCCCACCACTGCAAACCAGAGCTTGCACCGAGCCCTGCTGCTGGATTCTCCCCCTCTGGGGCTTCCTGGACTCCACACCAGTTTTTGGGTTTAGTCCCATGAGTTATTATTGATGGAGTTTGTCAGCAGTTTTTCCAAGTATGTTTTAACTTCTTCCAGTTATGCAATGGAACCCAGAGATGTGTTCCCTCTTATTTCAGGTGGTTTTGTACCCCCCAGGCTTCCAAGGAGCCCTTTTAGAGACTGACTGCTCTCCTGGGGGCAAACAGCAATAAACAGACTAAATTAAATTTTATTAACAGTCATTCTTTTCTAAGGTATCCATTTAAACACACACTCACAGTCTCTGCCAGGTGTTGTCACCAGGGCTGTGCCAGCAGCCTCTGTCACCTGTGCAGGGGGAGCCAGGAGAGCAGGAGGGAGGGAGCAGGAGGGAAGGAGCAGGAGGGAGGGAGCAGGAGGGAGGGAGCAGGAGGGAGGGAGCAGGAGGGAGGGAGCAGGAGGGAGGGAGCAGGCAAGGAAAATCAGACACTGCAGAGGAGGTAAAATATCATCCCCTGTGCCTGCTGACACTGCTCCGTGCATCAGCTTGATCAAACCCTGCAGACACCTGACAGGTGACACCTCCACTGGATTTCTTGAAAATCAGAAGCTGTAGAAGGATGCAGCTGGTCCCCCCAGCACACAGGAGATTTGCAAGATAAAAGCCAAGCCCAGATGTAAGAGGCAAAGAGAGCCAGCCAGGGAGGCTGTGCTGGAGTGCCAGCACAGGCAGAGAGCCGTGCTGCACAGCTCCTGCAGGCAGCAGCCAGGGTTTGGGGTACCCAGAGCCCCCCGAGCAGAGCCAAACCCTCACTGCCCTCTGCAAACCTCCCTGGGCACAACTGCTCCAGGCCTGCCAAACACCAACCAAATTACTCCTTGCTATTGAGTTACCCTAAATCACAAGGCCTGTCCAGTCAAGACAAAGCAGCTCTTATTCAATTGTTCCCAGATTAATTGCTGCCACAGAACCACCACTTCCTCCAGCTGTGTGAGTACCAGGAGCATCTCACCCGACGAGAAATGAGGATGGATGGAGCAGAACAAACCGATGGGGTCAGAGCATGCTCTCCCCATCCAGCAACACAGCTTGGGAAGAGGAGAGGAGGGAAGGAGGCAGCAAAGCAGGGAGCAGATCCACGGGCTGGCTGTCACCTGGCTGGGACCTGTCCTGCAGGGCAAGGGGCCCAGCAGTGACCAGGGCAGTGACCAGAGCAGTGACCAGTCTGTCACTGCTGGGACTGCACAGAGGGGACAGCACCAGCAGAAGGAGGGGTGGGGACACACTGGGACCATGGCTCTCCGATAAAATACAGAGACAACCCAGAAATGCCTCAGGGTGTGGCTGCTCTGCCAGCAGGGAAAAACCAGAGGGAACTGCTGAACAATGGCTCCTGGTGCCCTGAGATCACACCCTGCAGAGCTGCTCCCTCCTGATGGCAGATTGTCATCTGCCCTGCTGGTCCTTGCTAGGAGCCTTCTCCTCCCCTCCTCAGATTTCTGCACTCGTAGCCCCTTGTGCCCAGGGACTCTGTGCACTTGTCTCGGTGCTGGCACACTGCCACCTGCAATTGCTCCTGTTACACAGTGAAGTGACGTGCAAGGCAATGTGAACTGCTGCTTTAATAGACTTTCATTGTCTCATGGCCGCACTCATAAAATATTCAAGCACCTCTTTCCCTGTTCTGATGTTGCAGGAGAGCAACTGGTGTGCCCACAGGGAGAGCTGCGTGCCCACACAGAGCTCCTGCTGCCTGGCACCACAGGGCTCCCCTCTCCTCGCCCTCCTGGGCTCACTGGGTGACCAGAACCACGCTGCTCCCTCCAGAGGACACCCACTGTGCCCTGGTGCCAGGGGCAGCCTTTGGGAGCCCAGAGCAGTGGGCACCCCAGGCTCCCCCGAGTGCCAGTGCAGCTCTTGGAGCTTTTCCGAGCTGGGAGATGGCAAGGTTTGGTTATTTGTGCTCCCTGCTCAGCTCCCCTTAGCAATCAGGCTCCCTCTCAGCAGAAGTGTCTTTGTCACTTGGTGTTTCCCAGCTGAGCACATGCTCCTCGCGCAGCTCTGGTTTGTTTTTTCTGCTCCCAGCTCGGTGCCATTACAGTTCCTCCCACCACACCTTCCCTGGTACCTCTAATGAGCAAACACCACCTACAGCTGCTTGTGGCACAAACCAGGGCTGAGCACGGCCAGATGCCCTGGCTGTGCCCACCGAGCTGCCCTGCCAGCCCAGCTGCAAGGGCTGGGGTGACCAGAGCCCAGCAGAGCCAATGTGCAATCTCCCATTCCTACAGGATGTGCATCCACCACTTACAGTTTGAGCAGAAGGCTCGTGGGGGTAGAAAAGTGATGGGGAAGCTGCCTGGGACAGGATGAATCCTGCTAACACATCTGGGATGAGGCAAGGCAAGGCCAGGGTTGGGTTGAGGTGGAGCCCCCAGGTGAGCACGGTGCCCTGGGCAGGGGCTGAGAGGAGCAGCCACGACCCAGAGAGCCCCGGCTCCCTGCACTGCTGCCTCTGCAGGGACAGCAGGCAGCTCAGGGAGATGTCTCAAATGCCTCTGGAGTGATCTGGAGTCATAAATCAAAGTAGCTTTTGTTTATATTTTCACATCAATCATTCACAATGGGAGATTTACCTGCTATTCTGCATGCAGGTGTGGGGGATTAGGAACTTCAAGAAATGAAACCTGCACAGATTAAATACTTTGATTGGGAGAGTTTGCATCTCTTGTTCATTGCTAATTAGGAACCAAGGCTGTTAATGTGGAATATCCTGTTGCTCGCCCTCCACAGAATAATAAACAGTCTCCTTTCCCTGACTGAGCAAGAGGAACACCCTGCACACCAAAGCTGGTGATCCAAGACTTAAATCCGGGGGTTCCTGCTCCCACCCATTTTCCACCATCCCTTATTCAAACTCCCACTGCAATCAATAATTGGTTTCACTCAAGGAGTGAAAGAAAACTGATAGTGCTGATATCATCCATTCATGTCTTTTCTCTCACCTCAGCAGATCTCATGGAATTTTACCATCTTCCCACTCCTGTGCCGAGGCTCCAGCAGTAACTGAACCAGACAGAAGGAACACACAGCACAAGGAAACCCCAAGGCAGCTGCTCCAGCCCTGCCTGGAGGCCCTGCAAATTATTATGAAGCTACAAGGCATTATCTGCAGGGCTTGTGGTAATTTCCAAGGGCTGCCCACACAAGACTTTACTGCTACATCATCTTTGTCCCTCCCAGAAAGGAGATTGCCAGTTTGTGCCAAATCTGCTACTTCCTTCAGACAAACTGATCAGGACCTCAACTGAAAAAAATCTCCCAGCAAAATTACCAGGATCCACGTGGCAAGAAAACGGAGATTTGCCTGTAAAAACATGAAGAGAAGCTCTAATATAAAAATGAAAGAATCCAGAAGGGCCATCTGGTCTGCATAAAGGTGAATTTCTTTTCAGCTTCCAATATAACAAATCATGTCTCTAACCCACACTGACATTATCACCTGCAAACCACTCTGCACTTCAAGATAATTCATCATTTAGGATATTGGATGCTTTTAATTAGCTCTTCTCTGTTTCTAAAGAGAAATTCCTACCACAAGTGAAAATCTCTGTAATTATTGGCAAGTTAAAGAAAGGTAGAAAATAACTCATTTGGAGGTTTTTCTTTTCCTTTAGTCATTAGATGATTGAGATGATAGAAGAAGGAAGAATCTGACAGATTAAACAGTTCTTGAGGAGACATGTCAGCTTCAATAATTTCAAAGCATTAGAACTGTCAAGCTTTCAAAATAGAAAAGACTGTATCCATAGAAAACAAGGTTCTCCTAATTGGCATGCGTGAAAACCTCAACTGGGGCTAAAGCTCTGCAATTAAAGGCTTTTGCTGATTACAGATGTCTGCAAGCAGCTCCACCTGGGGAGTGGTTCTGCTCTGGGAGAGGGTCACTTCTGGCTGCACAGACACCCCAGCAGCCAGGGCTGGACATCTGCCCTCACCTGGCTGGGCCCTGGCTCTGCTTTACCTGTCCCAGCCCCTGACATCTGTGACACTGCTGTGACACTGCTCCCTGCACAGCCACCAGCCTCAGCCTGAGCACACAAAGCCTGCCCGGCCTGCTCACGGCCATTCCTCTGTAAAATGGGTGAGAGAGGAAGGAGGGTTAGAAGGGAAATTGGTAACAACGCTCTTGGTCAAAAGGTGTTGGTCAAACTACTGCCAAAACTCATTATTTCCAAGAGTACAGTGAGGGAAATGCCAGTTTGGGCTGGAAATGTCCACATTCTGCAGCCTGAGATGAAAGTGTAAATCTGATTTTGGAACAGTGGGTGAAAGACGCAGCTGCTTGCCCAGCCCAGTGTGGCAGCACCTCCAGCCCTGAATGCCTGGCTGGCACCTCCTGGGACAGGCTCAGAGCCCCATCCCCAGTGCAGGGTGTGCTCAGCACAGTTCCACCACATCCCTGACTCCACTGCACCTGGGGGCACCCTCCAGGGAGTCCAGGAAACCCCAGAGCTGCACACACACGGTTAAACACAAAGTGATTCACAATCCAAAGAGCTGAGCAGTAACAGCCCCACGTGGCTTTCCCTGAGATGCCATCTGTCCCAGGGCAGCAGAGTGATTTCATTTGTCATCCCTGCTCTTGCCAAACCTGACTTTCATGGAGAAGCACCTTCCACAATGCACGTCAACCTTTATTAATCTGATTTTCTCCTTCCTCTCCAAAGATATTTAATGGTTTAGTAATGATCAATATTCTTGCTCTGATGATAAACAGAGACAAATGGGCCTGTGCAGCCTGGCTGGGGTTTGTAATCACCACCTCTGTAGGCATCCAACCCCAGCTGCTGGGAGGGTGACAGGAGCTGCCTGGTGGCTCTGACAGAGCTGCATTTGCAGAGGGCCCTTGGCAGGGAGCTGGCACGGGCTCACCCAGCCCAGCCTGACCAGCACAGCCCAGGGTGGGCACATCAAACAAAACACCCTGGAATTCCTCCTAAGAGCTCCTGAGGGAGCAGTTCAGAGGCCCAGCAGCTCTCCCTCACCCGAGGGCTCCGTGTCCCAGCGTGTGGCTCCAGGTGGGACAGGGCTCCCCAGCACCCAGGGGTGCTTTGTTCAGCCCTGGCAGAACGAAGCAGTGCTGCTGCTTTCTCCATTGCCAGCCTCTTCCCTGGGCATGGAGCCACTTGAGCTGGGCCCTGTGCTGCCCTGCCTGGCCTGGGGAGGTGACAAACACTGCAGTCCTTGCCCTGGCTCAGTTCCCTGGCTGCACATCCACCCCAGGGCAAGGTGGCCCTGCCCAGGACATGGGCTAGGAACCAGATGAGCTTTAAGGCTCCTTCCAACCCAAACCATTCCAAGGTTCTATGAACAGAATGGGGGAGAAGGAAGGGTTCAAAAGACTTCAGCATCTCAAGGGAAAAGAAGGCAGAGCCATGGCTCAGGCAGGGTCTGATGGAAGGAGCTGAAAATCAGGGATTCTGCCCCAGTTTGCTCTCAGAAGAGAAAGCTGGGGCAGCAGAATCCGGAGCTGGCAGTGGGTGCAGAGCAGCAGCACAACCAGGACAGGGCCCTGCCCCTGCCCAGCACCACTCAAACAAAACCAGGCACAGAAAAATCTCATTCCTGAAGCCACTGCGCCCCCATCAGAAACAGAAAATTCTCTTATTTCCCATTGCTGGGTGACCTCAAGGAAGAGCCTTTGCCTGCTGTGTACACCAGTGCTCATCAGTGAACTCTGGGGCTGCAGAGAACAGCTGAATTCCCTGCCCTCAGCCACTTGTGCTTTTCCTGCCAGCAAAACCAGCAGCCAGAGATAATCCAGGTTATCACAGCCCAAATCGAGGCATTGCTCAGGCAGCTGAGGTTTATTTCAGCTGCTGTGTCTTCAACCATATCAAGCGTTTTAAGTATAATTGTGTTCTCATTATAATGTTAAAACAAAGACGAGATTCTGATGCCTTTGATCTTGTTTAGGAGTGATCAAAATTCACTGTTATTGTTATAAAGAAGAAAACATCTGTATTAGCAGATTTGCACTAAAATTATTCTCATTCTTTATGTATGCATACCAGAGTGCCAACTTCAAAGGAATTTCACAAACCTACAGCAGCTAAAGATGCAGACTCAGATTTTTCTTTCATATTATAAACCAAATAGGACAGATAAAAGCTTTACTAACCTTGGGGTGCTCTTCCCCACAGTGCCAAAGGCTCCCTGACATCACAAGGGAGCCACATCCAGCTCACCAAGAACAAACATGAGCTGATCCTCCTCTCCCAGATCACATAAAAGAATTTGAATTACATGATGAGTCCTTGTTTGGAGTCTGAGCCTAAAGAACCCAGAATTTTTAACAGTGGCAGAGAAAAAACACACAAGTGTGATACTTGCCCAGTGTGCAACCTTGCCTGAGCTGGCCAAGGGAAGGTTAATGGAGGCAAATGTGTCAATATAGTGAAATGGGAGCTGGGATTCTCTGTTGCTGTGAAAGGTGAGAGCTGAGGGGTAGGGACTGAACCAAAAGCAGAGCAGCGAAGGAGAGGGAGCTGCCTGTGTGAGGAGGGCAGCAGGAGCAGAGCTGGCAGGTGGATTGCTGCAGGTGTGTGTCCCTCAGGGCCCAGACAGGAGCCTCATCCCATCCTGGGAGCACAGCTCCATGCCATGACCTTGGCTCCATCACAGCCTGGAGGCATCCTGACCTCAGTGCCCCCGAGAGCTGCCCTGCCCTGGCACCTCAGGGGCTCCGCTGTGCTCCCCTGGATGCTCAGGGGCTCTGCTGGGCTCCCCTGGATGCTCAGGGGCTCCGCTGGGCTCCCCTGGATGCTCAGGGGCTCTGCTGGGCTCCCCTGGATGCTCAGGGGCTCTGCTGGGCTCCCCTGGATGCTCAGGGGCTCTGCTGGGCTGTCCCGCCAGGGCTGCAGAGCTGCAGCAGCTCCTGGACATCAGCCCAGAGCCCCTCCTGGTGCCCAGCACTGCCCCAGGGGCTGCCCTGGGCAAGCAGAGGGACAAGGGCAGGACACAGCCCCTTGTGACACCAGGGAAAGGCTGCCAGAGACTCCAACACGTCCTGTTCCTGGCTTTGCCAAATCCAGTTCAGCCTCTGAGCCACACAACCCCAAATCACAGCCCTGCCCTGACCCCTGCCCCTGCAGAGGGCTCCCAGAGAGGTTCTCACACACATACACACAAACCCTCCTGTCCACCCCAAAAAGCCCCAAACCCTCCTGTCCACCCCAAACCCTCCTGTCCCCACCCCACAGTCTCAGCCTGGGCTCTTTGTCCCTGCTCACACACGTGTTGCACCCCAGCTTTGGTAAATCAAAACATGCTGAAAAATTCAATGCTTCCAAGTAAATGTGATGCATTTCCCGAGGAAAAATTAAGAGATTAATTTTAAGCAATTATTCAATTAACAACTGTTATGTGTGCAAGAGAAGCTGATTTATGGGCAGCTGTTCACAGAGGCAACTGCTTTAATTGGGCAGTGTGCTCCTGGCTACTCCCCAGCCTTGGTGCTTTAATTAATGTTAAACAGTTCAATACCCATTTAACCCACCAGCATATGGGGAATTTAACTAACACTGCAGAGGGAGGAGAACTCCTTCCATTTCTAATTGTACTTTAATAACATAAAGATGTCTGAGGTGCAGACCTGTGAGGTGAAAGGGATCCAGCACCAAGAATACACCCAGGTTTTCAAAAACACAACTTTGCCTTCACAAATTGTGTCCAACCTCCTATAGCTGTGCCCTTATTCCTACGATTTCCAGAAATAAGAAAGGGGGGAGATGAGATAAAACCCAACCCAAATGGATGTCAGGATATGACAAGTTCAGGCACCCTGCAAAGCCACACACGGGAGCAGAGCTGAACCAGGGTCAACCCCAGTTTCCAAGCACAGCCCCAACTGCAGGGAGGACCCTGGGTGCTGCTGCTGACACAAACAAACTGTTCTGAGCTCCTGCTGCAGAGAACAGAAATTCATTCTGGCTCCATTTTTACAAGGTCAGTAAGTGTGAATGTCTCCTCACACAAATCAAGGCACGAGTTGAAATTTGAGCACTGCCGCGACTCCTACAAAGTCAGACAGGGAGTCCCCAGTGGTCTCTTCCATCTTTCAGTCCATTGGGACACTTTGGAACCCAAATCTTGTTTGAAATTCAAAGTTCACAGAGCAGTGTTTAATAATCCCACAGAGCATTTTGTTTCGACTGAGAACAAAGGTTTCAGAGGTACTTGCATTTGCTATGAATAAATTCTTAATGGCAAATTTCTTAAGTAAATAGCATCCTAACTAATATTCTCAGTAAGTGAAAATTAAACTTGACACTCAGCTCAAATATTCTGGTTTTAAGCCTACCCATTGCTAAACCTTCAAAAAAGGGAATGTTCTGTTTGAATTTGTAAATGATTTGTGTCCAATGTATGATTAACTATGAGGGGATTTATTTACTCTGAGTTATGTGTGGCAGACTCTAAACTCACAGACTCCCTGGGTCACGCAGCCAAGAGATAAATAAAGGCAAACTTTGTCTCCTGACAGAGGAGCCAGTGTGAGCCCAGGGTGCTCCTGCAGACCACAGAGATAATTTATCAGTGACAGGGGCAGGTCTGTAAGGGAGGTTTGTTCATTCTGGCCGCCCTCCAAGAGGCAGCACAGCCCCAGCAGGTCCTGCAGAGGCTGACCTGGAACAGGGGCTGGCCACAGTTAGAGGAGTAAAGGGGATTTATTGAAATCCCCTTCAAAGGATGCACTGTGGGCAGTGCAAGAGCCTGGCCAGGGCTACACCCAGGATGGACCCTGTTCTCACATTTTTATAAGTTTTGGTCCATTTCCATATTGGGTATTCAATTCAATGCTGGTACAGCAGGAGCTGGGGCACCTCGAGAGAAGTAACATAAACCAACAATATTTCAAATACTCCACATTTTGGGTGCACTGATCTCCAGCAGTGCAGGATCCTCTGGAGGAGCAGATCACAATGGCACCAGTGGGAATGGGCACAGGGTGGTGTCCAGAGCCTGGACCTGCAAACAGCCTGCGCCCCGGGGCTCCCTGACAGTGCTCAGGATTCCCTGACAGCACCCCAGGGATTCTTGACAGCACCCCAGGGCGTCCCTCGCTGCACCCAGGGGTCCCTGAACATGCCCTGCAGAGCAGGCAGAGCGTGGCCAGAGCCTTGCAGCCCCCTCAAACGCCCGGGCTCCCTCCCAGGCACGGATATAAAATGCAATACCCGGGCTGCTGCCCCCGGAACAGCCAAAGGGGAAGCAAGGCTTGCAAGGACTGATGGCACCAGCACTGCTGAGACAGCTGGAGGAGAAGGCTCCCAGTGCCTCAGAGCTGAGCCCGAGTGCAGCTGCTGCCCCTTCAGTGGGAGAAGCCCCCTGCTCCTGCAGCTCTGACTGAGGCAGAGCTGAACAGGGGCAACTCGAGTGCAACAGCACAAACAAAGCAGATCTGCTGGCAAACCCTTGGAGTTATTTACTCCTTCAAGTGCGGAAAGAACAATCACTTCCAGCTCAAATGGGCAAACAGGGCAGAGCTGGGCAGTAACGCAGCACAGAGGGACCATCAAAGCTTTGCTCCTCTGATCTATGATAAACTCAGCCATTAGAAACCTTCCACCTCAGCGCTCTCGTGTGCAGCAGCACATTAAGCACTAAAACACAGATTGCAAGGGAAATACACTGTGGAAGGCTTCTTTTTCTCTCTCAAGCTCAGAGATATTTTGGCAGATACACAGAATGATGCTTTTGTTTGGACTAGAAACAAGCCCAGCTCAGGGGGTCCAAAACCAAACCTCCCTGAAACAAAATTTGTTTTACTTCAGGATGAAAAGATGCAAAAAGGTTTGAATTCAGCTTCATTTGAACACCTCCTGCTTTACTGTCCTCTGCAGCAGCTGAAGCAAAAATTTGTTTGTGTCACCTTAGCAACAGATCCCACAGGCACCAACCTACCAGGACTCATTTATGGCACCCTGGAAGCAGCAGCATCCAGAGAGCCCAAAATTCCTGGGCTGGGGGAAGGATCTCCTCAGATGGGAGAGCAGGGTAACCTCAGGGACCTGTGCCAGCCTCACCTGCTGCCCTCACAGAGCCCCTGGCACTGTGGCAGCAGAGAATGACGTGCCTGTGGCAAGGCAGGGGTGTGACCCTGACACCCAGGGACCCTCACCTGCCACCACTGCCAGGTCAGTGTCACTGCTGTGCTGCTCCAGCCCATTCCTAGGCTCAGGCAGGTGGGATATGAACCTCAGCCAGCTGGGGAAGCAGCCTGGCTTCAGTGCCAGCTGGGGTGTAATTGTGGGTGTGAGGGCACACCTGGTCAATGCCAACCACAGCAACTCTGCTTTGGACCCCTCTGCCTACAGAGCACCCCAAACCCAGCCATGGAGGGAGGCAGGCAAGGTTTGTCCGTCCCACTCAGGTTTTGTTATAGTGAAAATGGAAGAATTACGTGAGGAAAATGACAAGAAGTGATTTGTTCCTATATCTGTAAAGTTTGTGTCACACTTGATGGCTTCTGTGGACAAAACACGTTCATAACATTGTGAGACTGGGAAGAAATTTCCTTTTAGCTATCTGCAAATGAGGTCAATTTCTTTCTTAGGTGGTTTTTGACAGGTTAATATTCATGCTCAGCTTACGTGAGAGCTGGGGATCTATAGCTTGTCAGGGGCCCTGACGGCTCAGGTTTCTCACAGGCCAGGCTGAAGCACCTGTGCAGGAACCCCCCTCCTCCCAGGACACTGAATTCCCCAGGAAGGTGAACAGAGAGCCCAGCTCCTGTCTGGCCAGGTCCAGCTGCAGTGCTGGCGTGGGAAATGCCTGAATTTGGGTCGAATGAGGGCATTTCTGCCTCTGCCCCAGGGAGGGAGGCAAGCCAGCCACGCTCCTGGGCAATGAACACCCTGCAATTCCCACCCCGTGTCCATCAGCAGAGCAGCTCTGACCCACTGGAAGCAGAACTGGCTCCCCCTGCCCTGGGCACACACCAGGTATTTTATTTTATGCCTACACATCTCTCTGTGGCCAACAGCAAGGTCCTGACAGCATTCCTAGCTCACGTTCTTACAGGGGCTCATCTTCCACTTCTGCAGCTCTTCCAACACCAAAACTTCTCCTACTTTTTATTTCTGGGTTTCCATGAAGTAGCAGAGGGACAAGTGCCTGAACCTGCTGGTGACAATAATGATGTCTCCTGTACACACAGAGCTTCCTGGCTCTAAAGCCCCTGCAAACATTTGCCAGTTTATAAATTCCTGGTGGTCGATTCTCTGAAGCTTTGTCGATACAAACGGAGCAGCCACCTTGGGGTCCTTCCATGGGCTGTTTGTTTGTCTTTAAACCCTTCATTTTCCCCTTTCTCCAGATTATCTCTTCTGTCTTAATAGAAACATAACAGAAGTTCATGCAATCCTTGCTGAATGCTATTTAATATTGCAGATAAGAGGCCCAGTAAGTTCTCCCCTGCTATTCTCCTCAGCATAACACTCAATTCTGCACACAGCAGTGACACTGTGCAGAGTGCACCTCAAACTGGGGCCTGAAAATCAAACTTCTGCCAGAATTCTCTGATCTATTCCAGCTAAGCTCTGCCTCACTGGTGGAAATGGGGCTGCAGCACCTGACAATGGAGACACTAATTGTCATTCCCTTAATTACATCTATTTTCTCCCCATTCTGGTGGTTTCCATGGCAGAAATCCCAGTTTTCTGGCAGCCACTGAGCACTGGGGATGAATTGGCCTCGGCACAGGGGAGGAGCAGGACTGGGAGGACTGGAACAGCTGATCCCAGAGGTGAGTTCCTCTTGGGATTTGTTCACAGTTATCCCCAAAGCCCCTGCAGAGGGGCAGGGACCTGCAGGGTCTGTGCACACACTCAGGCTCTGCTCCCATCTCAGCTCTCACCTCTGCTGTTCCCCAGAGGAATATTCACCCCAGAGGAGCAGCTCCTCCCTCCCTGCACTGCCTGTCCTCCTGCTGAACGGGCTCCAGGCATTAACACAGAATAAATCACTTCTTCAGAAAGGGAAAAGGCAAATGGAGCAGCTGCTGCATTTTTAAACATCCCATAAGCCCAAATAAATATTTCAGTTAACAAGTATCTGATAACAAAGAGAAGCTGTTTGTTAGGAGATATGCCGCTATTTTTAAAGGTTACCATTTGTAATTGTTTAGCTTTGTGCTTCCCCCACTTCTCCCAAGCAACTTGTGTTGAAAGGCAGGGATTTTCAAACTGTTCCTTCCAACTACAAAACAAATTCCTGTTTCACAATATAGCTCCACCATGTTTGGGTGCAGCTTCCCTATTTCCTTCTTCTCATGTCATAATTTTCATTTGCTGTGAAAACCAGAGACAGAGTCCCTCTCCAGTTTGTCACACACATATCTCCATGTGTTTGACTGTACAGAATCTCACCCTCCCAGCAGTTTTGTTTTGGTCTGACCAAAACTCCTCCTGCCCTTCCCACGCCAGGAAAAGGTGAGCTCAGAGTGAGGGCCGTGGTGGAACAGAGCCCTGGGCAAGGACAGGGCCCATCCTTCAGGAGGGGAAAGGAAGGTTTCAGGGGTTTTACAGGGCTGGGAATTCCCAGCTTGCTGTAAGGAATCCACCTCAAAGCAGGACACCACATTACAATTTCTCCCCACTACAAGAAAATGCATTGAAGAAAATGATGGCTATTATTGTAGCACCAGGAAACCCAACAAAATGCGTAAATTCTCTATTACTGTACACCCTTATATTCTTATTAAATGTTCTCCCTGGGTTTATATGACATTGTTTTATGTTAAAACACAGAGGCCGAGTTCATTCAGTTCTCAGAGGGGTTAAAGCCTGGGCAGGCTCTTGGAGGAAAAGTGTTCCAGTGCCAATGAGCAGAGCAAAATCAGAGCATTCCTCCTGGGGGCAGAGGCTGCACACACCCCAAAGGCTCCCTGAGTGCCCCTCAGGATCCTGGGCTCGGGATATTCCTCATTCCTGGACCAACAACAGAGGGGCAGAGCCTGCAAAGAGCTCCAGACAAGCCCAGGCAGGGGAGGAGCACGCCCTGATCTGAGCATCTCCACATCCCTGCTCTGCTCCCACACCCCACCCCACTGCTTCCCGTGGCTCCAGCAGGCTGGAACGTGTCAGCCCCAGGGCAATGGGCCAGTGGGCAGAGCCCAGGAAGGGAAAAAAAGGACAATCCCCCATCTCACAGCACAGCTCTGACACCCCAAAGGCACACGGGCAGCTTAAAGTGAACAGATCAATGAGACAAAGTGTGCCACCAACAAAGCAAATTCTTAATTATTCAGACACCACTGGTTTTGTTCTAATGAAATAAACAGTTCAATAATTAGCTACTGGAAGTCTGCAACAGGTGCAAGTTCTCCCAATTTGCCTCCAGCCTCAGCTTCCCTTTGTATTTCCATTTGATTACTCCTACTCTGCCATACTTAAATCTTCCTACAGATCCATAAACATGCAAAGCCCTTTAGAAGAAAAATATCACGTTTGCAAAGACAAGCTGAAGTGAGTTACATGCACAAAGAAATTCAGGGGTAGAAAAACCTCATAAAAACTGAGCACATGCTTGTTTTTATTTAAATTTCAGAATCCGCTGGAGAGGACGAGACCAAGGTCAGCATTCCAGCAGGGAAGTTTGCTGGGTGCTTGCTGAGGGCTGTGACCCTGAGCTGCTGCTGGCACAGAGACCTCAGCATCTCTCCTTGCCTGGGATGGGGCACAGAAAATCACAGCCCTGTAAAAACAAGCTCCAGATCAGGGAATTCTCACTCGGATTTTTGCAAGTGGTCTCACAAGCACTCAGCATTTCATATGGCCAGAACAATCTCAAATCAACTGCAGGATCTTCACTGCTACAAGATCACAGCATCATAGAACTTAAACCAGAACCAAATCCAACACCTCAGTGACACAACTAGAAGAAAAAAAATACAAGTATCATCCATCCACTTAAGCAACTTTTTTTTCCATCTGCAAAGACCCAAACGTTTTTGTGTCCAAGGTACACAACATTCAAACAGCTCCCCTCTCCTCCTCAAGGTCTAAATAACCTCACTTTTTAAACTCAAAGGTAATTTCAGTGTTTACGGTTCCAATGAATCTCCGGAGAGCTGACAGAGTTAATAACATCTCGGCTGGGCAGAGGGGAAGGAAGCAAATAGGAGCTGAAAGCCAGAGTTGTTTGTGTCACCAGCCTTCCCTGCAGGGGCCGGGGGGTCCCAGAGCCTTGTCCCCCCTCGGGGGTGTCTGGGAGCAGGAGCAGCCCCAGAGCTGCCCCAGCAGCAGAGCCCTGGCCCTGCCCACAGGGGACCCCAGCCCAGAGTTTGGGAGCGGGTCCCTGGCCCAGAGTTTGGGAAGGGGTCCCCGGCCCAGCCAGGCCACCAGAGCCTCCTGCAGGGCCAGCCTGAGCCAGGCTGAGCCTCCAGCCCTTCCCCTGCTGCTCCCCTCCCGGGCAGGAGAGCAGAGGATTCTCTGCAGCCCCCCCAGCACCCCGGGTGCAGTTATCCAGAGTGATTTACAGCACTGCTGCACACCTGTCCAAACACCGATAGAGGTTTATTTAGGGCAATGTTTATTCTCCTCGTGGCAGAGAGATCCATTTGAAACACGTTTGGAACATCAAACAAAGCACAGGCAGCAGAGACAAGAGACAAATCACCACAGGAAGCACCAAAATCATTCCCAACTACTTCCTGCCCCAAGCTTCTTCAGTACTGATAGAGAAGTGTATTAAAGTGCAGAGTTACAGAATGTTTAGGTTGAAGCAGGGGCCGAAGCCCACCCAGTGCCACCCCTGCCATGGCAGGGACACCTCCCACTGTCCCAGGCTGCTCCCAGCCCCATCCAGCCTGGCCTGGGACACTGCCAGGGATCCAGGGGCAGCCACAGCTGCCCTCTGGGCAATCTAAATTAAATTAAACCAGCAGCTTTTGTTGCTTCAAGAGAGAAAATGGGGAAAATATGATACTCACTTTGGACTTTACAACTTTTCACCTCAAGCACTCTAAAAGATAAATTTAGATTTATTTTTAAAACAATGATGCCAAGGTTCATTTGAGCAAAATCCACTGACAGTGGGATCTGTGTTATTGCCCTGCCTCAGCCCCCACCAGCTCCACCCTTGTCACACTCAGTTGTGGTTTCATGGAGTGGAAATAATGCCTTCAAACGTGCTGCCATTTTCTGTTAACAGACCTGAAGCTCAGTGCATCCCATTCCATCACAGCTTGAACTGATTTCATAGTGTGCAACACAACATGACAAATTAGTAAACAAAGGCTAAGCAGCCCATACCTGATGGTGTAATCAGGCTGAGATCACTGTACATAGAGGAAACTCTTCCATCCCTGTTGGCTGCTCCAGGGGGCTCATCTGGGTTCCTGGCCAAGGAATGTCCCCACAATTTGCATTTCTCATGACTTTCTAAGTATAGATTCTTGTAGAAGCCCACTAAGGCAAACAGAATCATTTCCCATGTCACAGACAGGAAATTAAGTGACAAGGGAAACCTAAAGGTTCATCCAAAGTGAAACAAAACCCCTTTTTGAACCCTTATTTTTTCCTTCCCGCCTCTGGCCAAGGCTTTACCCACAGGACAATCCTGTGTCAAGTCTCCATATTGCAGCAATCACTGCAGTAGGACAGAACTGGCTGGAAACTGCTTTGAGAGCAGAAAGGATTCTCTTCAAATTAAAGTGATTCCAGTTGAGATCCTCTGGCAGAGCCAGGAGAAGCTCTTGCAGCCCCAGGAAATCCAGCCTCTCAGAGGAAGGAGGGAGGAGACCCCACCAGCTTTTGGCATTTCCCTCACTCCATGCCAAACTGGGCTGGAAACTAAAAACCTGACTGCCCAGGGACTTGAGAACAAAAGTAGGGAGAGGGGAGGAGAGCTGGGCAGGACCCTGCACTGCTGGAAAGCCACCAGTGAGCTCCAAACAGAGCAGTTTCTGCAGCCTGGGGACACACAGGGACAGCTCTGGGGGCTGAGCCCTGGGCACCAACCCTGGGCACAGATGGAAACCCTTGGCTTGACCAGCTCCAGGAGGGAGAACATCATGTGTTTGAAAGCCAAGAGGAGCTCCAAGACAAGCTCAGTCCCACTGATCCTCTTCCATCTGGGCTGGAGCTTTAGCCTCAACCTGCAATCAGCGTTGTTAAAATTTAATTAGAAACCCAGCTGAAGCTGTAAGATGAGGACAGGCACACTCAAAGGCAGAGTCTCTTCTGTGTGCCTCGTTTCAGCCAACAGCTTGGTCACTGTGCAGGCAGGCTACTCAAACAGTTTAAATCTTGCAGGCTTGGAAGCCTTTAGGTCACAGAGAACAATCCAGAGAGGAGCCTGTGGCAGTTTGTAATTATCTGTTGGGGCTTCTCTCACAGATAATTATACAAGATTGTCTCTCACAGTTCAAGTAACTAACACAGCTTCCTTCATCCTCACCATCACTGACAATGTGGCCTCACCCCCGTGGCCATGGGGCAGAACAGGAAATCAAAAGGATCCCCTTATCTCCAAATGCCTTGGAAAAACTCCACAACTCCCTTCCTCCCATCAGAGTTGTCCTGCCTGCTTTGGTTCCAGGCCAAGACAGCAATTAACTGCACACTGCCATTTGAAAGCTTGGGAATAACCAGAAATTAAACCAAACTACCAATCTCAAGAAGTATAAAAGCAGAATTACAGCTTGGACACAGCTACATCCCCTCTCACAGCAGAGGAAGGAGGGTTTATCTCCTGCAGATGAAACAGCTTCAAACTCAAGAGAAGTTTGAATGAAAATAGAGTGGGGAGGGTTTTTAATTTGTTTTGTTATTATGGAAGCAGTTCAGTCTTATGTGCAAAGCCAGGCAAACCCACAACTCAGTTTTCTGTGGAAACATCCTAAACATTCATAGACACTGCAGTCTGGTTTCTGTGTGGAGTGGTCACGACAAGCCATGAAATGAGGTAACAATATTAGGGCACTCTGTCTGCTGTTTTATTTGCTGTTCTGAGGCAGACATGATGATCTGAGGCTGGAAGATTTATAGACAGTATATTTTGTTAGATCAACTGCTGGACCCTGGGGGGAAAACAAGCAGGATAAGCTCTCAGACACACCAGCCATGAAGACTGCTGTCCCTGTTCCAGCAGTCAGACCCATAAAATATATTGCCTCTTCTTAGAAACCTTCCCTCTCTCATTTCACTCATTGTCAATACAAAAAAACTTCCAGTGACTCGTGTTTTTTCAGATTTTTTATAATATTTCTCCATTTCTGAGGAGCAGCTGCACCAGAGCCCAGCTCACAGGAGGCTCCTGGGGCACCCCAGTCCCTTGAGCAGCACTCGGGGTCCCCCTGGGTCAGCAGGAGGATGCCACGAGCACAAGGCTGCTCTCAGCCCCTGGCTGCCACAGCTCCACCTGTGCCACCAAAAATCGTGCACCTTTGTCCTTGACTTCAGCACAGGGGCCTCTGAGGTGCCCTCAGCTCCTCAATCTCTGCTTTGTTCCTCCCATGCCAGCCCTGCCAAGGCACTCTGCCACAGCAGGCAGTGCAGAGCCTGCCCCTGGCAGGGCAGGTGGATCTCGTGTCCAAAGCTCTCTGCAGCAGCCCCTCGGTGACCTTGACGCAGATTTAACCTGTCATTGTACACTCAGTTTTAGCTCCACTCCTGCCTTTTTGCAGCCTGTCCTAAAAAAGTCAGCCAGCTATCTTTTCCTTCACTCAGAGCCTATCGAGTGACCTTGGCACTGGTCTAATCTCTCTTGGCAGATTCAAGATAGAGAAAACAAGCAATGGAGACAGACCTGCTGGGCTCTGCTATTGATCAGCCCCTTGAGTGAAAGCTCATTATGAGCAGCAGGAACGTGTCAGAACAAGCTCTCCTCCAGAGCAGCAGCCCGGAGATGAGGAACTCTGATGAAGGGCTGGTTGGGCTTTGCCTTTTGGGGTGGGAAGGGGGAAAAGGGCACAGGAAGCAGGAAAGAGCAGGCAGCACCACGTCCAGTGCGCTGTGCATCAGGAAATAAACTAAGCTTATTCATCAATGAAAATAAATCCATTTATGTTCAAAATAGCAAGGTTACGTTGTCAAACTTTACAACAAAAAAGGGCAAGCTCTAAAGAAAACGTTGAGGTTTAGCAGGTACAGATGTACTCACAAATACACACTCATAGCAGTGTGATGTTTCCAGTGTCCCTGCGCTACCCACAGAGCTCAGAGGGAACACCCGCGGTACAAGAGCAGCCAGAGGAAGGGCCATTGTTCTCCCCGGCAATCAGAGCGCCACAGAGCTATTGACACGACAGCTTGGACAGCACTGCCTGTCTCCAGCCCTGCTCTTACCGCAGGCCATTATTCCGATTATTCCGTGCTGTCCCTGCAGCCCCAGGGCACTGCCTGGCACTCGCCCCGGGCTGTTCGGCACTCCCTTGTCCCCAGCAGGGACAGAGGCAGGAGACCTGCCCGGGTCTGCATTTCACAGGGGCACTGATAACCAGCACCTTTGCAAGGTGCTCCAGAAAAACCCTGCCTGGGCACCAAGGGGAGGGCGGGCACAGGGTGTCACCACTGCCAGGGCTCCTCATGGCATCAGTGTCACTGTCACCACTGCCAGGGCTCCTCATGGCATCAGTGTCACTGTCACCACTGCCAGGGCTTCCCTTGGGCTCCAAGGGTAGGGTGGGAGGTTCCTCAGCACTGGACCGTGGGTGGGTCTGCACAGCACCTTTGCTCCTGTCACCCCAGACAGGTGGGGGGAGAGAGCAAAACCCAAATATTGCACAGGCATATCTGGGAGTACAAGGTGCTCCGGTGGCTCACAGCCCAGCCAAGGCAGGGAACCCAGGGGCTCCCAGGGAACCCTCCAGGGAATCCCCCAGGGAACTGAGGGGCTCCCAGGGAATCCCCTAGGGAATTCCCCCCAGGGGCTCCCAGCTCACGGTGGCCCCCAGCTCCACAAAGAACGCTGCTCTGCAGAGAGGTCTCACTGCCATCAGCACCCCAGGGCCTTGCAGAACAGTGCAAAGTTTCTCAGCCTTTATTGCTCATCACTGCCTGACAGTTCAGTGCCTGAAGCCACCCAGTTCAGCCACTTCTGAGACCACAGACCTTTTACTTCCCCATCAGCAGGCAGCAATAAACAGGGCCCAGTGAGCGTGTTCCAAACACAGCAATAAATAGAGATCACAGGCACCTGCCAGAGCAGCTCATCCCCCCCGAGGTCACACTGCTGCAGCAATTAACTGGGGACATTTCAGACTAGCAGTGGTTTCAAGCCTTCCAGACAAAAAAAAACAAAAAACAAACGAAAACCAAACACAAACAGATTCTGAGTTATTCTTTGTGCTTACAGCTTTTGATGGCAGCCTTGGAAGAGGGTTCAGGGCAGAGGAGGAGCCTCCATCCCTGGGAGCAGTAAAATCCTGTGCCTGTGGCACTGGGACAGCTCCCTGGTGAACATGGTGGTGGGTTGGTGGTTGGACCTGGTGATCTTAAAGGTCTTTCCCAGCCTTATCAACACGGTGATGCTGCCCTCAGCTTCAGCTGATTTCACGGAGAGATTTTAAGATACCTCTGTTTCCTCAGGAGCACTCTGCATAAGGACAAAACCAGTGGGGAAAATGATGCAGTGTAGGAGGACTGGAAAAAGCAATTCTGATGTGCCTAAAAGCCTCAGAAGCTTTCCTCTGAAATGAAGTGTTAATATTTTCCATAAAATATTTATAAAGTGGTACATGATATTTATAAAAGAACATCAGCATATTTTTATAGAGAACTTGGAAGTTCTCAATACTGGATTTAGCAGAAAAAGGGAAGCTCTCTTTTAGAGTACTTTGCATTCTTTTGCATAATTTCCTTGACATGTTGGGTTTTTATTAAACTTTATAGGATGATTTCAAGAAGTTGCCCAGTGGTTATAAAGCTATACTTGATTTGAAAGACCTTTTTCAGAACAGAGAATAGAGGCACATCTCTTCTTATAAAACTCCTAGAACGGGGTCTGTATTTTTTCCTCACAAATTTCATCAGAAGCATTTACAATTTCATACAACAGCTAAAACCTGTGCACTGAATCCCAGAATAACCAGCTCAAAATGGAAACACTGGCAGGAAAAATCCCTGGTCTCATTAATGTCAATTGCTGCCCACACCTGTGAACGAGGTGCCAGGAGAAAACTCCCCCAGGTGTGCCTGGATCCCTGGAAGTGCCCAGGGCCAGGTTGGGGGGCTTGGAACAAGCTGGGATGCTGGAAGGTGCCCCTGCCCACGGCACTGGATGGGCTCTAAAACCTCTTCCAACCAAAACCACTCCATGGTTCTGCGGCAGCTTTGACCCATGTTGGCACTGTTGTAAGTTATTAATGAAAAATGTCCTTATTCCTGTTGGACTAGCACAGGGAAAGCAGCCCTGCCCCTCAGCCTTTTCTAGCCTGAAGGAATATATCCTGACCACAAAAGAAAAGCTCTATTTCCTTTTGCAATTGTGGACTTTCTTCTAAATAACAGAAAAGGTCAGCTTTAAAACTGAAGCAATACTTCTGGTGGGTTACTCCTGGTCAGTGAATAAAGCCATATTTCTGCAGCACATTAGTGTTATTGGATTTCTAAATCACATTTCAGTAGCTGACAAAACATACAGAAAAAAATCCAATATCAGTAACAACACAAATATCGAATGGATTCGGGTAAAACAAGTCAACAGTACAAGAACATTTTATTTAAACAGAGCACATGTACAAGAATCACTCTGGGTACTTACTGGCTGTGGTGGGGATTAAAAACCAAACCCAAACATTAAGTCACGTCCTAATTTCTGCTGGGCTTATATGCACAAAATTGTCCTAGGATCATAAAAAATTAGTCTAAATTATTTCCCCAGTCCATCCCCAGGACAGAAAGCAATAAAGGTGTGCCAGCACAACATGTTCTCTCCCCTAAAAAACCTATAGAGAGGAAAGTAATGGGATCCTACAAAAACCAGTGACTATTTATTGCAGATTTTAACTCTCCTCCCACTTACAAAGTTTTTGCTATCAGCTGATATAAGCCTCCTTCTTGCAACAGATGCTTTTGTTCTGGTCTCTTCCCAGGACATGGAGCAAATATTTAATTACCACCCCCACTGGCCACAGGTCTGCACCCAAACACGGGAAACAATGAGAAGCTGGTTTCAATGCTGCACGTGCAATATTTAATAGCAGCTGTAAACTGTGAGGGACCAGGCTGTGAAACATTTTCCTGGCAATAGAAACCCCCTGAGCCTTTGAAGGCAGCCTGGGGATTGATGTGTGTGTAACAGTGTGTGCCTCTGCCTCAGTTAAACTCACTCCTTTCTGTGGCTCTGCAGTGAATCTCAGGAAAAAGGATGCTATTGTGATAATCTAGCCAACCTTTGCAGGGATGCCACCTCCCCCTAAACCATCAGGTTGAATTCAGAGCCCTGATTCTACAAAGAATTTGGATTCTGTTGTTTCTAGAAGGCACTTAGCAGCAAACTCTCATTATCATCACTGTAATACCCAAGTTCAGTGCCAGAGTCCCACACTGCAAAGAATTACATTTGGTGACTCAAAAACTGCTGCAGTTTAGCTGCTGAGCACACACGGCTGGTGGAAGGTAGGGAAAGATGTTCCAGCAGGGAGAGATAATCAGCACAGAGAGGATGATCAGGCTGCCAGGACACTCCATTTGGTGTGACAAGGCTGGTCCACAAGCAGAGAACAAAGTGATTAGAGGAGAAAAAACAAATCACCAAGCAGATATTGGGAAGAAATTGTTCCTTGTGAGGGAGGTGAGGGCCTGGCACAGGTGCCCAGAGCAGCTGGGGCTGCCCCTGTCCTGGGGAGTTATTTCAGTCTCTAGATGACACCTCCAGCAGGAAATGCTGTTTCCACATCAGGTTTTCCTGAGCCCTGGGATCTCCAGCACTGGAGCTCCTCAGAGCTGGATGTCACCCCAAGCTAAGCAGTGCAACCTTAAATTGTTTTTTCCTGCCCCAGTGGGGCCCAGTCCATCTCCTGAGCTGCACTCCAACCTGTGCCACAGCTCCAAAGCTTCACCTACACAAAAACCCCATTTTGCTCCAGAAAAAGGTTCTCTGCACAGAAAACATTCAACAGGCCATAAACGACTGTGCTGTAGCAAATTTGACTGGACACAAACACTGAGGTGATATCAAAGCTGTAGGTGAGAGATGAGAAGTACCAAGAGGAGGAATAAAAGAACCAAGAGAACCAAAGAGCCTCTGGAAATTTGGTATTCCCAAGCCATTCCAGGTGAGCAGCACCTCTGCACACACACAGCCAAACAGGGCCAGCAAATTCCTCAAATCCCACAGCCTGGGAGCTCATGTTGGCAGAGAAATGATTAAATAGAGGGCTGCGATTATTTCTCCATCTTGCAGCAATACTGGAGGCACTTAATTTGATACAGTCCCAGCTAATAAACAGAAAACAGATGAGATAATTTATCTCTGTTTACTAGAAATTCCACAGGGAAAAGAAAACCCTGTCAAATCTGTTTGTGTCTACAGTATTGCAAGGAAGTCTCTGGTAAGTGCTTTGCACACTGATCCTAAGGAAGAAGAAAATTCATTCATATTTTGGCTTCTAAAAGCAACAAAGAATGTTTCCTTTTCCTTCTGGCTTGTTACCCTCATTAGGCATCATAAAACAGCACCAAAATCCTCCCATATTTTGTGCACAAGGACCCAGGTGCATGAGGGGGTGTCTGTAGATTCAATCTTTAGAGGAACAATTTCAATCTTTTCCAGCCCAAAACGCAGAGAACGGGCTGGTTTAAGCACACAGCAGGTCTGGAACAAAAGCCTGGCATGACTGGCAGGATTGGCTACATCACCCTGACTGAGAGAGAAAGGAAACAATAGGAAGGGTTCCACTGAGTGATGAATGGAATAAAAGATATCTGCCTTACAAACAAACTGTGGGTTTGCTGAGTAATGAAATTGGACATTGAAAGATGAAAGAAACAAGGGGGAAACCCATCAATTCAATAAGAATTAAAAATGAAAAGGGAGAGTTGTACATTAGAGAGGAATCTCAGGGAAGTCTGCACCTCTCAAGTCCCTCAGCCAGTGGGGAAAGAGAGAGGGAAATGGGGCTGGAAATTGGGATAAAAAGGAGGCTGTGTCCTCCAAAAACTGGAGAGATCCCAGGGGAATGTCCCATGGGCTCTGCCTTTATTGGAATAAAGTGAAAGGACTCCTCTGTCTCCTTTTGGACATAAACCTGTGGGGTTTGTGGATTCATTTTCCACCCAGGGCTCTCCCTGCAGGGGCTGACGTGGCCCTGGTGGCTCCCAAGCAGGTGTCACCTCAGGCCACTTCTGTGTGTGTCCCTAAACTGCCATAACAGAGCAAAAATTCATCCTGGGAAGGCCTTGGAGAAGCAACTAACACTAGCACCCCTCCAAACAGATGTTCTCACCAGGGTATGGCAAAATCATCCAGTATTTTGGCTTTAGTAAGTGTTACAACAGTGCATCAATCAAGGTAAAAAGAGCAAACTGAGGAAATTGGGACGTGAATTCTTCAACAGGGCAGTTCACTTTTCAAGTCTACCACAAACACAGTTAGTCTTCATTTCCACAATTCAGCTTAACCTTTTGGAAATGTTACTGCTAATAAACTTAAGGGAATAATAAAGAAACATTCCTTTCCTCGAAGTTCCTCTGTCTGACTTCTGCAGCTTCCCCCTCTCAGATCCTGTTGTTTTTCCCATCACTGATCACTCTCCCCTCAGTGTCTCAGCTTCCTCTGCTTTCTGTGCAGTTCCAGCTCCCAATTCCCAGTCACAGCTCTGGTGTTCCTCCTCCTCCTTGCTCACAGCTGTTGGGAGCCTGACAATCCTTGAGCTGTTCCCCAGCACAGCTGAGGGAGCAGAGCACACCCAGAGCCCCCCACACCTCCTGGCACAGCCCCAGAGCCCACCCAGCCCTGGCTGAGCCCACCCTGCAGCCCCACACCCCCAGCCCAGAGGGGCATCCCTGGGGTGGGGTTTGTCTGGGGCTGTGCCCCGAGAGCTTCCCCTGGACACAGCAGTGACCCCAAAAGAGCTGCCAGGACAGGGAGCAGGGGCTGGTCCAGGAGCCTCCCTGCAGGAGCTGCCATCCTCTCTTTTGTACAGATCATCCCTTTGGTCTCTTCCCAGTGGTAAAGGTTTAAAATGGATTCTGAACCCCAGAATGGAAGACTTTTACTTCTCTTTTTCAAAACTCAGTTTACATCTTTGCTCAAAGCCAGGGTGAAAGCCCCTTGCTGAACAGTCCAAGCATTTCTGTCAGGTTTCTTCCTGCTGTGAAAGCTTCCATCTGAGAAACTGCTCCTTCAAAATCCCGTGTGCATGGCACTTCCATTTGATTCATTATGCTTAATAAGGAAATTGATGTAACATCATTAAACAGTGCAATTAACTGTCCAAATGATGCAGTTACATATGTACCCTAAGTACATGAGGAGCCTGGTAATTGCCTGAACATTAATTCAAATTATTCAAGAAAATTATTTTCCCATACTAAGCATCTGCATTTTTAAACATAATGTCAGGAATCCCAAGGCAAAGAAAAGAGAAACAACCTGCACACAGTGGGCAGGCAGCAGCCCAGGCTGTCAGCCAGTGACACGGCCAGGTGTCACTGTCACACCTCCAGCAGCAGAACATCCCACACAAGAGCTCCTCCCCGAGAGGAACAGGGAACAGGAGCCTTTCCACAGCAGCACAAGTTCATTCTCAGGAAGCAGACTGCACAGATTAAATTTTAAATCCATTACTCACTAAATCTTTTAGCATTTCTACAAAGGCACACACCTGCACTGTCCCCCTCTGGAACAGAAAATAAACCCCAGTTATTATTTATATAAATATAAACCTGGATCACTTTTCCTGCCTCTGACTGCTGAGAGCTCCCAAAGAATGGCAGTATTTAAGGTGATATTATGCTTAAATAAACAGTGTCTATGGGAGGATCACATTGGCTGGAAATAAAACACAAGCCTTGGTTATTCTACCTGAACCACAGAGAATCCAGAAAAAAACACTTCTAGTTTTTAATCAGTCCAGAACCACATGATGTGTCTCTGCCTCAAAGCAGGCTCACCTATGGCAGGAAAATATCCAGCTGAATTGTCAGCAAAAGAAGATTCTGGAATTCTGAGAGTGGCTGCAGCAAGCACCCATTCCTCACCCTGCTGGGGAAGCAGCATTTGCATGATACTTCTCCATGCAAATACAAGAAAGTAAAACTCCTTACTGGCACCTTAGGAAGAAGTTCTGTAGCCATTAACATTTTTCTACTCTTTTTTTCTTACAGCTTTTGGGGCCATGTTGAAGTTCTGAAAGTGTTCATGACTTACTGCTGCAGTGCTGTGCTGTTAATGAATTTGGGCTCCCAGCACATTAAATGCCACACAAAGCGTGCAGGGGGCCATAAAGGCTGTGTAACCTTGTAGTTCAGCCCAGAGACTGTTTGAGATGCATGAGTATTTCTGCACCAGACCAATAAAAACCTGGCCTGGCTTTCACAGGGGCACCCAAACCAGCAGCAGCCACCATGGCACCACATCCCTCCCCTGCTGGGTGCCAGCCCCCTCCTCCTCCCGGCTTAAAATGCAATTTCCAGCTGCATCCTTGCCTGGAGCACCAGAGATTCATCTCCCCCAAGGCCCCCCAGATCACTATTGCTGAACACTCCATTTTCCTGCAATCATGCAGGGATTAATAAATCTACTTTTAACACAACCAAAAAGTTGTGTATGAGGTTCCTCCAAAAAGAAAAACTAATTCAGAGATGTTGCTCTAATAAGTGTTATGAAAATATGGAATCCTCAAAATACTCTTTGAAATGAATCCTTAATTAATAGCTCTTGAAAAGAAATTCACTTTCTCAAAAAATGGACTGTGTTACACACATAAATCAGGTTGGCACTAAGAAAAATAATTTGCTTCTGAAGTGACATTTGTCAACTAAATGAATAAGTACTTTGACATTTATAGAAACTGTGACACTGTTAAAGCTATACAGTACTGCTTAATGTTATTTTCCTTTTATATAAAGAGAGCCACAATTTAAGCATAAAAATTGCTCTTATTAGGCAGAGAATGTCAAGTCTCATTGCTAAATTTACTGTAGTGATTCAGCATGAAAACAAGCATTGCCCTTTTGGCTTTCAGCAGCTCTGTTAAAGTGCCCATTCATTACCCACATTAACTTTACTGCAGTGGCATTACCAGGGCCAACCAGGGGAGTTTTATCCAAGTCAGAAAATCCCAGACTCCTTCCAGAGCTGCTCCCAGCTCTCACAAACAAATCCCAGAGAGGCCCTGGGAGTGCTGAGAGAGCAAGCACAGCCTCGGGCACAGCTGGCAGGTCACCCTGCTGTCCCCAGAGCAGCCACAGCCACCTCTGCCCCTCTGGGCACGGTGCCTTCTGCAGGCTGAGCTGGGACAGAGCCCAGCCAGGGCAAAAGGATAAATTGGGGATTTATTAAAATTCCTCACTGGGCACACCTGGGCAGTGCCAGAGCCCGGCTGGGCACACCCAAGGTGAGCCCAAAATGGGCACAGAATGGACACCTGATCACGAGGGCTCACACTTTGATAAGTTCTGCTCCATTTGCACATTGGAGTTAATTGTGCAATTCCAGCTCCAGGTTATGCAGCTCCATCCTCTTTGGTTTTCCTTCTCCCTTCACCCTTGGTTTTGTTCTTGGGCTGAAAATTGTCCTTGGTGCTGAGCTGGAGCAGGAATTGTTTTGTGTCCCTGCTCTGTGCAGAGAACTCAGTAGCTCTGAATGTTAAACCCAGAACTACCCACTAAAACCACACAGAATGTGAAATATATAAAAGCTGAAACCTAAGGCACCAGGCAGGGCTCTGAGCCACAGGGACCCCGGACCCCCAGGGCCAGCCAGGTCTGCAGCCCTGCCCAGAGCTGGGTCCTGCAGGGAACTGGCTCAGGGTCCTTTGCTGGGAGGGTCAGGAGGGGCTGAGGAAAGGCAAACACAGCCTGGAGAGCACCCACAGCCCTCCCAGAGCCCCAGGGATGTCCTGAGGCTGCTGAGCTGAGGCTGAACCTGCTGGGGGACACAGGAGAGAGGGGTCAGTGCAGGTTGGTCTGGGAGTGACCAAGAGCTGGGGCAGATTTAACTCTGAGGCAGAAGAGATGACGAATGGCATCATCCACCAAAGAGAAATCAAAGGTAAAAGCAGCCCTGGATCAGGAAACATCCCAGGGCAACGCTCACCAGAGGATTCCCCCCACCCCAGCACAGATCCCAGCTCTGGAGCACAACGTGCAACAACTCCTCAACGCCACTCACAACCCACAAACGTTTCCCTAAATGTTTAAACAAGTCAGGAGCTCACACACAGACCAAGGCCCATTTAGAGACCAAAATCAAAGCAATCCATTTTTCCAGATGCTCCACTGGTTGCTCCAGCTGTAATGGCACTCTTATAAGGAACTGTAATAAAAAAGACAAAATGCTCGTGCAATACAGCAGGAACAGAGCCAAACAGCCATTAATATTGTTCTCCCCAAGAAAAATGGCTCACTGAATAGCCTGAAAGGACACCTGACATGCATCTTTCCCTTCTTTCACAAAATATAGCCATACATAAAACTGATATGATTACTTGCTAAATCTAATAAGTTTCTTTTTCTTTGATGGTTGTTTGCTCCTTAATGTGCTTTAAATGCATAATAAAAATATAATGAAAAACATACATTTATTCTATGTGGCAGCTACTGCATATTCCATAAAAAAGTAATCTTATAAAGTTTAATTTTACAGTGTTTCTTAAATCTATTTCTACTTATTCACTATAGGCTGAAGGTATCTGCGAAGGAATTTAATACTGAGCATAACCCTTTTCTTCACTGATATTAATGCCAAATTTTCTTTTTACAGTCATTGTCTCGTCCCTTCTGTAAGCCTAGAAAAGGAAAAGCAAATGGATTTAGGGTTTCCAAAGAGTCTCATTAAAATGTAAAGTCCAAATATCCACATAATTTTTTCCCTGATTGCTTTAGGGCTGTTGTGGGATTTTTCCTGTCTGGGCATTTGTCTACTATAACATTTTAATTTCCTTGAGAAAACTCTGGACTGAGCTTATCTCCTTGCCACTGGTGATATCGGAGCATCTGTTTTGCATTAAGGGAATGCAAATTTGAGCACAGCTGAATTAAAGACCACTTGCTTTTCAGAAGGCATTTGTCAGGAGAAACACCAGCAATAAAAGCTATTGACAGGAAACCCTGTGCAAATCTTTAGGATAAGGAAGTCCAGAAAAACCTCTTGGGACAGTCTCGCCTGCTTCCCTTTGCACAGAATTTACTGCTAAAAATAAAAAAATTTAAAAAAAAAAATTAAAGAATTCCTGCTGTCAGGTCCCAGGAAATGTTCCTTGGCCCTCAGGAGCTGGTGGGCAGTGAGGAGCTGCCAGGGCAGCACAGCCCCAGCCCCTTCGTGGTCACTTCAGCTGCCCTTGATCTTCATTTTCATCCTGCCACTCATCTTTATAACTCAAGCTGAGTGGAGAACCCCCCATCTGCGGTGCCAGAAACTGTGTGCCCCAATGAATTAGGATGCATTCCCAAAAGCCAGAAGGGCAATGTTTTCCAGGGAAGTTCCACAGACAAAAGGCCCTGCATGCCCACAGTGCCCCACTGCACCCCTGCCAGTCCCCACGGGCACCCCTTTGGCAGAACCAGATCTGCTCGGAAATGCTTTGGGCTGGGAACCAGCTGCCTCTCTCTGGCTGTCAGGGAGGGGTGATCCCCCTACAAACAGCACACCTGCTCCTTGAGAGAGCTTCAGGGATCCCCTCGGATTCCCTGCATGAAATTAACCTCAAGCCTCAAAGCCTGAAGTCACTTTCTTGCACCTATTCCTTGATACTCTCCTCTGCTTCTGCCATGTGTTTTTCCTCCCACTTCACCCTTAAATACAAAGCACAAGAGCCATTTGCTCATCTGAGCAATATTGACGTGTTGAATTTGCTCAAACAACAAGGATCAATAGCACACAACACGAGGGACCTGCCAGGACATGGAAAAATATAATAAAGATCAAGGTGACAGCAGGTTTTAATTACGGGAGAGGAGAGGAGAGGGTGTGTTCTGCAAGGTCTTTGCAATTGGAGACTATAATCAAAATGCCATCAGCCTGCCTCCCATATATTCAATCTCTTAGGAAAATGACTAAAATGGTGTAACATTTTCAGATTAATTTTGATGCCTCCATCAGAAAGCCTGACATTTGGCTAATGTCAGACATCACCTACACTGTCATTTGATTTCTCTCTTCCCCCTCGGGTGTCACTTCACTAATGACCTGGAAGTGGTAATGAAACTGTGAACAGACTGGAGACAGAGCTCTGGAAAATGAAGCAATATCTGCTCTGACATTCACATGCTGCTCATGGAAACATTCACAAATGTGTGTTATTTGCCAAGCCACGTGACACAGGTATTTAAAGCCCATGTGTAAGCAGTCTCATCATTTATCAAGTTTGATAATGAATTCATTTGCTTCAGGACTTCAAGAATTCACATCAGAGCACAAAAATATCTCTGAGGAACACCACAAAGTCTCTCAAGCTTCACAGCTACATCACAGCCTCCACTGTAGGAGCAGCTCTTGCCCTCCCTTTCTCATGGAACATGGTGTAAGCCATGACCTTTCTGTGCTCAGCCTACACCCTCCTGCTATATAATTATCCCCTTTCCTTCCTTTAAATCTCCTGGGAGTTTGAGATCAAATAACATGCCAAAAAAAATAAAAAATACATTTTCTCTGTCACCTTCCATGAAAAATCTTGTGACGCCAAGATCACATCACACCACACAAGGAAAGGCTAACTTGGCAAAAACGCCATGGAAATGCAAAAGTAAGAAATTATTTAAGGTCCTTGTAAGGAAATACCATAAAATATGCAGGTGGCATCATGGAATCAGAGACACAAAGCTGAGGAGGAGCTCAGGAGAGGTGTCAGGGCAGGGGTTTGGGCTCAGCCCTGATCCCATGGAGCCCCAGGGATGCTCTGCAGCCCAGGAAAGCACCCAGCGCTGGGGAATGGGGGCAGATGCTGAACAGGCAGCAGGAGCCTCGGGACAGCCCAAAACCAGCTCCCCTTCCCCACACAGAAACCTCCTGGGCACCACAGTCCCTGCTGGCACCGAGGCCAGGAGAGGCACAGGGACACCTCCCTGCTGTGGCAGAGGGCACTGCAGTGACCCTTCCATCCTCCAGCCCGTGCAGTGTCTGCCCACATCCCCTCTCCGTGCCAGCCACCCTCGATCCCTGCAGGGACAGCCAGGACCTGTGGCAGCTCCTGCAGGGCTCTTCCAGCAGCACCCTGGGCTATTCCAGCCACATCATCATCCCACTGGGAACACAGCCCTTCCCAGCTGCTCTTTAGCAGGATTTTTTAAATTCTCCAAGCTTCTCCCCATCAGTATAGAAGATTATTGTGCTGCAATTTTGAATCAAAATGTTGCTGCCTTATAACAATATGATCTTAAGTATTTTCCAATTACTTCTCCCTGAGGCCATTCAAGCACTGGGAATGAGAATTCTGATATCTGTAACTCTTTCCCAGTTCTTGATCTTTTTCTGAGGCTCTCCTACACACCAGGAGAACAGCAGGAAAAGATTTGCTGCTTGCCAAGGTCTTCATTCACATCACCCAGCACCTTGCCTTCGTCCTCTCATTTCTGGGTGGAAGCAGAGATGAAGCTTCCAGATGATGAACTCCCTCTTACAGAATTGAACCTGTAGAAAGATTTGCCTTCCTTGTCCCCCTGGGTGTTACAAGAAACCCCAAGCTGCCCTTAGCTTCCAAAAATCTCCCAGGGCAGTCCTGCAGTTAGTTCAGGGAGCACTCTGGCTGCTCTGGCAGGTTGGAATCTATCACTGCACAACGACCCTGCTTGGAGACGGTGGCACCTCCCCACGTGGAGCCACACCTGGGACAAACTCTGTGCCAGGGCACCACCACGGCCACCCACTGCCACCACCCTGGGCAGGGCACAGAGCCCTGCACAGCCCCTCAGCAGGGGCTCAGCCCCGGGGGTTTGGGTGCCCAGAACCAGAACCACAGCCCCCAACCCACCATGAGCGTCCCCTCAGCACTCACCAGGGCTCAGCCCCGGGGGTTTGGGCACCCAGAACCAGAACCCCCAACCCCCAGAGCCCCCCGGGTCTCACCTGGCTCCTCTCAGCTCCTCCAGGCTCAGGCTGAGCCCCCGGGGCTGGGGCACCCCCAGGCAGGGGCAGGGCTGCCGCTGCCATCCCGGGCTCCAGGCTCTGCCAGCAAGGCAGGGGCAGCTCCCCAAGAGAGGAGGGGCAGCCCCGGGGCCGGTTTTGTGCAGCCTGGGCTGCCCAGCACACCTGAGGACAATCCCAGGGAGCAGCTCCAGCTGCAGGCAGGGCGAGCACAAGGCACTGAGCTAATTCAAACCTGGTGGTTTGCTGGCATGACAGACCTTGTCTGAAACTGGGAACCATAACTTTTCAAAAAATAAAAAATTTAAAAAGCCTTTTTTTATTTTTTTATGAGCCTGAAAATTTAAAAATAAAGAACCCAAATGCTGCAAGAACTCCGATTTGCTAATGGCTAACACATAGCTCTGCACAGAACAATTGAAGCTGTGTTATCCAAAGCCAAAAGGTTATCAAAGCCAAGAGCTGCTACAGCACTGAGAAATCTAAAGATTAGGAACTCCTAATTAGTACAGAAGCCATGGAGATATTTGCAGAAGAGCAGCAGTTGTGCATTTTGCTGGGGGAGCAGCACTGGCTTTTGGGGTGTGACCCCTGAGGGGATCCCTAGGGCTGTGAGCGTGGCTGGGGCTCACACAGGAGCTCAGTGCTGAGCACACAGCTCAGTTTCGGGGCTGGCTCCTTTCTCTCCCAGCTCTGAGCCTGCCAGCAAGAGTTCATTGGTGACAGGAGTGCAGGAAATCCTGCAGGGGTTCCAGGGGTGATCCCCTCTGCTGCCCTGCAGGTGCTGCAGGCAGAGGGGTGGCAGTGCCAGGGCAGGGCTGAGCACAGTGACCTGCAGGGCAGGGGGGCCTGCATCCCACACTGACTCCAGGAGGAACAGCTCTGGAGGGAGGAGATCGCTGGTGTTGCTCCCCAGGGTTATTCCAAACCCCACTCACCTCCCTTTGGGAGAGAAGGGGCAATGATCACCAGCAGAGGCAAAGCAATCAATCAATCAATCAATCCATCAATCAATCAATCAATCCTGAGCTGTCTGCAGCAAATTTCACCATATTTCAGAGCCTGGTACCTGTGAGTGTGTCAGATGTGCTGGAGCAGCTCTGTCTGTGCTGAGGACCTGCCCGGTTCCCGGGCTCCAGAGTTTTGGGGAAGATAAACATTTGCATGCAAAAAGCCTCTTCTCATCAAAGCCTGATCCTGTCTTGCAAAGGATCTGCCACCAGCTGCAACTGAACGTGAACTGCCTGCTTCCCGTCTGGGTGTGAATTACAAGGAGTAGAAATGGGGACTGAAACAACTGGATAATTTATTGAGATAATTAAAATTTAAAATAATTTAATAACTAGCACTTATTTTGCTTTCCCACTCAGGTCTCACTGGAAAATCCTGCACTGGGAGAGGAACACTCCAGCTGTTTTCTCACCACACATCTGCACACCACGAGGATTCAAATGCCCCTAGAACAGGAGGGCTGGGTGCAGTGTGAGATGTATTTATTCATTTCTTTGACACACCAGAATGAAACAAAGGAACTGTTGCTGCTGAGAGTGCTCTGCACCATCCAAGCATTCCATAAAGAGGCACGAACACACTGAGAGTGCAGGTGACAGCAGAACCTGAATTTGACAGTCCTTGCTCCTCATGCTCCTACCAGGCTGTGTATAAATGCTGAGATATTAAAAATAGGCATTTTCTTGGGGATTTCCAGCAGCACTTCCTAAATACCAACGTGTGGGATGAGCTTCTGTAGAGAGCAGGGTTTGCCTTTGGGGATTTCCTAAATTTGTGCTGTTTTCTGCAGTTCCAAGCTCTGGGAAGGGCAGGTCTGGCTGCAGGTGCTGGGGATGGTGTGAGGGGCTGTCCCCCCACTGGTGTCCAGGGGAGCAGGGTCCTGCTCCTGGGGACATTAACCCTGCCCTGCTGGCCCCAAAAGCAGGAGAAAAGGAACACAACCCTGTTCCTCTTCCTAGTTATGAGAGCATTTTTATTACATAGTTAAGTTTGTTCACAGCAAAAAAAAAAAAAAAAAAAAAAAGTGAAATGAAAATCTCAATTTTTTTCTTGGGGCAAGAAACCTCCAGTAGATAAAGGAAGCAGTCATGTTCCTCACCCTTCAAAAGGGAGAAGGAAAATTCCCTTCATGACACCCACCAGGTTTGCTTCATGGACATCATTAGCAGAAGCAGATTCCTGGCTCTCAGACAGACAGATCTGCTTTTCCTAGCAAAATCCCCAACATTATTCCTCCTGTAATTGCAACAGAGTGGGGATTTGCTTTTTCATATTAAGGTGAAAGAACCTCATATTTTAAAAATTAAATTTACAATTCAATGTTGTAGTTGGAGCAAACGGAAAATCCTCTGGGGAAGGGATAATGGCTCCATTCTCCTGCATGAAATGTCTGCATGCATGATGCATAAAGGCCATCACTCCACTCGAGTCTCTTGGAGACTCATCTCTCCAGAACAAGCTCTCAGTCTGCTTTCCCTGGCCATGCATGCACTCCCCAGCACTTCCTCAGGGTCACAGTCTCTGCTTACAAAGTCATTAACACAGGAAGAGTTAGTCCTTCAGGAGAGGGGAGTTATGTAACGAATATCTATAATTAAATTGAGCTGTGACACCAATAATCAGACAGCGTGGAACACAGGCTGGGGCTTTGGGCTGGGCAAGGGGAGCAGGGCTCCGGGGAGGGGAGGGACTCAGGTCAGAGGCAGCCAATGGTTTTTATCTCAGCATGCTTTCATGGATCTCTGGATGTAAATGCTTTGTCCAAATCCCACCAAAGCTTTTCCGTGCCCTTCCCGTGTGTTCCAGAGGAGCTGCTGGTGCTCAGTCACAGGCAGTGACACTGCCCACGCTGCTGGCCACCAAACCTGTGACAGGCAGAGGAGAGCTGTGTGCTGGGAAAAGGCAGAACGAGAGCATCTGGGGAGACATTAGGGAAACATGAGGGAGTGTTTGGGTTTTCTCTTTGGGAGAAGCTGACACAGTGATGTTTGCAAGGAGCCGACACCAGCCGAGCACTGAGAGCTGTGGCTGCTGATTGCTGCCATGGAGCAGGAGAAAATCCCCTGTCTTGGCCATAGTCAGCCCCAGAAAGTGCTGCTCCTCCAGCTGCAGGCGTGTGACAGGCACAGCTCTTGGGGACAGTCCGGAGCGAGGCTGGGCCCTGCAGCAGCAGCACCTTCCTGAGGAAATTCAGTGTGCTGGCACTCCAGCTCTCCCAGCAGCATCAGGGAACCTAAAACCCCGAACAAAAGGTGTCCCTGGGGTGGGAAGAGGGCTCTTTGGAGGAAGAGATTGAAATACTCCTGGGTACAAGGCTCCCAAAGTTCAGCAAACAGCAGCAGATGCCAGGGGAGCAGTGGATGTGCTGCAGACTCACATCAGCCCAGGAGAGTTCCTGATGCACAGGGTCCAACACAGCTGGTACATTTTAAACAGAAAGGGAGATAAAATGTGAAGATAAGCTCAAGCTTTATTTGAATTCAAGCACAGAAGGAACCAACAGCTACTGAATTTCAACAGGATTCAAGTGACTGCAGCCTTTTGAGTCTTTTGGAAGCCTTGAGAGTTACTGTCCCCCAAAGTGTGCTCGCACACAAGTGACTTGCTGGAGTAAATGCCTTTAAATCAGCCCTGCAGGCACAGGTCTGGTGGCAGAACACTTCAGAGCACAGACAAGTGTGCAGCTACACAGTGTTGTAATTAGAAGCAGTACAACATTATCACACAGACATTTTCTTCAAGCCTTCCAAGATATTTCTCTTCCCTGTTCCTCACCCTTGTACCAGCTCAGGGCATAGGTGCTATTTTAAGACCCTCCCAGAAGGTGGATAAGCACAGTGTAAGAGAAAAAAAGGATTAAAAATTACAAAACAAACCCAAATATATCCCATGGGTCTCTTTCCCTCAAATTTGAAAGCACAGTTAATACTTGGGAAGCAAGGGCATCTTTGGGAAGGAGTTCTCTGGCCCTGTGCCCCATCCATGTCTGCCAGCAGATCCCTGGACCTGCCCAGGAGCACTGGATCCAGCCTGAGACCAAATATCAGTCCTTTGGTAACCACTGGGGTTTTGGCAGAACTAAGCAAAGTTTAGTCCTTCAGGCCATACCAATAGGAACTGGGGTAAGTTATATTCTGCTGCTGCTGTGGTCCCTCGTCTGAGCTCAGACTTTGATCCTGCTGCTGCTGGTGTGGTTTGCAGGAACAAGAGTGGAGATGCCTCCTTGGAGAGGCCCCTGGCAAAACCCCCCGAAGCAGAACGAGGCGTCTCAGCACTGACAACACGAGGAATGTGCTGCTCTGAAGAACATGCTGCTCTCCAGAGCGCTGCTGGGAGAGTCACAAGCTGTGAGATGTAAAGGGACACGAGGAAGATGACTTTTATATTGGCTCAAAGGCAGCAGCAGCAGCACAGGCACAGGGACTGAAGCAGCTCCTGCCCTCAGCACATCCCATGAATGGCCTCGAGCACATTAAACACGAGCCAGGGAGGGGGAACGGTCAGCAAAGCCAGATTCATTCGGTTTGCTGTCTGTAGGGATAGAGCCTGGCTGCTTGAGGAACTCACAGCAATCTGAGCAATTCTGCTGCTGATGGGGATGGTGTCACTGCAAGCCACACGCTGTCAGCCCCAGCTGGCTCTGCTGTCCATCCACGCCATGGAAAATGCCTTTGGAAGCAGCAGGGTCGCTCTGGTGTCAGAGACACTGCTGGAGCAGCCAGGTGCTGCTGGATTTGTGGGTTGTTTTTCATAGCTCTGAATCGTTCAGGCAGGATGGGGGGATTTGCATCCACCTTAACTTCTGTGAACCTCCAGCAGTAAAAGCACACAGAATCAGAAACTCTGCAGCTCTAAGGAACTTTGCCAGCCTTCCCTTCATTATTTTCATTTTCTGGCTGTTTTGCTTACATAATACCTATCCTGTCCTGCTTCTCACGATCGAGCCTCCTTTCTTCCCCCTCCCATCCCTTCCTGGACAGCTCTCTCCCTCTCATCCTCCATCTCCTTTCATACACACTGTGACTGGCAGCACAGAGCAATGTGCAAGTTCCCCTCAAAGACCTCAGAGAGTTTTGTGCTTCTGACACAATTTTGTGTTTTTCTGCCTTTGTGTTATCCAAAAAAAGCTCTTTGTATCCCCTGACCTGGGAGGTTGAGCTGGCAGCTTCCAGAAAGCATCCAAGCATTGTCAAATACCTGAGCTTTGAGAACCTCACACCGATGGGGACAAACCAATTTATATCAACATTTCTGTTTCTGGGGCTCTGTGGGTTGGGGGTTGTCCTCTACTGCCACCCATCAGGTTACCAAATCTGTTCAGGTTTACTCAGATGCTGAGGCCTTGTCAAGGCTGTGTAACCTTGTAACACTTAATCTGGAATTTCCAGTTGTCCCACAGAGTCCTGGAGCAGTATTTGTGTCATCCTGAAGCCCAGCCACACTCCCTGTGTGCCAGGCAGATATCTGGGCAGGTCTGAACTTGGTCTCCACAAGAGGTGCTGAGAAAAACGATCATAATTCATTTCCCTTTTCTTTTCAAAGGATCAAAAGTAAACAAAGGGCTTAGTTCAACTCTGGGAGGTGAATCAGTCCAGTGGCTTTAGGGGAGAGCAGACCTGGAATTAAAATGGAATTTTTAAAGTGCCCTGGACCAGCTGTTATTTTGTCTGGGCTCCAAAAGCTTCTGCAGGGCATTCTCTGCAGAGTCCCCGGGGTGCTGTGAGGGAGAGGTTCTGTAGGAGCACTGACACTCATTACCCTGCTGCTGGGAACCTGTGGCAGTGTCAGGATTTCACACGTCTCCTGTTAAAACTGGCCTTCAAAAGAGGATTTGCATCGAAAAACAAACGGGTTTGCCTTCAGTGCTGAGGAATACAGAGCAATAACCGGGCACAAAGGGGGCTCTGGTGGTCGGAGCAGCTCGGGGCAGTCTCTGGGTGCTCCTCACACTTTTCCCCTTCCCTCTGCCTGTGAGCAGGGGAGGTTTGTGCAGCTCATCCTGTCCATCGCTGCCTGCAGTGCTGACTTGCCAGCCAAAGCAGGGTCCCTGAATTCTCCATCAGGTGATGAGGTTTTGTTCATAAATGCTGTTCTCACCCTGGGTTCCATCCTTAGCCCTACAGCCTCACAGGTGTAAAAACGTGTGTCAGTCCTCACTAAAGGCACTCTTCAGGGGTGTAGCAACAGGCAAAGCTTCTAAAATATCCTTTACAGCATCCTCGGCTCCGTTAGAGACTGAGAGTCTTCCCACAGATCCAACCTCCTCTGACTCGAGAGCTCCCCCGGCATCGGCATCTCTGCCCGGGCGGGCGGCGCTGCGAGCGACAGCTCGGTCACAGTGCCACCCGGTGGGTGTGCGAGCCGGGACCGAGCGGGACAGAGCGGGACAGAACGAGACAGACTGGGACAGGAGCGGGACAGAGCCGGGACAGGAGCGGGAC